>JBBBDQ010000188.1:392500-435000 GCA_037127315.1 Ascarosepion bandense
GAGAAAGATATTCACTTCTTCACAAAAAGACAGACCTCACATAACAGTCTAGCACTCTTTTCTTTGTTTCTAATGTAATTTTCCTGTCCCTCATTACTCTGGTTAGCTTTTGAAATGCATCCTTGGTTATGACAATGCGTCTTCAGCTCTCAGTGTCTCACTTTCCATTCCATTCCCTGTCAGAATACTTTCCAAGTATTTAAATTTCGTTGCCTGTTTTATTTTGGTTTCCCGTCATTTAGCTGGCATTTTGAGGTCTTCCTTTTGCTGATGACCATATACTCTTGAAGTTTACACTCAGTCTTTTCTTCTCGCTTTTCTATGTAACCTTCTGTAGGGGGTTCTGCATTTTCTTTTCCGTATCTGCTATCAGTACTGTGTCATCCGCGTATCTTATAGCATCGAGATTGAGTCTACTAATAGCGAAACCTGACAAGTATTCTAGCTTTCTAAGAATCGTTTCTCTCAACAGGTTGAGTAGATCCCGTGAGATGACACACCCTTGTCTTAAGCCGTTTTCTATTTTTGTATATCTGCTGAATCCGTTTCCTGTCCGTATGCAAAGTTTGCTGACCATATAGGTTTTAGATTATTTTAATGTCTTTCCCGAATATGTAAAGGCTGCCAAACATCTCTAACAAGTCTATGTGGAGTCAGATATAACTAAGCAGAAAATCTATGGAACGAATTTTGTGCCAAAAACAAAATCTGAATCATTGTAAAGGCACCAAAATTTGCAGATGGCAAAATAAGTTTTAGTTTTCTTTTTTTATTATTTTTATTAGACTTACGTCATTCCATACTCGAAAGTAAAAGTATATATACCACGTGACTTCAAAAACAGGTTTTCAGCCGATGAGAAAATAAATAAAAAAAGATATATATATATACATATATATATATATATTAACTCTGCGATTCTTGGAACTCCGAAAATGCGGTAAAAAATACATTCAGTCTCGACACAGAATCCAAAGCACTGCAACAGCCAGAACTTCCTACGGTGTGAGGTTAAAGTTATTTGGCTTTTAAGACCTGCAAGAGTCTTGAAGTTCTTCCGCTATTGACAATGTGTTAGTCTTCTTGCTGCAACTTGCCTTTCTGGATGATGGCTCTGGAAAAATCTTTGAGTCAGCTATTTGATCGACAAACTTTATGGTAGATTCTCCATGTATGATCATCAGGGATGCCATATTGGTAGTTGACCTCACAATAACTACGCGTGTCGCTGAGAAGAACTGCTTTGGAACAATATATATACACACGTTATTTTTTAACCAAGAGATATTTCATGTCAAATAAAGTAACATTATATTTTAGAAAAATTTAATTTCGCCCGTGTATTGAATACTGATGCCTCATCTGGTCGGGTGCCCCTGCTATTCTCCTCGGGGTTCTTGACAAAATACAACGGAGAATCTGTAATGTGATCGATACCGACTTGGCAGACCGCCGCAGTCACTCTCTCAACGGCGTGACGTGGCTTCCCTATGCTTGTTTTATAAATACTTTCACGGCTTCTGCTCCGATGAACTTAGATAACTGGTGCCCCCTAGGTACGAATTTGCACGAGATACTAGATTAGCAACTAGGTCCCACTCTTTTACAATGAAACCGATAAAATGTAACCGCAATTTCTACTCAAACTGCTTCTTTTCTTGCACTTCCCGCCTGTGCAATTCCCTTCTACATACTTGTTTCCCGACAGTTACAATCTTCATGAGTTTAAATGTAAGGTCAATAGACACCTCCTAACACATTAACTCGCATCCATTCTCTCAAATACTCCTTCCATCTACATCCATACCCGTCTATTACCCTCCTTCTGACATTTTCTATATCTAACCACACTTTCTCCCCATCTTCCCCTATGTAACCCCCTGCGCAATAGTGGCAGTGGAATACCTTGCTTGGGGTGAAATGAATAAAAAAAATTGTAATGACGTTTACGTCACCAGATATACATGTTTTAAGCATCCTAATAAAATAAAAGAGAAGCAGGGTGCCTTGTGACTTTTCCAAAATTGTTCACAGGAAACTACAGCTATTACTCAATACAAAAATACGCATTGCGTGTCTCCAACATTTAGCGAAGCAACATAAAATTGAAAGGTTATTCGTAACCAGTACTTGGAGACACATCATAAACTGAAATGTTATGTAACTAATATATAGTGACATGGTAGTTAAGGTGTTAGCAATAGTATGGCTGTAATTTATAACAGACAGGATGATAGTACAAGATTCCACAATGTCGACGACTTACTTTTTGATAGTTTTACCATTATTGGTTGGTTAAAACCAGTTTATTGTAAAACCATTGACTCGTAAAACAAAATATAACAAAACACACACACACACACACACACACACCCATATATATACATATATATGTGTGTGGGGGGGGTGCTTGCGTGCGTGCGTGTGTGTGTGTGTGTGTGTGTGTGTGTGTGCGTTGAGGCAGCAAATTTTCATTTAGACATGTTAGATTAAATAAATTGCAAACATTGTGTCTGCTTATTTTTAAAATAATCCGTTCATACTCATGGATAATCTATCGCATATTATAACTAAATGATGTCAGAAATAAGCTGTAACGTTCATATATGTTATTATCATTCATTTCTCAAGGTACCCAAGTACTTTCAATCTCTTTCCGAGATCATCTTCCGAGGTGTGAGTTATGGTAACAAAAGATTATCTGTGAGTATGAACGGATTTTATTAAAAAGAAGAAGACACAATGCTTGCAATTTATTTAATAACATAACCTATATATTATGTAAATGACATATATATATATATATATATATATATAGAGAGAGAGAGAGAGAAAGGGAGAAAGAGAGAGAGAGAGAGCCAGAGATATGCCAACTAAATCTATGATATGATCTTCAATCTACTTCATTGTAATTTCCATGTGTTATATACTCTTTCTGTGTATATTTATTTTTTATTAATATTTTAAACTTATTTTAAACTTATATTTCATTTTCGTCGACGATCAACTCAACCCGACTTACACGTAAATCAATCTTCTTCTTCTTCTTCTTCTTCCTCTTCTTCTTCTTCTTCCTCTTCTTCTTCTTCTTCCTCTTCTTCTTCTTCTTCTTCTTCTTCTTCTTCTTCTTCCTTCTTCTTCTTCTTCTTCCTCTTCTTCTTCTTCTTCTTCCTTCTTCTTCTTCCTTCTTCTTCTTCCTTCTTCTTCTTCCTTCTTCTTCTTCTTCTTCTTCTTCTTCTTCTTCTTCTTCTTCTTCTTCAAAAACTTCAAAGATCTGAATCGGGGAACAACTTCAACCGGACTTTGACAGAGACCAAGTCCCACAATCATTTTCACCGTCTTTTTCCTCGTTCCCGTCTTCGGCGATAAAAACGTAAATAAAATATAACCATATTTTTTTAAACAATGTAGTGATATACCGTGTTTGGAGGAGGTTCTTTGGTTTGAGTTTTCAGCACCCCCATATCGGGCTAAGCTTTGACAGCTGAAATCGAAAACTCTTCGTTCAAACTCTGAAATTACTGATAAAAACTTCCAACTGTCAGTTTGACGTCACTTCCGCCCTACTGACATCTGTCTTCCGGTGCAATTTTGTCTTTATAGAAGCTAACCTCTCCTGACCCTGGCTAGGCAAAACAAAAATGTCTAAATCCAAACGTATTCTTATTTTGCACCATTTTAGCATTTCAGCAACACTCATTTTACAAATCTTAAAACATCTGCGTTGCTATGCACAAATACATTTCATGTCAAAAATCAACGGTCACCAAAATGTCGTAGTAATGAATATTTATTATAAGATAATATTTATATAAAATGCAACATTCATTGTAACATAATTATGCACAATAATGGATTCTATACAGTATAGATCAACAATTTACCTAGAAAAAGTGAAAATAAATGCAATGTATATAAATAAAAACTAAAGACAAGTCATAATATATCATTCCATTTTAAAAAATCAACAATGTTTTGTGGCAATTTTGAGAATTTTTCTTCTTAAAAATTTTAATAATTTTAACACATTAGGGATAAAATATAATTTTATATGATGTTTTTTTTTTCTAGACATACCATGAGGGAAATAAATCCACAAATTTTATAAAGTGTTTTTTCGAGACTTAGCTTGAGCAAAACAAATTGATGGATTGTCTATAATGTTTTTTCGAGAGTCTGCATGACCCCGGAAAAAAAATCAACAGAGTATCTTGAGCGAGGGAAATCCATGGATTGCATATACTGTATTTACGAGAAATAGTCTGAGTAACGAAAATCCACGGATTTTATTTATATAGTGTTTCTATCGGGATTTAGCATCAGCAAAAGAAAACCACGGATTTTATATAGTGTTTTTCGAGACCTACTTGAGAAAAAGAAATTTACAGATTTTAACGTGTTTCTGTCGAGACGTAGCATCAGTAAAAGAAATCCACACATTTTATATAGCTTTTTGCATCAACAAAATAAATCTATGGAATTTATAGATTTATTTCTTCTTGATTTAGCTTGAGCAAAGCTAATCTATGATTTTTATGTAGTGTTTTTCGAGACGTTTTATGGAATGTTTCTATCGAGTGTTAGATTCAGCAACAGAAATGTACGTATTTTTATAAAGTTTTTTTCTCAGATTTAGCTTGAGCAAAAGAAATCCACCGGTTTTATAAAGTTTTTTCATCAATAAAAGAAATCCACAGAATTATATGGTGTTTTCTTTTTTTTTATATGGTGTTTTCTTCTTCTTTTTTTTTAAACTGAGCATCAGCCAAAGAAATCCACAGATTTTATATAGTGTTTTTTGTTTGTTTGTTTTTTCCAAGACTTTGCTTTAGCGAAAGTAATCCACAGATTTTGTATACAGTTCTTTCGAGAGTTTTCATTAGCAAAGTAATTTTTGTGTATGAGTAAGTTTTGAAGGCTATCACAATGCGTTTTAAAATAATGGAAGGTAAAGAGGGTGTTGGGTATTACCTACTTACTACTGATTAATATTTCGATATCAATGTCTCATCGTTAGAATAATAGGAGAGCTTTATTTCAATATATATAAACACGCCTCCAATTAAAGCAGACAGATAAAACACCAGATCGTAAAACAGCGTTTACTATCACTCTAGCAGAGATGCAAAAACAACATATCCTTCTATCTGTTAATGCGCACTTATATAAACCATAAATTAAAGCAGACATATATAACATCACATCGTAAAACAGCGCCCACTATCACTTTAACAAAGATGCGTAAACGCACATATATATAGGTCATAGACACACACACATACACAAACAACTTACAGGCACTCACATACACTCTATACAATCAACGGCAGCAGCAGCAGCGAAAGATGACCATTCGTTGAAAGGCACGGTCCACGAGCGAACTTGAAATCAATCTCTCCTATCTTTCTGAAGATAAGAATTTTATCTCGAAATATTAATGAATAATAAATCGATAATACCCAACACCTTCTTTACCTTCTTTTATTTTACAACGCATTGTGATAGCCTTCAAAACTTACCTATACACCTAATATACGCAATGCTTCAAACAAATTACAAACTCTCCTAAAGTAATTTTTTTCGAGGCTTAGCTTGATCAAAAGAAATCTAAGGAATTTTTTTTTTCGAAATTTTACATGGGCATAAAATCCACGGCTAGTATATAGATTTTTTTCAAGATTTGCATCAACAAAAGTAATTTCCGGATTTCATATAATATTTTTTCAAAAGTTTTCATGAGCAAAGCAAATCTACGGATTTTATATAGTATTTTTTTTTACTTAACTTGAGCAAAAGTAATCCATGGATAGTATATAGTGCACATACGAGACATACTATGACCACAAAGATCCACGGATTTCTATAGTGTTTCTATCGAGACTTAACAACAGTAAAAGAAATCCACGGGATTTATATAGTGTTTCTTTCGAGACTAAGCTAGATCAAAATAAATTCACGAATTTAATGTAGAGAAAAATAAATTCATGTTTTTTTTTATACAGTGTTTTCTTCGAAACTTAGCTTAAGCAAACGAAAACTAAGGACGTTTATGGTATTTTTTTCAGATTTATCATGAACAAAATAAATTCACGGATATTATTTAGTGATTTTTGAGACATAAATTGAGTAAAAATTCTATGGATTTTATATAGTGCTTCTTTTGATACTTAGGATCAACAAAAGAAATGTACAGATTTTCTACAGAATAAATCCACGAATTTTATGTAGTGTTTCTTTCAAGATATAGCATCAGTAAATTATTTTATATTGTGCTTATTCGATATTTGCATTGTCAAAGAAGTTCACATATTTAGATATATATTTCTTTCGAAATTTAGCATAAGCAAAAGAAATCTATATATAGTATTTCTTCGAGACTTATCTTGAGTAAAATAAATCCATGATTTTTATATAGTTTTTTTGGAGACTTTGCATCAGCAAAAGAAATCCTCAGATTTTATATAGGGCTTTTTCGAGACTTAGCTTCACCAAAATTATTCCACGGATTTAGACTAACAGAAGACGTCAACATCCGCTAATCCTTTCCATCCTTTGCCAGTTGTTTTTAGTTTAATTTGTAACTTCTATAAATGGAAGTAGAATAAATTAAATGTTAGTAAGATTGTAAGTTAGCGTTATATGATTTTTCTTTTTTCACACATTAGAGAATTGATATCCTCTTCATGAATCCTTCGTTTAACCAAAGAGATAAGTTTCTACAGGTTTCAGGTCAGAACTGTAGGGATGATAGCAACGCTATCTAGTCATGTGATATGCTTTATTGTCTGTGCTTCAACTCCTCTGAAACCTTGCATTTTCATGGAACAATAGAGAATCATTCTTACTCAAATGTAGATCCGACCAAAGAAAAAGTATTCTAAAATTTTTGACAAGTTTTTCACGTAGGAGTCAGAATTGTTAGTGATGAAATTGGACATAATCTCTTCTTGTTCCAAAACACAGTAGTTAACACTTCCCCTACTAAGTGCATTGTCTTAAAATAATTTCTGGACAAGTCTGGGTGGCATGTAGATCTTTTACTCTTTGGCTCATAGTAGTAAACTCAGATATTATCTTTTGCGATAATCTTGATTTGGGAAGTGGTACCCATGTTGTCAGTTCCCAGCAGCTGCCGACAGGGTTAAGCTTAGCACTCTGTGAACGCGATTTTTTACAGAATAGCAAAGAGCCAGCACTTAACTGAAGATACTATCAAGCCTTACCTTAGGGTTTTCACAGCTTTCAAACAGTGATTCTTCTGTCAGCTGTAATAAGTGCATTGACTTCTTAAGTCTTATGCTCATTCACTTAAGTAGCTAGTCTACCACTACTGGGTCTCTCAATAAGATCATTTTCTTCATTCACCACTGGATTTCTCTTAAATCTATTGATTCATTGCTTTACTGTACTTTGATGTGTTTCCATGTAGGTAACCAATCTTGGAAGAGGATTATGGGTAAGTAAAAAGAGTTTAACTGCACATATTTTTCTACGCAGGCTTTAGGAAAAAGGAAGTTAACAGATGTTTTTTACTTACAGGTGAATATGTATGTATTTCTGAT
Organism: Ascarosepion bandense; assembly: GCA_037127315.1. Taxonomy (NCBI): domain Eukaryota; kingdom Metazoa; phylum Mollusca; class Cephalopoda; order Sepiida; family Sepiidae; genus Ascarosepion; species Ascarosepion bandense. The sequence goes on from JBBBDQ010000188.1 coordinate 400,063, forward strand.
TTTACTGGTTTTAAATTTGATTCGATTCTGTTCTGATTCAAGACAAAATTGACATTAAATACAAAGATATTAAGATTTTCTTTAGCTGCTTTCACTTTGAATTCTGCCTCCAGTTTAAAGAAAAGGTAAACAAGACAATAGGGACTTTGGTACGCCCTATAAATTTCCTATAAATTTCTTAATGCTATATCATTTCTTGTCATTTTATCTTTACTGGAAATTGATATGACGTCATAGGTAAGAAATTGGTGTACTTTCCCGTTGACGTTACAGTTTGAATTAAAAGTATTCTTTCACTTAAATTAGTTGCCGCCTAAAGCTATATTAGCCAGCCTACCTTACTATTTAACCCATAACTAGAGGAAGTAACTCATTCATACTTTTATGCGGTGTATTTATATTAATAATAACAATAAAGTTACCCTATTTATCACAAATAGTTTGTACACAGTTGTGATAATGTATTTTTTATTTCCTATTATAGTATGATTTACTCGTTAATACTTATAACAAAAAAAGAATAAATTTTGGCTCTGATCAAGTAACTAGTTAGCTATTTGCAGTACATGAACTACAAATACATATATACACAGACTGCTAGTCAATAAATATTAAAACACTGAGAGGGAAATATACGTATTTTAGCTATTCTAATATTTATTTCTAAAGATAAATTCTGTTCAAATTCTTATGCCTTCACACACAGATTAGAATTTACAACACATATTAATGGCAACTACAGAATATTCAAATTTCCCACTTATGTATACTCACATATCCCTGCACACATCGAACAGACAAACACTGATCCAGACAGCTTAGCCCTAAGGGCTCTGCTACAAAATACAAAGAACAAGAAAGTCGACCAGAAAATAATTTGATTTAAAAAAGAATGCTTTGGGAGGCGTGACGAATTCAGGCGCTTATAGTTGAAGACCTGGAAACAGCAACAACCTTTGTGAAGGAACATTTTTAATGTTTTATTCATTTGTTTATGATTGTTTTCAGTTGTTTAAAAAGCTGAAGCTTCCTGGCTTGTGGCTTCTTAACACTGTACCTATGTATATATATATATATATATATATATATATATATATATATATATATATGTGTGTGTGTGTGTGTGTGTGTGTGTGTGTGTGTATGTGTATGTGTGTGTGAATCTCTCTCTCTCTCTCTTTCTCTCTATCTCTCTCTATCTCTCTCTTTCCCGAGATTGCTAATGATAAATTCGAAAAACAAAAAAAAAAAAATATCAAAATAAAACACTACAGTTGCCCGAGGGCAAAGCCTCGGTGGGCGTGTTCTTTAGATTTGAGTGTTTCTGCATGGCACTATGTTTATAAAAGTTATATTTATACGTTTCAGCCTCTAAGGGCGTGCATATCACTTTAAAAAAGATCATACGTGTTAGTATATTACATGGCTTCACAAAAATAAGTGTTATGCATGGTTCCGCATTTATACGTATGTTTTGTTCGCGTGTATTGGCATATATATATATATATATATATATATATATATATATATATATATATATATATATGGGGAAATTTGCACTTGAAATATATTGTTTTTATCTTCAAATTTATATTAATATTTACATATTCACTTATATATGTATATGTTATTAGATATACAAAGCATATCTATATGACACACACACACATACACACACACACACACATATATATATTTAATATTATTTAAAATATATGGTAATTTAATATCTGATATAAAAGTAAATATTTATAGAATATTTAATTATATATCTCTTTATACCTATTCTCGTTTACAAAAAATAACATGTATGACTTCTGGCGTGTGTGTTTGTGTGTGTGTGTGTGTGTTTCAGTTGGTTGTTAAATAATGACTGCCGGTTGCCGATTGGAAGAAGAGAGGTGTATGAATAGATAGAGACATAAAGAGAGGGTAGAAGAGTGGGAGAAAGAGAGATCAATCTCGCTAGATTGGTAGAAGGAGAAAGAAAGAGAAATAGAAGGGAGTGAGATATATTGATGGTGGTGAAGGATGTAGGGAGATTGAAATTGGGCGTGAGGGGGAGACAGCTGGAGTGTAAGGTACCAGGAATATACCTAAATGGAAAATGAGGTGGATAGATAGCTAGAGAGTGAGAAGACAGAGGGAGAGAATCACGTGAAGTAGGGAGAGAGAGAGAGAAAAAAACGGGGAAACAACGGTAAGTGTAGAAAGCGGAATACAGGAAAATGAATAGTTAAAAACTGACCGTGAAAAAAAATGCAAATATTCAATAAATTCCTCAGACGATAATTTTTGTAAAGTCATTTTCGGAACGTCACTTTTGAACGCCTGTGTCAGACACTTATTTCTTCTCAACGGTAATCCCCGAATGCTTATTATATACCCATATATATATATATATATATATATATATATATACATATATATTGTTTTTACACGTTTTGTAATCCCAGCAGCACGATACCTCTAATTACTTCAAGAAAAGTTTAACTCAGTTTGCTCTTTAGCGATTTGCGTTCAAAACCAACTGTCGGCTTTGACACTTTATTTCTATAAGACAATAATGAAGATTGAATAGACCAGGAAAACATTTTTAAAAAGTAACTCAGATTTGTTTATTAATAATTAATTAATTATTAATCTAAACTGATTTATAAATGGAACTTTGTCTGTGTGTGTGTGTCCGTTACCTAGAGACTCCGAAACGGCTGAACCGATTTTCTTGAAAATTTATACAGTTGTACTATAAGCGTCTGCGAGTGTTATTAGCTAGGTTTTGTGTCAAGGTACCCTTGTACATTTTTTTACCATTCCCAAGAGTATTTGCGCGTAAATGAATACAACGAATTCAACAGGTATCTCCGAGTTCTCATCCCGAGCTGATATCCATTTGCCACAACGCCTATTCCCCATTCTTTTTCTATGTGTCTTGTCCTTTCAGAACGTAGGTAATCATGGCCTACAACGTCTCCCTATCCCTGGTGGCTCTAGGCACGCTTTCTCCTGTTACACCACGCAACCACCGTTCTGCCATCTACCCGCTCAGGCTAGTACGTTACACGCTGTTTTTCCCTGTCTCTCCTTCTCTCTATCTGGCCCGTTAGTATCAGATACTCCAAGCCCTCCTTTCTCATTGCATGTCCCAGGAACTTTAGCTGTCTCTTCCTGATGATCAGTATTTATTTCCCATTCCCCATTATCAAAAATAAAAAGAGGTTATCTACAGCAGCAAAAAAAACAAAGAATGTGTTTGAAAGTAAACCTCATTAGTATTATTGATTGATTTTTTACAGCTTGTAAACCATTTGCAGGTTATTTAAAGCCAGAACAAAATTAGATTGTAAGAATTGTTTGAATGGGGGAGATAATAATGGTTTAATGATACAGTCAGTCAGTTAAGTGCCATACGTGATACACACTTGGCAATCATGTCTCGAAAGAGACATGACTGACTGGGGATAATATTATCCCGTAGTAGGTTGCCATTACTTTCTGTGGTAGACTGGTTATTAACCTAGGCTACAGTTATTTAACACACAACTAGGCTACAGTTATTTAACACACAACTGGAGGGAAGGGACTGATTAATACCTTTGTCAAGGGTATTTGCGCGTAAGTGAATGCAAGGAATTCAACTGGAATTTGAACTCGGCTCCCCGATTTCTCGTTCCGAGCTGATATCCACCGCAACAAAACGCACATCCTTTAATGATGCAAGTCTTACTAAGTAACCCTAAGTCGAGAAGAGGTGGATTCATGCCTTTCACTAAGGGTATTAAGCGATTAAATGAAGATAATGAACCCAACGCCAATTTTGAAATTGGTTCTCCTATTAACAACTCCAAGCCTTTATCCGCTACACCACTCACGCCTCAAGTTTTATACTAGCTGACATTCCCAAATGATCACCTATGTAGGTACTGAACAGAATCGACGTTTCGTTTCGTGATAAGTTGGTGAAACAGACCTCCACGCAAAAATGTCTTTCCCTTGGTTGACCAAGACATATTGGGGAAGATTATTGTTTCAATATTTCATGTATTTCACTTTACATACCCTGAAAGAGAAAAGAAAAAAGTAATATAAACAGTTTTATTTAAAAATTTGTAGGTTGTTTTTTTGTTTTTTGGGGTTTTTTTTTGTTTTTCGTTTGTGTGTGTGTGTGTGTGTGTGTGTGTGTGTGTGTGTGTGTGTGTGTGTGTGTGTGTGTGTGTGTGTTTCGTTTTTGTTTTTGTTTTTTGTGGGTGGAGTCACTCTGTATTAAATACCTTTCATACAGAGTTCTGGTTTTAGCTACGTTTAAGGGTATTTTCCTATTCTTTTCCGGAAACTCTGATTTTTATTATCCCTTAAGAGAAGCGTAAAAAGATCGCAAAAAAACATCCATCAAGAAGATAAAACGCGAAACAATAAAGCAAATTAATGGAGAAACATACAGAAGCATTCAAAGAAAGCATAAATCAAAAGTGTTTTGCTTGGCTCGTCTGACACGATGAATGTGTCGACCATTAGTAATGGCGAAAAGAGTAGTGAGGGATAAAGAAATCAAAGAATTTCCTGAATCTCTTTTCTTTTGTCTGGAAGGAAGAAGAAAAAGAACCCCGCGATCATTGAATTAAGTGACTTATTAGAGCAGTTCAATGTAATAGGTTCGTAATAAGAAAACTAAAAGAAAAACCCAAGGCTTTCCAATTTAATCCGCATGTCAGCTTTGCAGATAGTTAAGAATGAATTGATTTCAATGAGAAGACTAAATGGTATGAACAGAATTAGATAAGGCATGTTGAAAGCGTATAAAGTTTTAAATGTTGATTTTTCTACCCCCAGTAATGTATTCGCGACGTACTTTTCTGCCAAAATGGATAAAAGCTTTTTCGGAATCAAATAAGAAAATATGATCACAATATTATAGATGTTAAAAAGCAATATTTTTATGAATATTATCATAAAGCACACTTACAGAGAGAGAAAGAGAGAGAATTGATAGAATTTAATGTGAAAAGGTTTGTCAGCTTGAGTAGTGTTCATAAAGGCATTATCATAATGTATTCACTCTTCAGGGTCATTTTCTTTACTGCTGCTGTTTTTCATTTTTTTTGGTATTGATAAGAAGTTTGACGTAATTTTATACCTTTGTGTTGGCGTGATTTTTTTGTTTAATAATGTTGTTTTTTTAAGTGGTATTTATTAGTGGTTACACCATCCTACACTACTTAAGAATCAATATTCATCAAGAAAAATATTTACGTTGTCCCTTAAGTGGTGTTAAATTTATTGGTGGATACATATTGCTGGATGAACACACACACACACACACACACACACACACATATATATATATATATAGAGAGAGAGAGAGAGAGAGAGTGGGACAGAGGCAGTTCCCCTCTTTCTCTTTCTCTCTCTCTCTCTCTCTCTTTCTATATATATATATAGAGAGAGAGAGAAAATTTCTAGAATTCATGTGAAGAAGTTTTTTTCAGCTTGAGCAGTGTTGTTTCAGGCATGTCCATTTCAAAGTTTTTTAAAGGGATTATTGTAATATATTCACTCTTCAAGGTCATTTTCTTTTCTTGCTGTTGTTTCTTAATTTTTTTGCTATTGATATGAAGTTTGACGTAATTTTATATCTTTGCGTGTGAGTGATTTTTTTTTGTTTAATGAATGTTGTTTTTAAGTTTATTAGTGGTTACACCAACCTACACAACTTAAGATACAACATTCAACAAAAACATAAAATGGAAGTTGTTTCTTAAGTGGTGTTAAATTTATTGGTGGTTCCATATTGATGGTTACACACACACACACACACACACACACACATGCGTATATATATATATATATATATATATATATATATAGAAAGAGACTGACATACATACAGACAGACAGAGAATGCAAAATAGAACTCAATAAGTCCTTCTATTTAACTCAAATTAGGAGGGAGAATTGATGGATTAACACCTTTTCTAAGGGCATTTACGCATAAGTTAATAGAACGAATTCAACTAGAGTTTAAAATTGGCTTTCCAATTTCTCGTTCTAAGTCGATATCTACGACCCTACAACGCCCATCCGACATCTTATAAAGTACATAGACAATGTATTTAAGCGCAATACTAGAGTAGCGACAAGATTTCATTATTTTACAGTTGAAATAGTTAGAAGTAACCGTAAGTTCTATTCCAATAGTTTCTTTTCTCGCACTTCTCGCTTGTGGAACTCTTTTCCAGCTCCATGCGTTCCGCTCAAATTTGATCATCGAGGAGTGCCACCGAATCCTTGGCGGATATTTGGGCGATATTATTTTTTATACATATTTCCCATGAGTCAAATAACATAATCCAATACTGAAATCAATAACATTTCACCAATAACACAGTTTTATTTACTGCTTACTTTAATCTGTCTTAATGGAACACACGTTATAGAATGACTGATATTGTAGAGAACAAAACAAATTCTAGATTTACAAATTCAAATACTGACTCATTGATTTTGTTAGAAATAAACGAATTTACTTGAATTTTTAAAACCTTTGCTAAGCACACAAAAAACTCGCGAAATTTCACACCTCGGTGCGAAATGTTTTTCGGCCAATAGAAAACTAGGAAACACCTAAAAACAAGACAGAAAGGCCAAAATCACATCCAGGAGTGAATACCCAAATGACCTCCACAAACGAAATAAAATTAGCTGTCGTCAGAGAGATAGAATGACGAGCGTAATTAACATTTACCATTGACAAACGCCCAGCGATCACTGTTATTGTCTCTATCTTTCTCTTTCGCCTCCTTCCTTTTCACAATTCACTCTGAGCGATAACTTCAAAGACAATCCTACCCAACAATAAACGCTCATTCATACATACATATATATATATTCCTGCCTACGTACACATAATCTCACTCTTGCAATTTACTACTACGAACTCTTGATACCCTTAACTTCTTAATACTGTTTCTTACTGAACATTTAACTTTTACCAAATCATGTTATGCTTTTCCATGAATAAATTTCTATTTAAATATACAAAAGGTATACATTGTTTTTTCCACAAATCCACTTACTGATAATCTTCTGATAATTCTGGATAAAACTTGTAAGTTGTAGGAAGTTCGGTTATGTATGACACATGGCCAAACTAATAAATACTCAACTATCTCTTTACTGCTTCAATATTACATCGCAGTTCAGCACTCTTTCGTTGTTACAGATGAATGCCACCTTTTCCTTCCTATTTTGTTTAGCTTTTTGAAGGAATCTTTTGTTATTCCCATGCGCCTTCGGATTTCCGTTTCACATTTTCCGACATGTGTGAAAACACTGGCCAGATATTTAAACTTTTGTACTTGTTTAATTTGGACATCACTAACACATCACTTAATAAGTCCCGGGCCTGATGACGCTACTAATACAAAATCAATATAATTTTTATGAAGTGCTAAACTTCAAACGGCACGTGACAAAATTTGGTCCCAATCATTTTAATAGTTTGTAAATTACAGCTATTTAAGTGAAGCTACTGTTGCAAATTTTCAAAACAACTGAAAAATATAAATATCGTGTGTTGATAAAGCATTGCTTTCTGATGAAAGAAAATCCTGTTCAAGCAAAGCAATGGCTTGATAAGTGTTATTAGGACTCTGCTCCGTCCGAAAAAATGGTTAAGAAGTAGCTTGCTGACTTTAAACGCGGTCGTGCAGCAGCAAGTGAAAGCCGTTCAAAGCAACAAAGACGCAAACGTCAGTAGGTAATGTTTTGGCCACCGTAATTTGGGATGGCAACAAGATATTATTAATATGTCATTTTTCATCATATTTCGATTTCTGCTATGGTCGCACTACCAACCAAGTCCGCGGGAAGACCTAAGGCAGGTCGTGACGTGTTGTTATGGCTCCATTTCATGTTTTTTCTATCTTCTCTATCATCCCTAGCGTTACATAGACAAAGTTCTCCTTAGTGTGTGGGCTGTACTTAATAAGACAATTATTTGTATATCTCTTAAGCTGGGGTTTCCAGGGATTATTTCAATGTGTTGTTTTGTTCCATTTTTTATCATTCCAAGTGCACCTACTATCACTGGCACGATTCTTGTTTTCAATTTCCACATTTTTTCTATTTCAATTTCCAGGTCTTTATATTTTGACAGTTTTTCGAATTCCTTCGTTGCTATGTTAAAATCCGCTGGACAAGCCATATCAATTAATAGGCAAGTTTTTTCTTTCTAGTTTTTACCAATAATGTCCAGCCTATTTGCTTCAATTTTCTTGTCTGTGTAGATGGTGTAATCCCATAGAATGGTGACATCTTCTATTTCTGTAACCGGAGCTGGGTGATGTTCATACCAATGTTTGTTTACATATTTTCCATAGTGTTTGTCCAATGTAAATATTGCTCCACTCTATCCTGACAATTTTTATATTCATTTGGGGCAAGTACAGAACATCCTGAGATTAGATGGTCTGTTGTTTCTTGGTATTTATCACAGAAACTGCATTTTGGATCCACATTATTATGAATAATATTTGCCTGAAAATTCCTAGTGAAAAGACTTTGGTCTTGCGCTGCAAGAATAAAGCCTTCAGTCTCAAACTTTAATCCAGATGCATGTAACCATCGATGAGTATTAACTTTATCAACACTGGATTTATTGGCACGTTCTAGATATTGTCCATGCAGCGGTTTGTCTTTTCATATTTTTTGTCACAATAGTTGGTTCTTGGCTTCTGTTTTGCTTTTCTACAGAATCTACTAAATGTAAATCTTGTTTGTATTTACTGCCTTCTTTTATTATTGAATATTTTTTCTGTTTTCATGTTGTTTGACTAATTGTATCATACGGTTCTTTGTTGTTTCTATGTATGTTAGTAAGCCAATAGTTATTGTCTTGTATGCCAATTCTAGCTGAATAATACCTCTTACACCTTCTTTACAGGGTATGTATTGACGGTCTACATCAGCCTTTCAATGATGCATCTTATGCTTACAAAGAAACTTTCTTGTTTTAGAATACATTCGCCTGATGTCGTTTAGAGTCCAGTTTAAGATGTTGAAACTATATTGGACAACTGAGATCGCAAGAATTCAATTTATTATTATTATTATTATTATTATTATTATTATTTAGATAGACATATTGTGGATAATATTTCTTTAAGAAATATATAAAATCAAGCAGATAACAAAGTACCCACAGTTCATTTACATAGATAGATAGATAGATAGATAGATAGATAGATAGATAGATAGTGAAGTGTAAAATAATCCTTGCGGTATAATTAATATCACTTACATTACTATAATTCAGTTTTCAAATTTTAAAACAGTTGTTTTTAAATATGAAAAAAAAAAAGATTACAAGATCAGAAAATGTCTATAAAATATCTTTAAAAACACAACATTAAAAAACTATCAAGACCCAAATTATACGTACGTCAGAAATCATATAAAATTATTTATGAGATCCATATTTTTTATTTTTCCTGGCGCGAATTAGTTTCTTAGGCTGTATCAGTCACTCGTCAGTTTTTTGAATACCTTAAGTTTATTGTAATGAACATGTGCATTGTTCGCTTCACGCTAGATATCAACAGCAGCATGAAGTTGAAAGTTTTACTCGCATGGGAATTCTTCACTTTAATCGGTGTAAAATAAACTGGCTCTTTCAGCCATATCCACGTGGTAGACCGAGTATCCTACATCAATCTTCGATCCGAATGTGAAGATATTTTTCATAAGATTGGTGCTTATTGCAGCTCGGCAACCTTCTCTCTGAACTCATACCTGTGCTGCATTGGTTAGCACAATCACGCTCATTTCAAAAAGCCCACACTGCAACTGTCGTAAAACCTGCGAACAAAGAATGACCATCGTCCTGACATTAACGATAGACACAAACAACGTATATATAAAAATATTAACTTCAATTTTTATTCTCTTTGGTGACATTTGTGTGTAGAGTGGTAGTGAAAGGGAATCACGCACATACGAGAAAGTTGACTGTCTTCCTTGCGCTCTCCCCGAGTTCCTTGGCTGTTTTGTCTTGGACAGAAAAAAACGATCTTATATAAGCAGAAATGCATCGAATTCCGCTTAACTGCGTCATCTATGAATGGGCACATCTTTAATCGCTTACCCCGGTTATTGCCTTTGGGCCAGCTATATTTCGACGTCATTACATTCCTGTTTTTCATTGTTTATATTGTCTGACATTGAAAATACTTTTATTTGTCATTGTTCCTACCGCCAAATCATATTTCTGTCAGCTCACCAAAATACAATTACGTTCCTTTAATGTAAATACACTTTTTGTTTGTCATTGCCTACATTCCGCTGTCATTGTTTTTTTATTTCCTGACCTTGTAACCGCTGTCTGACATAAACACACTTTTATTTGTCACTATCTCTATATTCCTGCTTTTAACCGAAATAATATTTTTGAGGGTCAATGAATATATTATACAACCAGTACAACCGGCCATTTGGGCAATATAACTATCCATAGGGTTATCGCTGGAATTTTGAAACATGTAAACATCATTGAAGTGTCAGAGACGACTCATTATTTGCTAAAAGCCGGTTACCACTAAAGCATCTGATCTCTTATGTTTACTGCTGGAGTTGCATCATGACACAGAATGACGTCCCGTACGAAGCACACTCATAAAACGTATGCTACTTGGGGTATAATGATTTATGGGAAATAGAAACCCAAGACAACCCCTCAATGATCGGCGGTATAAATACCTGTTATAATAATGTTTAATTATAATAAATATATATACCGTGGTTTAATTGATTTTAAGATGTTCAGAAAATAGTAGTTTATTTTACAGCTCTTAATTGAAGATCTATCTGCCATTGGATGGAAAAAATAACAATTGTGAAAGCTTGAAATTCAAACATTTGTTTTTCAGTATATAGTTAACTATATATATCATGAAAATATTGTAGGACAAGAGTCGCTTAAAAATCTTCCTGAAAATAGCCGCGGGCTAATTCAGCTCGAAGACCGTGAGTGCCATGAAGTTAAAAGATATTCTTTCTGATTTGCCAAAACAATAGCGTGAAGGTGTCATGTCGTACTGTACTGGGGGTATGTTGTAAATATATATTTTAGTATGTCAGTCAGTCAGTTAAGCGTCATAAGTGATACATGTTTGGGCGATCATGTTTCGAAAGAGACATGACTGACTGGGCAGATGATTATCCCGCAGTAGGTTGCCATTGCTTTCTGCGGTAGACTGGTTGCCAACCAAGGCTACAGAACCGAATCTATCCTGTTATTTAAGCCATAAATGGAGGGAAGAAACGGACTGATATTTTCCCAATGGTATTTGCGCATAACTGCAAGGAATCCAACTGGAATTCGAACTCGGCCTCCCCAATTTCTCGTTTCGAGCCGATATCCACTACACCACAACGCACATCCTTTCTGATTTGTCAAACAATGGCGAAAAGATGTCATGTCGTACTGTATTGAAGGTACTGCGCAAATATATTTTTATTAAGTACTCTGCAAGAAAAGCACCTTTGCTCAAAAGTCATTAACGCAAATCTAGATTGAAATTTATAGGCACCTACTACGAAAAAAATAACTTTGTATCTTCTTTTTTTTAAGTGATATTACTAAAACTAATTAATTTTTGTATCATTTCACCCCAAGAAAAGTGTGTAATACTACTATTACGCATTTGGTTACCTGGAATAAAAACAAACGAGAAAACTGCGAATGCGTAGAATTGAGGTAAGGTACAGGGTTCAAGAAGATAGATGGGAACTGATGTTGTACTTAAATTTTTAAGATTGTAGCTATCAACGGAGCAAGAAATCGAAAGAGATTTCTCCTTATTTTTATTGCCATGTTTATAACGTCTCGGCCTTTGTACGCTCGATCTTCTTCAGGTGCTAGTAGAACGGAACCCTTTATTTCGATCCCTGGGAGATATAATTCTTATTCAATGTGCAATGCCATTTGATATATATTCTGAACATGGCAATAAAGACAAGGGGAACAGTGTAAATAATGTAAATACTTCCTCAACTCAGAAGTAAAGACAAATACGGAATAAAAAATTAAATATACTGAGGTTATTGTAATGGAAAATTTAAAAGATATTTGTTTAACGACGATGTTTCACTTGGGAAAATGGTGTACTGGTGAAAAATTGTCTGTAAGACAAACAAGTCTTAACTTGCATTGCAATGTTCGGGTGTGAATCCCATAGAAGAGTTTTGGCGAGAACTTTATGTTACGGTTCATTACAAAACAAAAAATAAACATCGAGTTTAGGATAGATATTTTAGTTTGCTTTGGAAAAATAAAACAATACACCAAAATGAATGGGTAGTCGATGAGTTATCGAACTATGGAAAATAATTATTAACTACAGAAAATGTTTACTTAAAGTTATTGACCAAAATGTCTCTCTCATTGAATTATGCGCTAAATTTTCCGGATAATGCTTTCCTACATAGCATCTTTCATGATATTACTGTAATGAATAAAACATTTCTAGAATAGATTGAATATTTATTCGATCTCAAATATCATATTTTTATATATAATAATTAAGTACATGTTTTAGTGCTTGAAAAATTAATTATTTTACGTTACATTGGTATTATTCTATAACTTTGCTTTTCACGGTATAAGGAATACAACATTAATAGGTTTAAAAAATGCTCACTTAATATTTTTTTTGTTTTTTGTTTGAAAATTTATGAAAAGAATATTACTTCAGAGGGTTGTCTCGCAAAGAAGGGAGGTATATTTAAAGAAGGGGAGGTATATTTAAAGAAGGGGAGGTATATATAAAGAAGGGGAGGTATATTTAAATTCACATCAAAAACAGATTTGGAAATGTTGTGCTTGGCAAACTAGACCAATCCCGAAACATTGGTGATTTAATCATTGAAATTTTGGAACTTCTACTCTTCAATTTGATGTGAAAATACCTGTATTTTGTCAAACAAAGCCTGCACTTTGAATATAAACTACAAAAGAGATTGTCACTGGCGTCGAATTTAGACAACGTCCTGCACTATGCATTCAGAATATCTGAAAGTCCAACTTGAAATTTTCAGAGAGTAATCCAGACAACTTGCAGCTGATCGCACCACTGGCGACACGTTAATCGAGAAGGCATCAAGACAGGCAAAACAAGCGCGACAGTCGGATGGAGGATCAAAGGCGACAAAATTAAGTTTACGTAACCTATACGCGTTTCGGATGCATTACACTGATCTACACAATTTTTGGTGACAAGAAACTGTTGTAACCTTGTTTAACGGGTCAAAAATAAAAACAGAAACACGGGACTAGTGTAAACAATTGTATTAACAAAATAACGGGTAAACGCACAATATGCCAGCTTGTTCGTCTAGCTGACGAGTAAGCGGTGTTGGATATCAAAGTCTCAGTACGGAAAGTCACTCTACGGGTGTCTGACTCATACCAGACTGGTGCTCTGCTGGTAACTACTAGTCACATGGTATTTATGCAGGTTGAAATAGTCCATTACTATGTTAATGGATAGGTCCGCCACAACACCCCCCCCTGCCAAGCTGTTACTCCGAAGTAATATCAGTATTTCTTTCGTTTAGAATTAACCATGAGTAAATTTCCTCTTCCTTCCAGATCGACGTGGCTCTAGCGTAGTTTGAGGAGCTTCAATATCAAAAGTGTCCTAGACGGTTTCTATGGCCTCTACATCTTCTTGAGGCATATCATTCTGGTCCTCAGTCAGACGTTTGCGTATCCGATTTCGGTGCCTCTTATGTACAAATTTGAGTCCCTGGATTATATAGATCATGTTGCCAATCATTTCCTTAATTTATCCCAGTTCCCAAAGAGAAACATTATTTTTGTAGCCTTTGAAATAAACTTTATCTCCAGGATTATAACGTTTGTTTGGTAACGTAGAGGGTTTACTTTGCTTAGTTTGTCCCGGGAACAATTTGTCGAAAACCGACCTTATTTTTCGACTAAACATGGCTTCCGCCTGAGATCGAGCTGATGATGTGTTAGGATTCGGAGTGATCCTGTACATTTGTAGAAAACGTTGTAGAGACATATCAGTAAGTGAGCCGTATGCCTTTTTTAAGACTTTTTTCAATGTATCCACAAATCTTTCCGCTTGTCCGTTAGATCTGGGATGGTATTGTGGTGTTGTGAAGTGTTTGATCTGAAAAGTCTCGCAGAAATCTTTGAAATCAGTCGAAGTAAACTGAGTGCCATTATCACTGACGAGACAGTCAACAACACCAAATCTCTCGAACAAGTCTTCCAGTGGTCCCGCAAAATCTACGTGTATTCTGGACCACGGTTGTTCAGACTTTGGTAAAGGTTTGTGGATAATGGGTGGTGCCTTAGCTGCCAAGGCACAACCTTTGCATGCTTTTATCATATTAGTAATGTCTTGGTCCATACTCGGCCAGTACACAAAGCTTCGCATAAGACTCTTCATTCGATTAGTGCCCAGATGTTTTCGGAATGATGGCTCTCTCGCTGTATAGCAAAAGGTTATCGCACACTGAATAGATGTCTGAGGTAAATTCCTTTAGTGCTAGTTTTTGCTTATTGGTTTTAATAAATTCGTCGTTTCCTGCTTCGGATTTGATTTCTTGAAGTGTTACCGACAGTTCTCTAATTGTGTTACATATCATGGTCTTCATTTCATTGTCAATGCGTAATGTGGCAATTACTGAGTCCTCGAGGGGCTCGTTTTGTTTTGGTATCAATCTTGAGAGTCCATCAGCGTATGCAATCTGCTTAGACGAGAGGTATTCTAACTTGAAATCATAATTTAATAAGATGCCCCCACCTCTTAGCAGTCGGTCTGCAGTAAAAATGGGTAGTCCCTTCTTTGACCCAAAGATGGTTAAAAGCGGTTTATGCTCAGTCTGTAAAGTGAAATGTCTGCCATAAAGGTAACGATGAAATTTTGCTACAGCGTAGATAATGCCGAGAGCGTCTTTTTGAATTTAGGAGTATTGTTTCTCCGCTGGAAGCAGTGTCCTTCACGCGTGGGCTATTGGTTTCTTAAAACCATCTGCATCTTTTGGACCAAACATGCGCCTTAATTATAAGAACTGCCGTCGCTAGCAACTATGATTTCCAGTTTTGGATCAAAGTGGGTAAGAAAAAATTTTGACGTCAGTTTTGTTTTCAAACGCCAATTTGCATTCTGTAGTCCAGATCCAAGTTTTTTCCTTTTTCAAGAGTTGATTTAAGGGTGAGCGCAGTTGATGCATATTTGGAATGAAGTTTTGATAATAATTGGCGAGTCCCAGAAAACTTTGAATTGAAGTCGTATTTACGGTAGCCGGCATATCTTCTATAGCTGTGACCCTACCATGGCCCGATTGTCTACCGTTCTTGTCTATGACATGACCTAAATATTTAATTTTTCTAAACAGAAATCACACTTGCTCTCTTTGATCTTAAAATCATAATCTTGTATTCGCTTGAACACTTCATGAATATTGTCTCGATGTTGTTCAGTATTTTTGCTTGCTACAGTAATATCGTCAAGATACGCGATTGCAAAGTCAAAGCCACCCAGCATAGTGTCCATGACCTGCTGAAAAATGGCAGGTGCGACCTTGATCCCAAACGCTACCCTTTCGTATAAGCCTCGGTGGGTGTTTATACAGAGTAGCTTAGCACTTTGTTTTTCGACCGGGATCTGCAGATATGCGTCACTCAGGTAAATTTTTGAGAAGAACCTACCACCGTTTAATTTGGTAAATACTTCCTCCGAGCTTGGTAGAGGGTAGTGGTAGTCTTCAAGTGACGCATTCAGACCGGTTGAAAAATCAGCACAAACGCGAATTTCCTTAGATTTTCTTTTGACATAGACGATGGGGACGGCCCACAGACTATATTCTATTTTTTATAGAATACCAATACTCTCGAGTCTGTCTAATTCCTGATAAATTTTCTCTCAAGACGCGAACGGAACGTTGCGTTTTCTTTTAAAAACCGGTTGAATATTTGGTTTCAACTCTAATTTAGCGTCCATTTTAGTGCATTTTCCCTAGATCAGATGCAAACACCTCTGCAAAATCTTTTTTTAGGTTGGATTTAAGTCTTTCCGTCTCAGATGAATTGATTCTACTTTTTTACAGAAGGTAGATTTTGGCAGGTCCCACAAGTTAAATTCCTATATACAATCAATACCGAACAGGTTTTCTGTGTTCTTCAATAGGCAGACTTTTAGTTTTTTCGTAGTACTTCGTAGTGTGATATTAGTGATAAATTCTCCTTCGAAATTTATTTTGTGTCATTAACGGCTTTGGCTATTTTGTATGATTTTAACATAGTGGGTCTATTTAGTCTTTTCCACGTATGTACATTAATGATTGATAGGTCTGAGCCTGAATCCAGCTGTAACTTAATCACTTTACCTAAGATTTTGACTACGGCATATTTTCGTAGGCTTTCTTCGTTATATTCGAAGGTTCGTGTTTGACGTACACGACTTTTGATGTTATTTTTATTTCTACAGTGGGAACGTTTATGTCATATTTTTTTACATATCAAGCATGTTTTGGATAGATATGGACAGTTTTTAACCCAATGTAATCCTCCATATCGGCTACACGGGCTAGGTGGATTTTTTTCTTTTTATGAATCCTGCATTAGGAAAATGAGAATTCGAATAATTATTATTTCTTCTGTACTCAGTTTTGTTTGTTGAGTAAGTTTGTGGTTGTCTGGATAATTTCTTTACCTGAGTGATGCCAGTTTCAATGGCTTTTAAATCCTCTTTTATGATATCTACTCTCTGATAATCGTCTGTCAGCATTTGTAATGTCAGGTTTGGTTCATTCTCCAGCTTAGTTAGTACACAACGTCTAATTTTTGAGTCTCTACTTGAGATAAGGTCTTGTGCAAATATGAAACATTTGAAATTGTCTGCACTGTGTTCTGATAACCGGAATTCATCGCAGTGTTTATTAACCACCGCTGCGTCAGTAGAGAATTCTTCCTCGTCATTTTTACAAGGTTTAGGCATTTCCACATTTTGTGAAATTGGGAAGTTTTTGGACTAAAAGGTTCTGTAAGGAATTTTATTGTGTGGTTAAAAGTTAGCTCAGAGGTTTTCCTCGGGAGGATAAAATCCACAAACTTATGTTCTACTTTTTAATTTTTTTAATTTACGTAGTAACAAGCGGACTTTATTCTGATCAGTCCAATCTGCACAATCTATACTGAAGAAATCCTCATACCTCGTATAGGAAGCAGCAAACTTTTTCTCCTCACCTAGCGCGTAACAGAAATTGTCTATTGCATTCCAAATAGAATCCTGCGAGAATGTGGTATTATTTTCTGTGTTTGAGTTGTTTGTTAAGACTTGCGAGAGTAGTTCTTCAATTCGTTGCTGTCTTTCTTCTGAACGTTGCTGATGGTCAAGTAACTGCGATTGTGTTTCGTCCTATTTTTTTTTTTTTTGCGGTTCGATGGTTCGATTTTAAATTTTTGTTGTTCTTTTTGGAGCTGTTGCGTTTTGTTTTTTGTTTTTTGTTTCTTTCTGTTCCATTTGTAGCTTTAAAAATTGAGTAACCGTGTCCTTTAACTCTTCCGTTTTTCTTTTTTAAAATAGAACAATCCGTGGGGGTACGGGTTATGAGTGTTAGGTTGAACTAGGTTTTCAATGCCGTACGATAAAAAAAATCTTGCTTTTTTTTTTAACAACTGAGAGGGGGAAACAGTAATTAGTTTACCTTTTGTCTTTACTCGCTTTAGAGTCGTAAATTTTGTAACAACTGGTTTACACTTTTTTTTTAACAAAAAAGAATTGAGATATCTTTTTCCTTAATATATTTATTTGAATGAGAAAGAGCAACGTCGTACTTACAGTTTCCTTTAGTCTTTTTTTCCTGGGATCCCGTGAACAACACAAAAACAATAAACACTCCTGGGTTGTGTATGTTGTTTGTCGAACAAAAAAATTTATTTCATTTTTTTTTTAACTTGGGAAGACAAAAATCAGTGTACTTTCGACAGAGAAAAAAACATTTGTGATATATTCCTTGTAAGTTTCCTTTGGAAATCACTTGTCAATATTTTGGGAATATTGACTTTGAAATATCTCCTTGTATTAAGACTTTTCGCGGTAATGTTTTGTGAACACTAAACTTGAATTGAAATTCTTTGTTCTAATATCGTTTTTCAGTGTTATAGCACTGAATTATGTTAATACTCCGACGAAAAGTTCGTTCGTACGTAACCAGTGTTGTGTGATATTGAATTTGTTTGAGTTTTTCCGTGAAAATCCCATTCGTTTGCCTAGTTTTGTATGTAGTTGGTTGGTGTTTCTCAGTAAAAACGCCTTAGTCAGCCAGCGTTTGTAAGACACTGGGTTGGTTTGGGGTTTGTCCGTGAAGGCTCAGTCCTTCGTCGTCAGTGTTGTAAGACACGTGTTGTTTTAATCCTAAATCCTTGGTGTGCGTTCGAATCCCTAGTTCGCCAGTGTTGTAATCCTGTATAAGGGGTCACAAATAAAAACAGGAACACGGGACTAGTGTAAACAATTGTATTAACAAAATAACGGGTAAGCGTGGGCTAGTTCATTTAGCTGACGAGCAAGCGGTGTTGGATATCAAAGTCTCTGTTCGGTAAGTCACTCTACCGATGTCTGACTCATACCAGACTGGTGCTCTGCCAGTGACTACTAATCACATGGTATTTATGCAGGTTGAGTTAGTTTATTAGTATGTTAATGGGTAGGTCCGCCACAACAGAAACAAAACACGTTTTTAATTAATTAGATGGTGCTGATTCCGAAAATTACCTTAGATTTTCATGGTTAGATACCAATTTACGATTTTGGTTGATCTCAGCATTTAGTTAATAAAGTTCGTAGAAACCCATCACTTTTACGGTAGGCCAGATAATTTAAGATAGCCACCTGAAATAAACTATTTTTATGAGAAAAAAGTGTTTTGAGTCAAAAGTTTAAAAATAGAAGTACCGAATTTTTCCAACTTATCACGAAAATTCAAATTAACTGATAAACTTTATCAATAATACAGTTTATCAGTAATACGCTAATATCAGTATTATGGTTCGTTTTTTTACATAGACATCTACATAAATTTCCGGTTAATTGCGGAGATGTGAATGATGAGCAAGAAGAACAATTCTATCAGGATATCAAAACAATGGAAGACCGCTACTAAGTACGGTGGGACAAATGAATGATTGCTGACTACTGCTGGAATATCATAAGGTATTTAAATAATACTGAACATGAAAGACAATCAAAAAAGAGAAAATTTTTATCATAGTTCTTATGGTCACGAAGTTTTTATTTCTGTTGTTAGTTTATTAAACGATTTGATGAAAATACTTGTTTGTCTTGGTATATTCAGGAATGTTATAGTATTTCTCAATAAGCAGACCAATATTTGTTGGTTTAAATACGAATTGAAAGAATTCTAACATCATACTTCGAGAAACATTGACATAACTTAGTATAAATATACAGAAAACAAATAAAAAAATGCTTTTTTTATTAAAAAAAAGGGCATTTCTGTAAAGTAAAAACGGTAGCTAACCAAGAAAGCGTAAAGTCATTTTCAAATTCAGCTAAGGAAGATATATGGTGTCTCGACCTTATTTCAACTTCATTTTTCATTTTTCTTTTCTTTTTTTTTTTTTTTTTTTCTGTTGACCAGTGTTATTTGTAGGCAAGATAACGATTCAAAAATATATCAAAAACGTTGTTTGGTTTTCGTGAGAGCAAGAATGCATAGAAAGAAAGAAAGAAAGAAAGAGAGAAAGAAAGAAAGAAAGAAAGAAAGAAAGAAATGGAACATAGCAGAGGCGGTAATATTCTCATGTGTTTAACGTCTGCTTCTTTTTTCAATACTTTATCTCTCTCCTCTTCTTTCTTTCTTTCTCTCTCTCTCTCTCTTTCTCTTTCTCTCACTTCTTCTCTCTCTTTATTCCTACTTCTTACACCTTGTAGTAATGACTTGTATTGTTATCGTAATATTTTGTTAAAGGTATGTTCAAATATTTAACGATCATATAGCGGAATTCTCACGGATATTTTAGAGTCGTGAAACTCACTAGGAGTTTGCTTTAATCATTAATTTAATAAGTATGATTCAGCAGAATATTCAAATAGGAAAACTGAAATATTCGCAAAATTATTTTTTTCGCAAAATTAATACTTTTTGCAGTATCTTCGCAAAATTAATATTTCAATAGCAGTCTAGTTCAACTAAAAGTATGAATTTTTCACAAAACTATGTTTCTCAACATATTCTGCTTTTATTTAAATAGACTTGAATGAATTCTTCCTTATATTTTAGAATTACAATTTGGTTTGTATCAATGTCACTTTGGTATGAGTGTTTCTTATGCAGGGTGTCCATAAAGTTCGTGTGCACTTTTAAATATTTATTAGTTTAATTGTATTTGTGATAGAAATAATCTGTAAAAAATGTTATAAATGAACAAGATGGAGCGTCTTTCATTTTGCTCTGCGTGTTAGACAGTTTCTAAATCAGGAATTTCCAAACATATGGATCGAAAAGAGGTGAACCATTTTATTGGCCTCAACGTTGGCCAGATTTGACATTAGATTTTTTATGGGGACATGTGAAAACAATTGTGTATGCAACCAAACCTAGTTCATTAGAAGATTTGAAATCTGAAATAACTAATGGGATTCCAGGTATTACTGTAAATCAGTTGACAAATGTTTTCCGTGAACTGCAAAATAGTATTACCCTTTGTATTGCTAATAATGGAGGACAAGTGGAAACTTAAATAAAATTTCAATAAAACCTTAAAAATATAGATTTACTTCTTTCTAATCTTTTTACAAATTATTTCTATCGTGAATGCAAATAAAGTTATAATTTTTTTAAAGTGCACACGAACTGTATAACAAAAAAAGGGGGAAACGGCAAGTTATTTTATTCTTAGATTGTTTGTGGAATTAAGACCAAAAGCAGAATTCCGGTTAAGATTTGTACTATTTGGTTACAGGCCAAAAGAGATAGCGAGAATAGAAGAGATAAAGAGGAAAAAAGAAAGGGAGGGAAAGCGAAAGTGAAAGAAAGAGAGAAAGAGAGATAGAAAAAGAAAGAAAGAGAAGGATAAAGATGAAAAGCAAGAGAAAAAGAGAGCGGAAGAAAGAAAGATTAAGATAGAACGACTTAAAAGTTAGATTTCTCCCAAAAAATATAAAGTTATACATGGCCAATCTTAAATAAGGAAAGGATAAATAAATACAAGTTAAAAGTAAGCCCGTAATGTAAAATAAATTTTAATAAGAAACATGCAATAAAAAGCGTTTCCTTCATCAAAAGAACTGTAATCTATAGAAATAGGGTGTGTATGATTTCGTTTAAAACAAGGAGTATTCGTTTTATTTATTTTATTTACTTTTCCTTCCCTTCAAATTACTTCGTATTATGAAAACCTGGTAAAATAAATAAATAAACGAACATGAGAAAACGTGTGTTTTTATCCATTTATTTATGTATTTATTTACGTATTTACATGCCGCATGTTTTAAAAATTTATTTACTTTTTTAACTTATCCAAGGTAACTTTTTACAAACATAAAATAACGTTACATCAAATTACATCTTATTATTTATTACTCAATAAAACTATGTCAATATCTATATATTTGTGCTTAAATGGATTTTATGCACATTTTTCAGTGCATATATGTCTTTTTATTATCATTAGATTTGAAATAAATAGCTAGATAGATGAAAAACTGTTGTGGAATACATAATACATCTCCAATAATACAAATGAGCTAGACTAGATGCCTTAAATAAAAAAAAAACTCAAAGTGAGTCAAAAAGACCGTTGGATTCAGTCAATAGTATAAATAGAATGTAGCCTAAGCAAGACTTAAGATTATAATTGCTAGAAACGAGTTATATCACTGGCGAAGAGGATTAGATTTAAACTTACACCAGGGGACCCTTATGGATTAAGATATTGAAAAAGTAGTAAAAACCTGCAGAGTTTGTGCTCTGGTAGCAAAATCACCTACAATCAAATTACAAGCTTGGCCAAAGACAGATACGGCACACTGATTTCGGAGGTCCATTACACCGATTACATTATTCTGTGGTAGTGGATACATTTTAAGTAGCCAGAAACTTGTAAGCGCAAAAACAACTTCTACAGTTACAGTGAATGATCTACACGAACTAAGGTATAGTATTCCAGGTGCCTAGTCGCACATAATTGTACACAATTTACTGCTTACGAATGTGAAGATTGTTTTTAAATGTTCTTGATAGAACATATTACTACCACGCCATATCATCCAAGGAAAAATAGACAAGCTGAACAGTTTGTAGGTACTTTTTAAGAGCTCTGAATAAAAAGCAAGTAATGAAAAAGTAAAAAAAGAAGCTATACAAAAATTCTTGAGCGTATACCGGATAACGCCAAATCCCAATACACCATCAGGCATGTCGCCGGTAAAATTGATGTTCGCAAGAAAAATTAAATCAGTGTTCGACAAGCTGTCTTTCGTCTTTTATGCACCGTGTTCATGACCCGCAGCAACTTTCTACCGCTTGTAGCTTTTAATAACCTTTGTCTCAGTATTTCTCCAAAACCCTGCACTAACATCTATTTGCTTAAGCCCATTAGTTACGTCAAGCGTTCTTTTCCTCTGTCTCTCGTTCTCTCTATCGATCCTATGAATATCAGATTCTGTAAACCCTCTTTTCTTATTACATCTCCCAGAAACATCAGATCTTAAATATCAGTTTACTTTTTGATTCCATTCTATTCTACACCGCATCGTCGCTCACATTTTCAGTCTATAGTATCTCCGGCATCCTTCTGTAGAACTACATTTCTGCTGCTTTGAGTCTTTGCTTCATCTTTAACGAGATTGTCTGTTATTCGCTGCTATATAGAAGGACAAATATCGCGTGACAGTCTCATACGTTTTTCTTTGTTTCAACGAAATTTTTGTGTTTCTCAGTACTCTACTCAGCTTTTGAAATACGTTTTTGGATCTCAGCGTCGCACTTTTTGTCATCTGTTAGAACACTTCCTAATTATTTAAATTTCTGTACCTGTTTGATTTTAGTATCAGTCAGTTAAGTGCCATACGTGAAACACGCTTGGGCGATCATGTCTCGAAAGAGACATGGCTGACTGGGCAGAAGATTATCTCGCAGTAGGTTGCCATTGCTTTCTGCGGTAGACTGGTTGCCGACCAAGGCTATAGAACCCAATCTGTCCTGCTATTTAACCCATAACTGGAAGGAAGAGACGGATTAATACCTTTCCCAAGGGTATTTGCGCGTAAGTGAATACAATGGATTCAACTGGAATTCGAACTCGGCTCCCCGGTTTCTCGTTCCGAGCCGATATCCACTGGACCACAACGCACATCCTAATCTAGTAGCATACTTAAATTCATGCTGTTGAGGCACCAGAAATAAAAGACTCGAGAGAACCCAGGATAGGTCGGTGAAAAAAAGCTGATGTTGAGATGCAACTTAGAATCAGCCAAGGCTATAGAACCCAATCTGTCCTGTTATTTAACCCGTAACTGGAGGGAAGAGACGGATTAATACCTTTCCCAAGGATATTAGCGCGTAAGTGAATGCAATGGATTCAACTGACATGTAATTGGCTTTTTGGGTTTATCTTTTTACAGAAGACCATAATTAAATTTTCTTGGGGGTATGTTTAGTTCTTTCTTCTCGCTTTCCTTTGCTACCATCCGTGAAAGATCTTGTTGTTTCCCTTCCGTGTCTGCTATCATCACTGTGTCATCTGCGTATCTAATATTGATAAGGTTATAGCCGCCAATGACAAATCCTCGAAGGACTTCTAGTTCTCTCAGAATTGCTTCTCTGTATAGATTGAATAAATCTGGTGAAAAATATATTCTTGTCTTACACACCTTTCTATTTTTGCATACTGGCTGAACTCATTTTTTGTCTTTTGTCTATATTTCTGAGATGAGGTTGTATTTGCAGTATTTCCATTATTCGGACGTAAAGACACATGACTCAGTGGATATAGACATTGGTTAGTTCCTATGACTTGACCCAAAGAATTGTGAGTTCAATACCAGGCTACAGCAGTGGTGAACAAATAATTTACAGGGTTAGAGGGAGATAACCCATAACTTTCAAAAGAAGCACTACTACACAAAGGATGAGAATGGTTTACCCCAGTGATTGTAATAAAGTGTTCGGTTCGAAATTTCCAGCACCTGATGAAGGCCAGAGCGTACAACGGCCGAAACGTCGTGCAAATGGCAGCAAAGATGAGGACGATTGTCCTAATAATGCAAATAGAGTCATTTCTTGTCTGGGTGCAAGCTGTTGGATGCCAGCATAGGTTCTTGGTTATTCTAATGTCTTTCCTGAATATGTCAAGGTTGCTATCAATTCTTTTAGACCTTTTGTCGAACGCCTTTGTATAGTCTATAAAACACAAGTTCAAGAAGACTATGGACATCGAATAGCCCAGGAGGAGAAGCTAAAAACCAAATCGGCTATGTAACTATCAAGAATAATTTCAGGAATGCAGTTGTTTACTGCAAAACCTATTCAAGTGCCGACTGCGGAAGAGGCCACCTTCCAGTCATATGTAAACTAAGGACGAAAATTCGGAGATTGAAGAAGCCTAAAGTAGCACCCAAATTGCAATGCAACAAACTCGTGAACGATCAGAACCTGGAAGAAAAATATACGATCAGTGTGTAAACGGGACAAATTGGAAACAGAAACTCGAAATGGAACACACTAAGAGAAACTTTAGTGACATCAGCAAACAACATCATCGTATAAAGGAAAATGAGTGGATCACAAATGAGATTCTTGACATGATACAAAAGAGACAGAAAACAATGCCAAGACATGGAACAGAATACAGGAAACGAAACAAGGAAATAAGGAACAAATGCAGACAAGCTAAAGAAGAATGGTTCAATGACAAATGTGTAGAAATAGATTGAGAAAGACAATTAAAAGGGATATTCCTATAAAATAAATAAGAGAACTAATACTACATAAGACGTGTTAAGCAACAGGGTGAATAAAATCCAAGGACCGAAGTCTCAAATTAGAGAAAGAAAAATACTTCAATGATAGGACGAATATATCAGAGCTTTCTTCCACGATAAAAGAGAGCAACCGATAATACACAAAAATACTGACGGACCGGAAATATTGACTTCGACAAGCGGTTGACAGGTTAAAAAAAAAAAAACGGATAACAAACATGAAACTAAATTTTTCAAGATAAGCAAAGGGGTGTTTTTCAGAGTGTATAAAGATGGAAAGGAAATATGCGAAGACGGCGTAATAATATCACGAATTGAAAAGGTGATATACATGGTAAAAGGAAACAAAGGGACAGAAAGCCATTGCAGTCAGTTAAAGAAAAGGTTTACTGGAGAAAGAACCGCAAGAAAGGAAGAACCTATGCAAGCAATGTATGATACATTTGATGTAATAACACCCAAAGTGTTTCTTGAATGTGCAAGTACGATTATTAAAAACGGAAACCTATGAAAAAAGTCGATGTTGATCCAAAACGTAAAAATATACAGAGTTCAGTACGTTGGCGAACTCACTAGAAAGAGGAAGGAAAATAATAATAAAGGAAATAAAATATTTACTAACAAAAAGAAATCTCAAAAGGGTAGATGTTGAGAAATACGCCCCCGTTAACACAAATGAACTAGTCTAGACGACGAAAATGAAAAACTCAAAGTGATTCAAAAACGTTAGAGTCAGTCAAGAGTATTTCTAATAGCTTAAGCAAGACTATTATAACCGCTAGAAACGAATTATAATAAGAACAAAACTAGATAGATAGATAGATAGATAGATAGATAGATAGATAGATAGATAGATAGATGTAAGTAATTCTTTTACGTATTTAAATTCGATGTGTAATCTTTGAGTTATCCAATTTTCTGTCTAAGCTATTGTGTGCATAAGTTAGGCCTATGCATATATATGCACACATACAGGAAAGAAGACACATATATACACCCACATGTAGATATACATATATACACACAACTATATATATATATATATATATATATATATATATATATATATTCGTGTGTGTGTGCATGTGTATGTATGTATCTTTTGAGCGAGTGGGCGAATGATTAGAGCGATCACTTTCTGACAATGAAGCCCGGGTTCGAATCTCACAGTGGTCGATTCGTCAAAAAGCTGATTTCTTTATGTTATTGGTCTGAAGGAGGCGATCCCAGCGTGCGGAAGCTTTAAAAAGTGCCTGAAAACCATACCCTAGGTTGACCCAAGTCTATTAAGTGAAATCGGGTAGACGTCTTGCTTTAACCCTCTAGAGCCATTCGTATTATATTTGATACAGTATTTCCCTATAAGGAAACATTTGGTATTTCCCTATAAGGAAACATTTGGTATTCATTGACTGAGCAGTCAGTACTGCTTTGATTTGAAATTTATAAAATATTTCTCTTAAAAAATTTTTCAGGAAAATATTTCTTTCAAGGCTTGTTTTCATACTGTATCAAATATGATACGAATGGCCCTAGAGGGTTAAGGATTCGTCGATAATTGTGTGCTAGCTCGATACAGTATAAACCACAGATGGGCTCTGTGCGTGTTTAACAAATACAAGTGTGCCTGAGCAGGCGTCGGCAATAGGGAATAGCTACCCCCCTAGTAGACTGGTATCCTCGATTACCAATGGCCAGCCATTATATCTATAGAATTCTTTTGCAAATATCCATTTTCGGGTACACGAGGATGGGTAATGTTATAATGTAAGACTCACTTATATATTAGTTTATGTGCGTTGCCATCATTTTTGCCTCTTTGCTTATGTGTGTTTGTTTATATGTACGCAATTTCACAGATGCGTATATATATTCGCTCGGATATATATTCATATAATATTCATATATTAATGTGAATGTGTGTGTACGTGGGGTCGATAGGTATAAATTGCAAAACAGAGAAACGGAAGTTAGAAAAATATACGTTTGGTGCGAAAGACGTAATCAAGGGAAAGAAATAAGAAGAGAAGTAATCGATAAACAAACAGAATTAGGACACAAGTAAAAAAAGAAAAAAGAAAGGAGTGTGAAAAAAGATAAATGATACGAATAATTCTCTAAGCAAACTTTGAAATAGAAAATATTGTGGCTGTAAGCAAATGAATAAAAAACGTATGGTAGAAAAGTGTGAGATAGATAGATAGATAGATAGATAGATAGATAGATAGATAGATAACACCAACTTTAAAAAGAATGTCTGATATATCAATATATATTTTTAATGTCTTGATAGCAAAGTTAGCATTACATAAAGAATGATATATCATCCTTACTTCATTTCTCATCAGACATTTGAATTTATTATTTTTTATCAATGCTCATCATCTTTTCTCAAGATATTTCTCACATTTTTCTTTTTGATTTCTACAGCCGAGACGTGAAATCTTTTTTTATTTTTTATTTCCTTTTGCAATTTCGCATTCTGGCACGTTTCATCTGCGTCTAGTCTTCTTGATGTCGACACCATTGCATTTACATTAGAATTAACTCATTTTTTTTTTTCATTTTGATATCTCCCTGCTCTTTAAATCAGAATTTTCTGCATTTTTCTCAGAATTCGGTTACTCTACTATTCTCCCGTATCTTTACTAGCAGACGCCAGTATGCAAAAGATACCAGCCATTTCTTTTAGCGCAAACATTATTGCCTTTATTTTATTTAATAGATAGATAGATAGATAGATAGATAGATAGATAGATAGATAGATAGATAGATAGATAGATATGAACAGACTGACATAGATAGATAGATAGATAGATAGATAGATATGAACAGACTGACATAGATAGATAGATAGATAGATAGATAGATAGATAGATAGATAGATAGATAGATAGATAGATAGATATGAACAGACTGACATAGATAGATAGATAGATAGATAGATAGATAGATATGAACAGACTGACATAGATAGATAGATAGATAGATAGATAGATAGATAGATATGAACAGACTGACATAGATAGATAGATAGATAGATAGATAGATAGATAGATAGATATGAACAGACTGACATAGATAGATAGATAGATAGATAGATAGATAGATAGATAGATAGACAGATATGAACAGACTGACATAGATAGATAGATAGATAGATAGATAGATAGATAGATAGATATATATGAACAGACTGACATAGATAGATAGATAGATAGATAGATAGATAGATAGATAGATAGATATGAACAGACTGACATAGATAGATAGATAGATAGATAGATAGATAGATAGATAGATAGATATGAACAGACTGACATAGATAGATAGATAGATAGATAGATAGATAGATAGATAGATAGATAGATATGAACAGACTGACATAGATAGATAGATAGATAGATAGATAGATAGATAGATAGATATAGAACAGACTGACATAGATAGATAGATAGATAGATAGATAGATAGATAGATAGATAGATATGAACAAGATGTGTAAATACGAATTACGCAATCTAATATAATATAAATTATTTCTAAATTAAATCTTTAACGCCTGGTTTACACACCACCCTGGTTTTTTTAACAGGACTGGGTGTTAATCCCTTGTTTCTTGTTTAGGATTGGTTTTCCGGTTTTTCTAAAGTATTCTTCAGTTTTATATTCCTTACATCTCCTCTTTAACTCTGAAATTTTATTCGCGAAATAAATGCCTTAAAATATACTGAAGTCTAATCTTAAAAGTAATCTTACTTTATGAAATAACATTGTAAATTATTGCATATAAAATTAAATAGAAAAAAAGAAAGACTGACATGGAAATTAGATAGATAGATAGATAGATAGATAGATAGATAGATAGATAGATAGATAGATAGATAGATATGAACAGACTGACATAGATAGATAGATAGATAGATAGATAGATAGATAGATAGATAGATAGATAGATAAGAAGAAGAAGAAGTAATTGATTGATTATATTTTAATCTATATGCATTTAATTAGATCGGGAATAGGTAAATATAGGTCCATTCTATATTAAAAATTAAAAAAAAATTAAATTAAAATTAAATTTAATTGATTTAAGACTAAATAAAATAAATAAATGAAATAAACATAAAATAAATTTAAAATATTCTTAAAATAATAAAAATAACAACAATAACAACGTCAAAACAAAATGAAAAATTCTTTAGTAGTTTGTAGCTTATCACATGTTCTAACGTAATAATCATATATATATATATATATATATATATATATATATATATATATATATATGCCATGCCGCTCATATCACGTGGTAGCTTTAAAGAACTCTCCTTAAAAAACAGTAAAACACAAAAAATTACATTAAAGTGAAACATGAGGACATAACAACACCGGGAAAATATCGTCTATGAAAATGGCCAGCGAAAAGGCTGAAAGCGCTTAGAAAGTCTAAAATTATGGAACATTTTTACATTTCTTATCTCCAGCAAAAAGCAAACATGTAAAAATGTGTACATTTTGTTTTGACATTGCAAGGACAATGTTTTATCGGGTAGTGCGAAAAGAAAATGGAAATTCTTTATCTTAGATTGGCGAATTATGTGTGAGGGAGGTGGGATGAAAAATGGGAACTTAGAGTTGTAAGTTATCAATTAAAATTTGAATGAAAAGAGGGAAGAGGTAGAGGATAGAGGTGATTAATGGACGTGTTGAACATTTTATAGAGGGATTTAACTGTAGAAGATAACGTATAGTCCTTTACAGCCTTTATGGCCAGTCCTTTGGGTTTAACAAAAGGAAAAAATAAGGAAATGTATATGGGGTGGGGCGAGTAGAAGAGGGTGTGCTAGAAAGGGGATAGGAATTGCTATTTGGTAAACATACCTGTATTAGTGAAGTATCTTTGTATTTAAATTTAGCTTTTATAATTAATCTATTTTTATTTATATTTTGCCTTAATTTAAAATTTAAGAAATCTTTTTTTATATCAAACTTGAATAATTGTAGTTTCAATGTCAAAACAAATGTACTATTTGTCGTGGATATATAAAAAAAATTCTGTACATATTCTAAAATATAATTTATAATATATATATATATATATATATATATATACATATTAAATAGTACCTTTCACGTTGAAATTAAAGCATTATGTTTAAAATATTTACATTCGTCTTAAAATAACGGACAGAGGTTGATATGCTGCCAAACAAAATCAACTAAATAATTGCTTTCATGACAAACATAAGAGCCTA
Source organism: Ascarosepion bandense (assembly GCA_037127315.1). Taxonomy (NCBI): domain Eukaryota; kingdom Metazoa; phylum Mollusca; class Cephalopoda; order Sepiida; family Sepiidae; genus Ascarosepion; species Ascarosepion bandense. The sequence continues at coordinate 430,358 of JBBBDQ010000188.1, forward strand.
TTTTGTGTCATACGAAGAAAAATAACACTTTTAATGAATAAAGGTTGAACTAAACAGTTATGAAATTATCTTCCCTTGAATTGGACACAAAATCGAAATACCTGCTGATTGACAAAAGGTCAATATAAATAGATAAAAATAAAAATCTGTTAAAAATAATCCTAACATCAAGAGAATTTTATGGGAGATAGTGACTTAAAATTTTCCTCGAATCAATTACATTAAAAAATTACAAATTTAGTTTGAAAAAAAACACTAAGAAATGTATTTTTATAACATTGTTGACTAGCCCCAGTCAGGCCTGACGGATACGGACATAAATTCGTGTTGACAGCGCAAGACTAAATTGCTTCAGTTTGTAAGTATGGTGGCTTGAAATAAAAATCAATATTTTATATTCTTAAGCCAATTATTTTTCTGTTTATTTTTAAAATTATTTTTAAACAGAAGAATCATTACTTTTAAAATATAAATTCAAGAAAAGTTCTCTCACTTGAAATGTAAATGATGAAGAATATAAGAAAAACTCAAATTGATATAAATGTTTAATGAATGTAATCATTATGATATTTAAAGAAATTAAATTCTCACTGTGAAACATTTAGGAAGTGAACTATTTTATTTAAAAAAAGATCTTGTAACTTATACATTTTTAGGTTGAAAATAAATGTAAAATATATATCTGCACACCCGAAGTTAATAATGATATCCAGTCAACAGCTCTGTAATTTTTTTTAACTATTTCATGAATACTCCAAAAAAACATTTTCCCAATATGTTTATAGAGTTATTTATTTAAAGACGTATTTTTAAAACTAAAATACTTTAGAGTTACACTATTGGAAAAACAACTGAAAGATTTTTAAAATATCTCATTATAATATCTATATCAAGACAAAATCTTACAAAAAATATCTAAGTGTTATTTTATTTTTATTTTACAGTAAAACGATATGGCAGCGAATGCTAGATAATCTCTTCAAAGATGAAGGAGAGACGAGAAGCAATAGTAGTGTGTTTCTACAAAGGATGCTGAGGATACCATGGACCGAACATGTGAGCAACGACGAGGTTTTGGTGAGGATGCAATCGAAAAGGAAACTTATACTTAACATCAGTAAGAGACTGCTCAAGTTTCCGGGACATATAATAAGGAAAGAGGGCTTGGAGAATCTAATACTCATGGAATAGCTAGAGGGACAAAAATACAGGGGCAAGCGACGCAAGACTTACTTGATAGACTTAAGAAATTGGATGACAGAGAGATACCAAGAGGAAAGGTGTTAAGAGCAAGACGGGATAGGAGTAAGTGGGCGTCCTGATCGCTTACGTCTTGGAAGGACATGGCACATATAGATGACTATTTATCTGGCCTACTCACCTAAACAGTCAATACCAAAAAGAACAATGTATCTGCGCTACGGAATCGTAAACAAAAAACTGCACCAAATAACAGAAACAGCATCACTTGAGAACTTTTAGCATCAGCAACTGCAAAAATGGATATCACATTTATCTCGAAAATAAAATAATGACACACACACGCACAAGCACACCATGCACCCATACACACACACACACACACGATATATATATATATCAGCATGCGGTGTAGATATAGAAGAATTCAAAGGAGTATCCTGTACATACAGTTGTAAGATAACTCTCTAAGAGAGCTCTAAATATATATGTATATAAATACATATAGCGCAAATATCTGAAAAATTAAGGCAGACACGTTATCTCATGATAAATCGGAAGTTTGGCCTATTTCAGGCGAACCATCATCAGCTTCCGTCTTTATTGTACAAAAGATTTTACACGAATGAAATTTACAAAGACCTCAAAAAAAGAAAAAGAAAAAACCGAATAAAAATAAAGGTCGCTCCCTTAAAAGAGAAAATTTAAGAAAAAATACATCATTACATCAGTTCGGCTAATACACACACATATTCATTCAGTTTAAAAATAAAAAGACAGGAAGTATTTATATTCACTAATTTTGAATTTTAAACAACTTTTAGTGTGGTGGCTCTTGAAATAGAGGTATTGTTGGGTGTCTGTGGGTTTATGGTAAACGTATGTGATGATGTGATTGTTTTTGTTTTTATGAGTATGTCTAGGAATAATAATTCCTTATAGCTACATTCTAGTGTGAATTTAATTTTTGGGTGCAAGTTTTGGAGTAGATTGTGTAGTTTAATATAAGCATCCCCATGTTGATCTCAAAAAGATAAAACAATCATCTAGATATATCTTCCATGTTTTAGAGAATTCTGTTTTTATGTCTTTTCCATATTTATGAACTTATTTCGTTGTATAGCTTTTCTTCTAGATATGCTAGTGTGACTGTTGCATATGTTGGTGCCATGTTTGTCCCTATCGCCGCAGGTACCTGTTTGTTGAATATAATTTTGGTTGTTAAATTGGAATGAATTGTTATCTGAAATTAGTTATATACTTTGTTATTAATTTTTTTGTGAAGCGTGTGGGAAGTATTTCTGGGTGTTTTTCATTCCAAAATGTAATAGTCTGTTTTCCTAGTTCACGGGGTATGTCGCTGTACAGGCAGTTCACGTCAAATGTTACTATGAATGTACCTGGGTGTACTTTTTGTGGTATGAAACTTTGGAAATGTATTCTGTTTCTGATGTAGCTTTTTATTTGTGTGGTGCATAGTTGTTATATTTATCTAATAGGTTGCTCAGTCTACTTGTTGGGCAGGCTGGCCCTGCTACAATATTTGAATTTAAGATCACTAGGGTTTGGGTGTGAATATATTTCGATTTTTATTTCTGGATAGCTGCTTTTATCGTGTTTGCTTTGTGCATCTTTGGGAGTTCGTAAAAATTGCTAGTTTTTGAAACAAAGTCTGTACGAAAATCTTTTTCTTTTCTTTGCTAGTATTCTACTAACAAAATAGTATTCTCTGTAAGGCAGAGTGTTTTTTTATTTTTGGTGCGATGCTGTTATCTATATTATCGTTGATTAGTCTGTAATTATTTTCGACTCTTAGCAATCTTGAATATTTGTTTTGTAGTAAGTTTTAACTATAATGAATCCATTTGAATTGTTGTTCCTATTTGGGAAATATTTTGGTTTGTTTTTTTTTCTCTTATAAAGAATATGAGGAAAAATGAATAATAATAGGTCTTGTATTTTTTAATTTGTTTTTCCTTCAGATCGAATGTTCTAAAAATGTTTTCTAGTTGATGAGGTACCGCTATTTACATAGTTTTAAATGTCTGGGTGGTAAGTGTTTGGGTTGGAAAATGTGGTGTTGGCATATCTGGGTGATGTTGAGTGGGTAAGTATTTTTCGATAGTGGGATTTTTTTTTTAATCGTATCACCCCGAGCAAGGCGGTAACGCCACTGATGTGCAGGGGGCTAGAAAAAAATTAGTAAGATTGGAAAAGAGAAAGCCGGACACCACATCCTAAACAGGGAACAAGGGATGAGCCTTTTAACCTGTTCAATAGACGTGGGTGGAGTGTGAACCGGGCGATAGATAGATCTATCTACTCCAATTGAAAAAAAAAAAGAACAATGTGAGAAGATTGGAAAAGAGAAAGCCGGAAACCACATCCTAAAGTTGTCGTTGAACACATCTCGAAAAACCCACCGAGTACAAACGCGGAAGGGGATAAATGGAAACAAAAGAAAACGAACTAAGCACTTGAACATTAGTCAAAGTACTAGTCGAAAGAAAAAAACCCCGAGACGAGTAACCTAACACGTAAAGCGCTCAATACACAAGCAGAGCAAACAAAGTAAGTAGCTAACCTAGAGAGCCAACGAACCTACAAAGGTTTCAGCAAATTGGATCTTCAGGGAAAGTTGGTTAAAGAGGCTAAAATAGGGCGATAAGATATCAGAAACTCCGAAACCACGTGATCAAAACAGAAGACACCAAACACTAAAGAAGAGGTGGGTATTTTATTCACAAAAAAAGGGAGGCCTACAACTCATAACGATAATAATATTAATACTAAACTTACGTTCTAATTTAATAGCCAATTTTTTCTATGTTTACATTTGTTTAAAATCTTAGATTTGGAATTTAATAAGCTATGTGTGAGTTCAAACAGAGCTATGGCTAACTTCTCCTCCCCACACAATTTACAAAACTTTTGTCCTGCTCTAAATTTAGTGCATCGTTTAAGTATCTCTCATTTTAAAATGGCGTCAGTTTTTAACTCATTTTTAATAAACCATACATACGTAACTAGTGTTGTGCTCTGCATATATCTATCATTTCTAAAACTACTAGTATGGTTATAAAATCTAGTCTTGAAACTAGTCTTGAAATTATTCTTATATCTTATAGCCTTATTTTAACCTCTTGAGTCAACTTTCCCTGAAGATCCAATTTGGTGAAACCTTGATAGGTTCGTTGGCTCTCAAGGTTAGCTACTTACTATATATATATATATATATATATATATATATATATAGGCCATATATCGTTCAAACATATTATTTTTGGGGTTCATCATTCAAATTCATCAAAGAACGCGCTGTACTTTTTGCTAACCCTAGTACTTTCGATCTTTTCTGGGATGATCTTCAGGGGTAAATTACAAACTTATTTTAACTGCTATAAAATTTCATCTTAACATTAAGAAGCTGATTAAACAACTGG
>JBBBDQ010000188.1:440000-442500 GCA_037127315.1 Ascarosepion bandense
ATTCATTTTTCTTTCAGTCTACGGTTTCGCTTTAACTGGAAACAACTATTGCTTTTTAGTCTTTCGTGCCAACGTCCAAAGAATCTGAGCTCCAGGACCATTGATTAGTATTAAAGCTTTCACGACACTCGAGCAACGCCGGGCTATACTGTTAGTCGTTCCTAATAAATCCGTAATGAATGCCTTGTTGAAAGGATATGCTTCCAGTTCATTTCATATTTATGCGGGTATTAACAACTGCTCTATCCTTGGACCTCTGCTGTTTCTGATCTTCATCAACAAACTCCTCGCTGTCATCAGTTTCCAACAGATGACACAACTTTTACAGTGAAAATAATCAAATGTAACTGCAACTTCTAACACTTCCTTACTTGCTTCGCTGATAGCTACAATCTTCACAAGTTTAAATGCTACATCAATTGCCATCTTTTTAACTCCCATCCTTTCCTCGACACCCTCTGTATCTTGTTGTTCTTCCTTTTTGCTCTACTCCCACGCAGCTCTTCACATCAGTGTTACCATCTTTCTCTTACCTACGACACCCCTTCTGACCAGTTCCCAGTTCCTCTTTCTCTTCACTCTTCTCATATGTAACCCCCTGCACACCAGTGTCAGTACTGCCTTGCTTAGAGTAAAATGATTTAAAAAATAACTATATATATATATATATATATATATATATATGTAGTCATTGCCTATTTAGACAGCAATTCTTTTTTCATATGTTTCGTTCAAGACGACCGACCAGGTCGGGCGATTAAGCATTTTATTCATTTTTTAATTTTTTATTCATGAGAGCTGAAATGCAAGAAATTTTAACGTAAAAATATTTGTGTATGGATTATTAAATACATCCTTTAAGCGAGTATGTATCAATTGTTATTTTCGTCATGTTTTTGGTGTAGTTAACAAGCCAATTACAGGCCGGGAATAGTAAAATCAAGCAAGTTCAGAAATTTAAATACCTGAGAAGTATTCTAACAGAGGAACGAAAGTGAGACACTGAGATCCAAAGGCGTATTCGCATGGCCAAGGACACATTCTAAAAGCTGAGTAGAGTACTAAGAGACAGAAAAATTTCGTTTGAAACGAAGAAAAAAGTACTGTGATATTGTTGTGGACTAGTTTTCGCACTGTAGATTATAATTGCCCTATGTCGGTTGTTAATCGACTTAACGTACCCAAAATGTTAGGAACTTGGTAATCTTCCACGGAAAGCTGACTCCTTAGTATTCGACTAACTGCCGACTAATATCAATTGCCTAGTAGTTCTACTGAACTCAGAAGTCTAAAGAACACCTATGAACTTCCCAAGAACTTCCTGTTAACTCTTATTAATATAGGAGAGTGAGTCCATTATCTGAGGAATAGGTGTGTTTCCCCATAACAGATATCTGTCCTCCTATATGGAAGCGAATGCTGGAAAATTTCCTCAGTGATGAAAGAAAGAAACAGAAGTGTGGTTCTACAGAAGGATGCTGAGGACCGAATATGTGAGCAACGACGAAGTTTTGGAGAGACTGTAAACGAAAAGAAAACTTATACTTAACATCAGGAAGAAAAAGCTGAAGTTTCTGGAACACGTAATGAGGAAAGAGGACTTAGAGAATCTTATACTCGTGCGGAGAGAGGGAAAGAGAGACAGAGGAAAACAGTGCGTGATATACTTGATGAGATTAAACAAATGGGTTGTAGAGTAGGTTTTGGAGACAAACATATTATGAGCAACAGAAGACAGGAAGATGAAGAGGTTCATCATCGCTTACGTCCTAAAGGGACATGGCACATAAAAAAGAAGAAACAATCTTAAATGATTACTTTCATTGAATAATCTAATAATTATGTTAAAAAGTATATTAATTATTAATTTAACTTCATTTTTAATCTTATTTTAATTTTTTAATTGTTAAGTTAATGGCTGAATAACTCATTGCTAGTTTTACAACCATAAGATATTCGTAGAAATTCACCTATTACATTGTTAAATATTTGAGCTAAACAACTTTAACAAAATACTGCAATAACAATCATAAATAGGAATGCTAGTCGTTGTTTTAAGAAAAAGGTACAAATGAACAGATTTGAAATTGACTTTTTTTCTTTCACTGAATCAGCCGTTAAAGACTTTTATCTTTTATTTATTCATTTCCTCACTGAAACTAAGTAGTGTTTTTTCTAGTCTTTTAATGTGATTAAAAAGGGTTAATCCATTATTTATGATGTACGGACTGGACATAAAGGTCAAGCAAACTAACATAATGCGGGAAAGAAGCATAATTATAATAGGATTTATTAATCTTATAAAAGCAGTAAATTGTATTTCTGTCTATCTTTTGACAAATATCAATATAAATTAATCTTGGCAGCGTTTTTTGTTTTAATATTTCGTAAGATTAAAAATCTCACATGAATAAAAGTTTATCTACAAGATTTTATAAAACGATTGATTTTAAACAATATTTCTTGATTGAATATTGCGAATAAAATATGCTTTCAAGTG
>JBBBDQ010000188.1:445000-490000 GCA_037127315.1 Ascarosepion bandense
AACGGTGTTTTATTTGAACGTTCACGTGACAGGGAATTTATGAACGCGTTATTTTTAAATTATGTCATATGACATAGAAAATAACTTTTACCCATCAATATCTGAGAAAGTTTTACTGGAAGCATTTAATTTTGCTAAAATCTACATAAAAATGCCATCAGAGCATATTGACATAATATTATATTGCCAAAAATCTATACTCTTCCATAAAGGTATCGCATGGATCAAGAAATCAAACATAGGAGCATTCAATGTATCACAAGGATCGTATGATGGAGCAGAAATCTCAGAATAGATGGGAATATACATTTTAAACAAAATCAACAAAATAATAATCCATATTGACAACCACGGATTATATAGAGATGACGGACTAATGTTAGCACCAGATCAACAAAAGAGAAAATGATAAAATAAAGAAAGAGCTTTTCAAATTATTCAGAGAACTAGATTTTGATATTATAGTGGACACAAAGTGGTACAATATTTAGATGTAGAACACAAACACTAAGTTATCATAAATATATACAAAGTACAATAATCCAAATAGTATAATTAAACACATTTACAAAGGAATAGACCACAGACTATCTAATAATTCGTCAAATAAATCAATATTTAATGAGAAAAAATATTTATGAGAATGCCCTAAGAAATTCTGGCTATAAAAACATTTTACAATATAATTCTCAACCAAACTGACAAATCAAAGACAACAATAGAAAACGAAACATTATCTGTTCAACCCACCATTTAATTTAGATGTAAAGACCAAAATAGAACAAATACTTTAAAGTAATAGATGGACACTTTCCAAAAGAATCAGAACTAAACAAAATTTTCAACAGAAACATAATCAAGCTAAGCTATAGTTGCACTAATAATTTAGATACTTTCATAAAAAAACAAAACGCCAGAAACTTAAATAGCATCGTACAAAACAAAACCACTAAAAAAGAATGCAACTGCAGGGACAAAAATAAATGTTCATTTCATGCTCCCTGCAACACAAAAGAAATAATTTACCAGGCAAAGATACATGACCCAGATGGCCAAAACAATATATATTTGGGCTCAACCAAAGACAGCTTTAAGACCAGGTGGTTTAATCACAGGTCTGCATTTAAAATAGAAAAATTAAAAAACAATAAAAAATTAGATAGCCACGTGTGGAAATTGAAATCAAATTAGAGAAGATGCCCAGACATAACATGGAGTATTTTAAAAACAGCCAAGCCTTACAACGGTGGTAAAACTATCTAGACTATACCAAGAAGAAAAATTACAAATTATCATCTTACCAAAAAAAGATGAACTATTAAATGAAAGAACGGAAATTATGACGAAATGCATCCACACTAAGAAATACATATTCGGTTCATACAACCATGGATGAAACGCCATAATCTGTTTTAATTTAAAAATAGCGCGTTCATAAATTCCGTGCCACGTGAACGTACAACTAAAACGCTGTTACAAGAGCGTTCTTTAAAAGAAAAACGGTGACCGGTAAAATCAGTTATTAAAAACCGCCTGAAGACACCAGTCATGGTAAAAACTTGGGTAGCGAAATAACTCGTTTGAAAATGGATTATATATATATATATATATATATATATATATATATATATATATATCAATCCTGGGTTAAAAGCAATCGGATGTCTAACTGTACTGATGAGCTGTGCTACAGCGAAACAGATTTGTCAGCAGATGACGAAATATACATATATAAAATACACAGGGGTCTTTATTATAATAGGGATGATAATGAATGGGGATGGCCTGATAAGCATTTCTATTGTTACATAAGTGAAGTTATGCCAGATGGGGAACTGTACAAGAACTACCCACATGATGTCATGTTCAGAGTAATGTCGATCATTGTTTGTCTCTTTCAAGGTAGAAGTATGGAAATTCGACTAAACAACAATATGATAAAAGATTTTAAATGAATGTTAGCCACGTGCTAGATACCATACAATTTCTACTGCTTTTTTGTGATGTTTAGTTTAAGTGTCCTTTTCGTTTCCATTTTCCCTAAATGTTCGTCATTACTCCAGTGTTTTGCCTGTTATATTCCCAGCATCTTTCTGTAGAAAGATACTGAGAAAACGCCAGAAACTTAAATAGCATCGTACAAAACAAAACCACTAAAAAAGAATGCAACTGCAGAGACAAAAATAAATGTTCATTTCATGCTCCCTGCAACACAAAAGAAATAATTTACCAGGCAAAGATACATGACCCAGATGGCCAAAACAATATATATTTGGGCTCAACCAAAGACAGTTTTAAGACCAGGTGGTTTAATCACAGGTCTGCATTTAAAATAGAAAAATTAAAAAACAATAAAAAAAACTAGATAGCCACGTGTGGAAATTGAAATCAAATTAGAGAAGATGCCCAGGCATAACATGGAGCATTGTAAAAACAGCCAAGCCTTACAACGGTGGTAAAAATATCTCGACTATACCAAGAAGAAAAATTAGAAATTATCATCTTCCCCAAAAAAGTTTCGTCATGTAAACTTTTCCCGCTAAGTTGCCGTTTCTTTCTGTGGTAAATTGGTTGGCCAACAACGCTATAGGACGCAGTCTGTCATGCTATTCAACATATAATTTGGGAGGCGGAAATAGATGAATTCATGCCATTCCCACGTGTGTTTGAGCAAAAGTGAATGTAACGAACACGACTGGAATCATCACTTGTCGCTTTCAAAGTAGAAGTGTGGCAATTCGGTTAAATTCGCGGATAGATATTACATAAAACTTCAGCACTCTTTTCTCTTTTTCCAGCGAAATATTTCTATTTCTTAATACTTTGCTTAACTTTTGCTATTCCAGTTCGCCTACACATGTCGGTGTTGTTTTTTATCCTCTATAACAATAGTTAGCGAATATTTAAGTTTTCGTACTTGCTTGATTTTGTCATCTCCAATTTTTAATTCGTATATTGAGATATCCTTCTTCTGCTGTCCAATAGATGTTGCACCGAACAACTTAGACTCGAGGTAGCGAATCGAACACACACGCCATTAATTACATACAGTGGACCACGAACAGATGTGGCAGGAGGTTATATAACAGTATCTGTGGGCGTGCTTTTCATTTAACTGGAATTCTTTTTTTATTATTCTGATCACACTTTTACTTTTTAATATTTTATTTATTTATTCGATTTCTGTTATTTTTGCTAAAGATAAGTTGTTCTGGAAGTCTGCTATCGCTCAAATAAGAATGATGTCTTGCCCACTCAAGTTGGATTTTCATTATGATAGCTTCAGTATACGCCATGGTGCTTGTAGATAGATATTTGCTGTTTTTAAGTTAATTATCTAATTTTGCTGTTTTAGAAAAAAAATATATATATATATAATAAATGCTACCCCAAAATGCGCTGGATTTGATCAGAAATTTTGATTGAATGTAGTACGGACATTTGCAGCTATCTTTTGTGAGGGTTCTTCTTACATACTTAATAGTGGGCAACTTTGAAAGAGATGATAGATACTGACTAAATGTCATTGTTTTTGTAGTCAAATTTCAAATAAATGGAAGGAAGTTCCACAGGCAGGAAGTGCAAGAAAAGAAACTGTTGGAGTATAAGTGGCTGTTATATTTAACTATTTTAACGGTAAACGGTTGAGACCTGGATCCCAATCTAGTAGCATACTTAAATTCATGCTGTTGAGGCACCAGAAATAAAAGACTCGAGAGAACCCAGGATACGTCGGTGAAAAAAAAGCTGATGTTGAGATGCAACTTAGAATCGATTAAACTGCAGGCCAGTCTTCGGATTTTTGTAATATATTTCTGCGACCCGACAGAAATATGATTGACATCAAAAACAATGACTGACAAAAGCATGGTTACCATTAAAGGCAAAAAACACAAACAGTGACCAACAAAAAAGGTTATTGACATCAAAGGCCATAACCGGCGAAGATGATTGACAGATGTGCCTGGCCATAAATGACTCAATTAAGCGAAGAACCAAGAAGGCAAAAATGCGTGGAAATTTCAGGTTCTATAAGTTCGGAGTTTTATGACCGAAATAAAAAAAACGCCAAGTTCTCTTGGAACCCAAAGAACCCAAAGAAAAGAAAGGATAAGATAACTCTCACTGGTCAATGGCTCCCGACAACTCCCTCGGGTGTGCGTAATTTTCTCTGGCTGCATCCTCTTTCACACAACCATCACCGACAATAAAAATATGTTTATATTTATTTATATACACTCGTTCTCTGTTAAGAGGCAGTATACAGCATTTTGTCTAGAACATCGGTTTGAACAGCAGGATCACCCGTCGTCATATGGCAACAATATTCAATAGGTAAACATTTATTTATTTATTTATTAAACGGTGAAATTATTAATTTTCTACCGGACTGAATAACCGTGAAATCTTAAAGAAAAATATGAGCCCTCCGGCAAGATTTGAACTTGCGCCGATCTAGGAAATCGTTGATGGATTCAATGTGCCTTAACCGACGGAACAGCAAATTTGATCTAGCAAATTTTAAACAGAGACTTTAAGCAAATTTTTTCGTCACAATTTATGAATATACTTTTTAATAAATAAATACAACATCCACCCAAATATGAGTATCTACTAAAAATAATGTGATAAAAAGATATGTTGGACTGATAAAAATCCATTACTTTTGTATATTATTTTATATTATATTACTTTAGTATATTACTTTAGATCATTATTTATTACCTATTTTATTACTTTATATATATTTATGTACGCGTGTATGTAATTGTGAATGTTTAACGTGTATTTTCGAAAGAAACGAAAAAAAACTGTGAAAAATTAATTGTTTCTCTTCTTGAGAAGACGTCAGAAAAATTGACGACGAAGAAACAAGGAAAAAAATGAGATTATATGAAAATGTGAAAAGTGGAGTGGGTTGGTTGGGATTCTAGGAATGCTGCTGTTCTGTAAAAGGCTCCAATTACAAGTTTAAAGATACGCTTAGCAAGTTGAGAATTGGAGAGAAAAGACGACGAAGCGAAAATATGAAAATCCAACAAAGAGATATAAAGCACGTAAAACATGACTTCATTAACACGACTGAAAAAAAAGAAAAGAAAAGCAAGATAAATGTCGTGATACAAATGGAAAAATTCATAAATAAAAGCGAGAGAAGAAAGTGCTGGAAGTGTCAGAAGGATGAAACATATCGAAAATATATTGAAGAGAATCTGAGTAAAATAAAATAAAACATATGAATAAATAAAAAAAACGATAAATTGAAGGACTTGAGATCCAAGAAATCGGATAAAAAATGTAGAGAATGACATTGAAATGATGAGAAGAACACTTATTCGCTGCCCAAAAATTATCCGTAAAGAATGTTAAGTGATACGAAGACGGAACAGTAAGAAAGAAAAATGTATAAGCGAAAGAGAAAATTAAAAATGAAAATAAAAATCTGAAAAAAAACAAACAAAATTTATTTGAAAATTATCGGTTGACAAAAAAAAGAACATCATTTGTCATTTTATATTTCTCGCGGGAAATCAAGGAACCATATCCCTTTTTTCTTTCTATTTTTTTTTTTTTTTAGCCAATCAGTACAGACTTTGGACATCGTGGCAAAAGCTGAGTGGTATGTCACTTTGTACGATCAAGATCCTAAAAATTCCAACACGTACTTCCTTGCATAAATTCTTCTCTTACTCAGCATCAACTTATTCTCGCGATGAACTCGAAAAGTGACGATTATAGTATCGTAAGAAAATGAGAATGTATAGGTTTTTACGCGAGATCTCTCGAGACTTAATTTTTCTTCGTAGAGATGAGCCATTTCTTTGCATATAAACGCTATCCATCAAATGATGCAATTATTATTGAAGAGCTCAAATATTTATTGAAGTTGTTTTCTTTTTTTCTAGCAACGGAAATAAAATATACAAAGGAAAACATTAATAACGCTGAAGAAGCTAAAACCAATTTTATTCCTCTTTCTTTTTGTATAAAGTATAACTTTCAGTTTATTCACAATGATAAAGTGGATATCACAACGCCTTCTGTTCCATACTAGATGCCTCAGCTAATCGCAAACATCGAAATTGATCAGAGCGCTCACAAAATATTCATAAAACTAAATATATTCAAGGGATTGCCATCGAACAGTGGTTAGCAAGCTCATATCTCAAAGTATTCCCCTAGCCTGACCACTGAAACGCAAAGAGTAACCAAGATTGAAAGATAACAAGAAAACTTAGCGAAGAGTTAGAACTATAAAAGAATATATTTCCAAAAGAAATGTTATATAAGGTTGCTGTTCCAGATCTTGACGGACATCGATGATTGTCTTGATATATAACGACGAACAGGGAACACAGAACACGTATATACAAAGAAAATATAAATTTATATTTTTATTCTTCGTCGTCGATGGTTGTGTGGGGTGGTAGTCTTGCTTTTCACGTGATTTGATTTTTGGCGCTAATTCTGGCTCCTGCTGTTTCGCGACCTCCATGTCTAGCTCTGTCTATTTCCTGTCTCGACATTTGTTACTAAGTGTATCGGGGTCAACCAACCTTGACATGCTATCCCAAAACTGACTCTAGGCTTCCACGTGATCATCTCCTTGTTAACACACGGAGACCAATTTCAATGTATGTGAATAGATGTATGTGTGGCTATCTATATCCGTAACAATATTCATCACTTTAATCCATAAATATAACATAATTATATATATATATATATATATATTGTGTGTGTGTCGAGACAGCAGATAATTTTCTAAGCATATACTGTTGAATATAAGAGACAATGAATGTCTATTATGTTTAATCATGAGCCGATCTAAACATCGTATTTTGGCTTTAATTTCAGGTGAAAATAAAGACAAAACTTCTCCAAAAATTTGGATATTTTTTATTAAGTTGGTTCTAAGCTTTCGGCTCACATGAGCCATCTTCAGGGAGGTTACAAGGACGTTAACATAAAAACATCTACCATCAGCGACGATTTTATCTTGTTTTGACAGAAAACTTTGCTAGGCAACGATAAGTTACCAAAAATAGCAAACGCAATTCGTAAATTTGTAATGCGGTTCTATGACGTCACACCGCGTATGAGCTTGAAATGATAACAGAACCATATATTTAAATGCAATGTAATGTAATGACCAACTTTAAACGTGATGTTATTAAGTGTTGGTTGCTTGGATTTAATATAGATTTCCTCCAGTATCTGAAGGTTCTTTTTGCTGTGTACATGAGCGAGGAATATTCGGTTGCTGACTAATAATAATCCTCACTACTACACACAGTAAAAAGAAACTGTTTTTTGTATTTAAATGCAAACCATTTTTTCAACCAACATCCAACATTGCCTGATGACAAGATAGAAATCTCGAAACATAGACATTTCCGTGTCGCAATGTCCTTTTAATTCATAATTATATGATTATATTATGCTCTACAATATTTATTATATTGAGCACTTTTTATAAAGAAAGTAAACAGTAGTGAACTCAAAATCGTAACACCTTGGGTCCTCTTTACCTGGAAGCGTTTATATATATATATATATATATATATATATATATATATATATATATATATAAATCAGCCACACTGGCAAAATGAGTAAAAATTCTAGAATTTCATTCATTTCAAGGAGAGCATAATTTTTGTCAACAAAGAGCTCAATGAAGAACTAAAGTGACAACAATCAATAAATTGATAAACGTTCGGTCGACTTATTTTTCGGCCAAGATCAACGTTTCAGGGATGCACTGCTCGTCAGATTAGTTTGTTGATTCGTTTTCTACGGTTTATCAATCCTTTGCAGGTTATTTAAAACAAGAAAATATTTTTATATTGTAATATTTTTTTTTCTTTTTTCAGATAATAATGTTTTAAGACTTACTAATTAACCCTTAACTGGAGAGAGAAGAGGCAGATTAATATCTTTCCCAAGGTTATTCGCACTAGAGTGATTGTAGTAAACCTAACTGGAATTAGAACTTGGTTCCCTGATTAACAATTCTGAGAATTATAATTACACCACACGCACATCTAACCACACGCACATCTAAGCTTACAGAATCTGACACTCCTAAGCGGCACCTGTGGATGTATTGACCAGGCTCGGCATTGGTTAACTTCGGTGATCGTACGGAAACAGATGTTTCAAGACAATGTGGCCGTAGGCCCCGCTCATTAGACTCAGGTTCTTAGTTAAATCTATTGAATTATAAGTAGCTACCGTATTTATGCCCTACTTAATAAATGGTAAACGTATAATCCAATTAAACTTCAAATTTGTACGATGCTGGAATCCGCTGATCTCGATAGTAAAGCTTATGCAGCATCTAGTGTGTGTGTTTAGGGGTATTTTTATCGTTTAAGATGACACTGTTTTTGGCCTCAAAAGTTGTACTTACAAATTTTTCATTTTTGACTTCAAGATGGTATTTTTGGTGAGACCATCAGAAATGATCCAGGCAGGTTGATCTTAGTAAATATTTGTAACTTGTCTGGTGGCGGAGATATATATTTTTTTTTTGTACTGTTGCAATAGTAGTCGATGGTTGGATGCATAAAAATCCTTCTTTCATTCAATTTATAAACTAAGGTATTCAAATTAAATATAATTGTATTCAAATTATATAACAGGGCATTCAATTTAAAAAATCAAGACATTCAATTTAGAAACTAAAGCGGTCAATTTAAAGAATGAATTTACAATTAATTAATTCTAATTTAATTATGCGATTATGACATTAGTAAGACAGTTTGATAGTACATGTTTGCATCTCTTGGTATTCATCTGAACTGCTCTTTTCTTCGGCAGTTGCGAATTTAATGTAGACGATAAATTTGATGCAATTTTATATCGATAACAAAAATATTGCAGTGTTTTAAATTGAATAGCTGATAATTTAATTCGAATGTCTTATTTTGTTTTAATTGAATAACATGTTTTTTTTTTATTTGAGTGAAGCGATATCTAATCTGAATTACTTAGTTTTTAAACTGAATTGTAAATAGTATAGATCAATTGCTGATGTGTAAAGTATTATTAATGAAATACTCTATTACGTTTTAGGTAAGTATGGTGTAGCTTGGGTTGTTGCTTTGGATATCTTAGTAAATATTTGTATCTGTGGCGGAGATAGGGTTTGTTTTTTTGTTGTTTTTTTTTGTTTTGTTTTGTTTTGTTTTGTTTTTTAGAATACTGGTCTTTTTCAAGTTGAAATATTATTGTATTTCTGATGTGTAAAGTATTATTAATGAAATACTCTATTAAGTTTTAGGTAAGTATGGTGTAGCTTGGGTTGTTTCTTTGGATATCTTAGTAAATATTTGTATCTGTGGCGGAGATAGGGTTTTTTTTTTGTTTTTTGTTTTTGTTTTGTTTTGTTTTGTTTTGTTTTTTAGAATACTGGTCTTTTTCAAGTTGAAATATTATTGTATTTCTGATGTGTAAAGTATTATTAATGAAATACTCTATTAAGTTTTAGGTAAGTATGGTGTAGCTTGGGTTGTTGCTTTGGATATCTTAGTAAATATTTGTATCTGTGGCGGAGATAGGGGTTTTTTTTTGTTTTTTGTTTTTGTTTTGTTTTGTTTTGTTTTTTTTTTAGAATACTGGTCTTTTTCAAGTTGAAATATTATTGTATTTCTGATGTGTAAAGTATTATTAATGAAATACTCTATTAAGTTTAAGGTAAGTATGGTGTAGCTTGGGTTGTTGCTTTGGATATCTTAGTAAATATTTGTATCTGTGGCGGAGATAGGGTTTGTTTTTGTTTTTTTTTGTTTTTGTTTTGTTTTGTTTTGTTTTGTTTTTTAGAATACTGGTCTTTTTCAAGTTGAAATATTATTGTATTTCTGATGTGTAAAGTATTATTAATGAAATACTCTATTAAGTTTTAGGTAAGTATAGCGTAGCTTGGGTTGTTTCTTTGGATATCTTAGTAAATATTTGTATCTGTGGCGGAGATAGGGTTTGTTTTTTTTTGTTTTTTTGTTTTTGTTTTGTTTTGTTTTGTTTTTTTTTAGAATACTGGTCTTTTTCAAGTTGAAATATTATTGTATTTCTGGAAGAATTGTTGATCTGATTCCGTCCTTTCTATCAAACCGCGAAATGAAAGTTGTTTGAATGGCAACTCTTCTGGATCTTTTTGCAATTATGTAGGTGTTCCCTAGTCTCTATCATTTGACCTGTATTGTTTCTAATTTTTGTAAATGACCTTCCTGATGTCATCACTTCTAAACTCGTTTTCTATGCTGATGATTTTATAGTAAGTTCGATAGGCTGGTGATCTAAAAATATGATCTAACATCTGTTGTTATATGGGACAAGGAAAATGCTTCTTAATTTTAACGTCTCAAAAACGAAACCGCTCCCTTTTATCGGCATTACTGGTGCTAACATCCAAGTGAGTGACACGTTGCGCCTTCTCGGAATAACGTCTTCAGCTGGTATGAAGTAGAAAGAGTATAGTAAATCAATTACTAAGTCTGCAGCTAAGGAAGATGGTCCGCTATGTTTGCTAAACAACTTTTCTTGCCAGAATATAGCTTATTTACAAATATACATATTTGACCTTGCTTTGAATATACTGTCGCTTCTGATATATATTTTTGATAAAATCTAAACAAGAATCTGCAATGTCATTGGTCTTGACTTGGCATCTCGGCTTCAGTCCGTATAACCACAGTAATTTGCCTTTTCCTTGTACCTTTTCTATGAATATTTTCATGGTAATAATTCTGATGATCTTTTCGATATGACACCCAGACTTTATTAATTTAGCAGCAGTACTAGACTGGAGACAAGGTCTCATCATTTTATAGGTTAATTGGCTATAGTTAACCGTAAGTTCTATGTGAACAGTTTCTTCTGTTGCACTTATCCCCTATGTAACTCTCATCTGTGTTCCAGCTTAAAAATTTTAAACACAACATCAATCTTTGTCTTCTGTCTTCTTAATTCTTCATATTCGCTCGTAGTCAGTAAACCCTTTCATTCTAGGCGTTTGCATTTCTTGGGAAGAAATGATTAAAAAATGGAAATTGATTTTTAAAACAATCAAATTCCTTTCCATTCGATGATTATAATCAATATAGTCGAGTAAATTCTCCGAACACTATGTTTCATAATTCATTGCATTTATGAAAGCAATAGAAGTTACCTGAACGCAACCATTTCTTTTATATATAACAGACGTCCTGTTATACTGTGTTATATGATACTATTAAGCAGGGAATAATCTATAACCTGACTTTCGACTGGAAAATTGCAATGGTATAAGTTTTTCAATCATATTTGTTTATGTAGCACATAAAATTACACATCTTACAGATAATGACCCAGCATCACCTAGTGGACTAATTTTCACCGATCATAATAGACAGATTTCCCTCGTGGAAGCCCCATGTCTTTAAGTCGCAATAGACGCTCAAGCCAAACCTCAAGTGAATCTCGGACATACAACCCATCGCTAAAGATGCTGAACCGCTGCAGTAAGAGACTGACTCTTCATAATATTCTCTACCTTCACAAGTGCTAGTCAATCAGTCAGTCAGTTGTGCCATACGTGATACACGCTTGGGCGATCATATCTCGAAAGAGACATGACTGGCTGGGCAGAAGATTATCCCGCAGTAGGTTGCCATTACTTTCTGCAGTAGACTGGTGTCTATAGAACCCGATCTGTCCTGTTATTTAACCCATAACTGGAGGGAAGAGACAGATTAATATTTTTTCCAAGGGTATTTGCGCGTAAGTGAATCCAAGGACTTCAATTGGAATTTGAACTCGGCTCCTCGATTTCTCGTTCCAAGCCAATATGCACTGCACCGCAAATCAATCCGAATGTGGAGTATAGCTGCCATATACGGACAGGAACTGCCCAGTTTTCATTCTCTTTTCTTGATAGAGTCCAAATGAGTCTCCGAGCCCTTGTGGGAGATGAGTTATTTTCTTACCTATAACCCTTTTTCTAAAGCAATATATATCGCTGGTCTCTCGCTACTATATCGCTATTTCAATGGAAAGTGTTCAGATGAACTATATTCTTTAATTTCACTAGTTCTACCCTTCACAATTTAGACCCGCTTTGTCATGCACATTGTAATAAACCACCCTCATTTCATCCGTATTCTATTAGGGAGATGCAACTTACACTGGAGAAGCTTCTTCCTACAAAATGTCATTTTGTCGAACTGACTCCTAAGGCAATTCTTCCCCGATCGCTGCAACCCTAAACTGTAAGGTTATGGTCAAACGTTATTTTCCCCATATACACCCATAAATTGCACCTCTTACTATGCAAGCCTCTAATTTGAGTGGCTCTTGGCGCTTGTACAGAGTAAAAATCATTTTTTAAAAATGGCATGTGTTATTCAGCCCTACCAAATCTTACAAGTTATTTAGACTAATCATAGTAAGCATCGTTTGCCGAATTTAATTGCTGGCTTAGTTCCAAATCTCTCGCCAGTGTCGATGCTTGAATCTAAGTAAAATATTTCGTAATCTAAATTTTTGTTAGTAGACCCATTGTCTGTATGTGGAAATATGGCGTAACCATGTATTTCTAACCATATTTCCCGCCATCAGCCATGGGTCGTTCTCTGTTAACCTTAATAAATTTCTGCAATTGTCATATATGCATGCACTGATTATCAATTAGTTCTACTTACCGTAAAGTTTAACCAAATGTACATGTGTATAAATTTTTGTTTGTGGCATTCGATTAACCTCGTGCAACTCAGCTTGAAGAGAGCTTAATTAATCGGCATTTGTCCTTTCTCAGCCTTTTCGGCCATTTAAAAGTGTCAACGCGTAGAAGTGTTGTCTACAAAAACAAAAAGACATGAACCTCTACTAGCGAAAAAGAGTAGAAAATGATTACCAGTAAAAAAGAAAAGTTAGACGAAAAAATAGAAAAATTGCATAGTTAAAAAAGAAAGAAAGAAAAAGATAAAGCTACTAAGAAAGAAAGAAAGAAAGAAAGAAAGAAAGAAAGCAAAAGAAATAAAATATATAAATTAAAAAGAAGGAAAAGAAAGAAAGATATGCCTAATGAAAAGAAACACAGCAAATGTATAAAAAGAATGAATTAAAAAGAAAGGAAATTTAATTAGAGTAGATAGACTTAACTATCGCCCGGTTCACACTCCACCCACGTCTTTTGAACAGGTGAAGAGGCTCATCCCTTGTTCGCTGTGTAGGATGTGGTTCCCGGCTTTCTCTTTTCCAATCATTTTACTCTTAAGGAGCCCCATGCGCATCAGTGGCGTCATCGCCTTACTTGGGGTGATATGATTTAAAAAATAAAATAACAAAGAAGGAAAGAAAAGTACTGTCAAAAGAAAAGTATCAAAAACCTCAGAAAATAAATAATACAAATTGAAAAGAAAAAAAGAAAAATAAACAGATACAAAAAAGAAATAAGAAAGAAACAAATAAAGTAACCTTAAGAAAGAAAGAAAGAAAGAAAGAAAGAAAGAAAGAAAAAGCTGCCTAAAGAAAAGAAGCTAAGCAAAGGTATAAAAGAAAATGAAGTGAAAAGAAAGAAAGAAAGAAAGAAAGAAAGAAAGAACTTAAATGAAAAGAAAATAAGGCAAAACAAATAATGAAAGTGAATTAGAATTTCTTAGATTCACTTACTCACAAATACCCTTGGGAAAGGTATTCATCTTCCCTCCAGTTATAGGTTAAATAATAAGACAGATTGGGTTCTATAGCCTTGGTTGGCAACCAGTCTAGCGCAGAGAACAATGCCAACCTACTGCAGGAAAATCTTCTGCCCAGTCAGCCATGTCTCTTTCGAGATATGATCGCCCAAAGCGTATATCACGTATGGCACTTCTTCTATTTGTCCTGTCTTTCCAGGACGTAGGCGATCATGGCTTTCCACGTTTCCCTATCCCTGGTGGCTCTGAGCACGGCTTCTTCTGTTACACATGCAACCCTCGTTCCGTCATTCACCTGATTAGATCCTTCAAATATGTTATCCGCTGCTTTCCTCTGTCTCTTTTTCAATCTATCTGGCCTGTTAGTATTAGGTTCTCCAAGCTCTCCATCCTCATTGCATGTCCCAAGAACTTCAGCTGTCTCTTCCTGATGCTCAGTATTAATTTTCTTTTTGTTTACATCATTTCTAAGATCTCATCATTGCTCACATGCTCGATCCATGATATTCGCAGCATCCTTCTGTAGAACCACATTTCAGTTGCTTCAAGTTTTTTCTTCATCTTTGATGATATTGTCCAGCATTCACTTCCTTATTGAAGAACGGACAGAACATAGCAATCTAGTACCCTCTTCCTTGTTTCTAGCGAAATTGTCCTGTTTCTTAATACCTTACTCAACTTCTGGAATGCTTCCTTCGCCATGCCAATTCGCCTTCGGATCTCTATGTTGCAATTTCCGTCTTCTGTTATAACACTTCCCAGGTATTTAAATTTTTGTACCTGCTTGATTCTAGTATCCCCGACCTGTATTTGGCATTTTGGGCTGCCCATTTTACCGATGATCATCTATTCGATTTTCTTGCAGTTTATTTCTTGTCCTTTCTTGTAACTTTCATCAGCTACCTTCTGTAGGAAGTCTTGTAGTTTCCTTTCTGTGTCTGCTATCAGCACTGTATCATCTGCATACCTTAGGTTGTTTATAATGTGGCCTCCGATGACAAATCCAGGCATAACTTCTAGGGTCCTCAAAATATCCTCGCTGTACAAGTTGAACAGATCCGGTGAAAAGACACATTCTTGTCTTACGCCCCTTTCTATCTTTGTATATCTGCTGAATTCATTACCTGTCCGTATGCAAGCAATTTGATGCCAGTAAAGATTCTTGATTACTCTCAAGTCTTTCCCAAATATGTCAAGCCTGCCGAGCATCTCCATCAATTCTTTGTAGCGTATTTTGTCAAACGCCTTCTCATAATAAAGCACAGGTATAACTCCTTCTTCATTTGTATTGCCCTTTCAGAGAGTATCCTAATCATAAATGTGGCATTCCTTGTTCCCGTGTGTTTAACGAAACCACACTGTTCTTGTCCTATATCAGGTCTGATTCTGCTTCTCACTCTATTCATCAGGATTCGGACGATCAGTTTTGTTATATGGCTCATTAAACTGATGGTTCTGTGGAGTTCGCACTCGTTTGCTCTTGGCTTCTTAGGTAGTGCTATGAAGATAGACTTGCTGAGGTCATCTGGTATTACCCCACTATTATAAATTTCATGAACTGAATTAAAAAGAAATAAACGATTACAGAAAAAAACAAAGCAAAATAAATCAAATATCAATTAGAAAGAAATAAAGAATGAAAGACAGAAAGAAAGAGGGAAATAAAGAAAGAAAAGAAACAAAGAAATAAAAATATGAATTTAAAAGAAAGAAAGAAAGAAAAAAGAAAAGAAACAAAGAAATAAAAATATTAATTAAAAAAGAAAGAAAGAAAAGAAAAGAAACAAAGAAATAAAAATATTAATTAAAAAAGAAAGAAAGAAAAAAAGAAAGAAAGAGGGAAATAAAGCAAGAAAAGAAACAAAAATAAAAATATGAATTAAAACGAAAGAAAGAATGAAAGAAAGAAAGAGCGTAATAAAGAAAAAAGAAACAAAGAAATAAAAATATGAATTAAAAAGAAAGGAAGAATGAAAGAAAGAAAGAAGGAAAGAGGGTAATAAAGAAAGAAAAGAAACAAAGAAAAAATATGAATTAAAAAGAAAGAAAGAAAGAAAGAAAGAAGGAAAGAGGGTAATAAAGAAAGAAAAGAAACAAAGAAAAAATATGAAATAAAAAGAAAGAAAGAAAGAAAGAAAGAAGGGAATAAAGAAAGTAAGAAACGAAGAAATAAAAATATGAATTAAAAAGAAAGAAAGAATGAAAGAAAGAAAGAGCCTGATAAAGAAAGAAAAGAAACAAAGAAATAAAGATATAAATTAAAAAGAAAGAAAGAAAGAGGGTAATAAAGAAAGAAAAGAAACAAAAAAATATGAATTAAAAAGAAAGAAAGAAAGAAAGTAAGAAACAAAGAAAAAATATGAATTAAAAAGAAAGAAAGAATGAAAGAAAGAAAGAAAGAAAGAAAGAAAGAGCGTAACAAAGAAAGAAAAGAAACAAAGAAATAAAAATATGAATTAAAAAGAAAGAAAGAAAGAAGGGAATAAAGAAAGTAAGAAACAAGGAAATAAAAATATGAATTAAAAAGAAAGAAAGAAAGAAAAAAGAGGAAAATAAAGAAAGTAAAGAAACAAAGAAAAAATAAGAATTAAAAAGAAAGAATGAAAGAAAGAAAGAAGGGAATAAAGAAAGTAAGAAACAAAGAAATAAAAACATGACTTAAAAAAGAAAGAAAGAAAGAAAAAAGAGGAAAATAAAGAAAGTAAAGAAAGTAAAGAAACAAAGAAAAAATAAGAATTAAAAAGAAAGAAAGAAAGAAAGAAAGAAAGAGGGTAATAAAGAAAGACAAGAAACAAAGAAATAAAAATATGAATTAAAAAGAAAGAAAGAAAAAAGGGGGAAATAAAGACAGAAAAGAGACAAACAGCCATTTTCTTAGCTTCTGAATATTACCTAAGGAAGACTTATATGTCATATACTAGAGTTCACGGATTGTACTAGCGATAAAAAAGCTGATAAAACCTCGGAAGCATTTCTAAGGTTTCTTTAAATGATGACGCTGGGAATTTCCAGTAACCTTGCCAATATGTATTTTCTAATAAGCTTTTCTGACAGATTGTAATGGAATCATTAAAGGAAAGTGTACAGTTATTTGCGTTTTATTCTTTTTTGCCGAATTACAAAGCAAGAAATACGGGCAGAATCAAAGAAAACTGACGTCATCATCACTTTATAAGTCCTCTTGTGATGGCGGCTTCCGCCAAAAGGTGTGCTTTAGGTTTCAAAATATTCAATGTAGCTGTTTAAGCTGTATTGCTAACAGCGGGGTGGCACGATAGTAAAAAGAATTCTTATTAATTTTCGACAAAAGAACAATATATTAGATATCCGGATTTGCTTTCTGTTTTTTTTTTGTTTTATTTTGTTTATTATTATTATTATTATTATTATTATTATTATTATTATTTCTGCTTTTCACAGAAAAAGCATAGTGAGATAAACAAGATCAGAATGCTGTGTAACCAAATAAGACGTTTTGTCTGTAGCGATTAAGAGAAAGCTTGTAATGGAAAGTCATGCTATAAAAAATTCAATGTCACTGCAACATAACACTATAGACAATCAATGCCATTGCTATACTTATTAACCTACTACAATTGGCTATAATAAATTGCTGTCAAAATATATATTAAGCACATACAGTAGGATATGAATCGGAGTTAGCAGTCAAGGAAAGTCAGGCGAATCGTTGATTACCCATAAGCACCTCTTAATTCTGTTCATATCTATCTATCTTTGGGTATGGTGTGGTATAATGGTTAGCAAGCGTGACTCGCTAGAACCAATTACAAATAATAAGTGAGTTCTATCCTCACAAGGTGCCGCATTATTTCAGTCTCGTTCCACATATAAGCGATGCTTGAACTATCTATCTGTCTTTGAGCACCTCGGCGTGGTGTAATGGTTAGCGAGCTTGTTTTGTAGAACCTATTGCAACTGAGTAAGAAGTTCAAACCTCACTGTGAACCCCATACCTTCACCCTTATACCACGTCGAAGATAAATAAAATAATCATCTGTATATCTTAATTTTGTTCAGATCCATCTTAATTCTCTCTATATAAATATATATTTTAATTCTTTATATATATATATATATATATATATATATATATATTACTCTTCAGCAATGAATTGAGTTCCTTCGGTGACTGGCGTGTGTATACACCACTTCTTTATAACATGCTAAAATTTCCATTATCATATGTTATGTTCCTATGGCTTAGGGGTTAGCAATTCCGACTATCACCAAATCCGTCCAGAAGCAAGTGTACATCTAACCACGTTGATGATCTGTGATACAACGAAACTGGCTTGTATGTGAATGACAAATATATATATTATGAAGAGGATGCCTTCTTACTAAAGCATAATATTAATAATGTATAAAAAGTTATAGTAATGGATTCTATTGAATCCTCAGTGTTATTTTTAAAAAAGTATTAATTTATGAAGTAGTTGTTAAATAGAGAAATCGGAAATAGAACTTTTTGGAAGGTTGTAGAAAATTCCAGTAGATTCGAGAGAATTCGAAAGGTTCTAGAAATATGCAAATTAGGTGAAAGTCCCTGTAAAATAGGTTTTGGGCAGTGAGTAGTCAGTTGTTACCAGGATCTGCTATTGTTATCAACTCCGATTTATGATTTAAGGATTTATATCCAGCCGAAAGAATCTATAAGAAAAGTTGCCGACCAACTAAAACCCGAAAGAAAACCTCATGGAACAAAAAGGGGAAATATATATTTTTGACCCTTTCATTGGCCATACTTAAAATGATTCTTTATATGCTCATATGAGGATTTCCAAAAATTATAGCACTTAACTTCTTCGCCAACTTAACTGGGTAAAGATACTTGACACCTTATCTTCCCATTCTCTCTTCGTAACACTCTCCAGTAATAAACTCTGTTTCTTATTTTGATTGCAACAAAAATTGTATATTTGTAAATATTTTATTGGGTATGTTTTGTCAATTAAATATTTGTCTGTGATTTTTATCTCTGAGTTTTGGTCAATCATTTTTTTTCTTTTGCTACACTTAACACGTAACAATATATATATATATATATATATATATATATATATATATATATATATATATAAATTAAAAAAGGATTAATTCAATGATGTTGAATGACCATTTCGATGTGAAAATCCCTCAGATAACACATCACCTCAGCAACCGAAAAATCCTTTTTCGGTTGCTGAGGTGATGTGTTATCCCCCGGTGGGATTTTCACATCGAAATGGTCATTCAACATCATTGAATTAATCCTTTTTTAATTTATATTTGCTCTGTAATATTTTATTACATGGATCTCTCTTCCTGTATCATTTTTTAATATTAAAATAAAATTTTTAATATTAATTAGGATCGGGTTTTGGGAATTTACCTTAATGCTTTTTTCACTTGGATTAAAGTATCTGATTTAAAATAATATATATATATATATTCCTCTTAATTCTATTCATGTCTATCTCTTCTTCTTAATTCTGTCTATCTTAACTTTGTTCATAACTTTCTTAATTCTGTTTACATCTATCTTATATCTGTTCATGAGCTGTCTTAATCTGTTCATGATCTATCTATCTGTCATAGTAATAATAAATTACGATGATATCAAAAATTGATTAAAATTTTGTTTCTGCTTCGATTTTTTTATCATTTCACCCCAGGCAATGCAATAAAGCCAATAAGACGCAGGGTGTTCGTAATTGTTAGAAGATATGAGAAAATACACTATTAAGGAAAGAGAACAATAAAAGCTCCGAGATTATGAACACAGAATATTGTAGGCCTCCGTCGGTCAGGGTTGGCCATGGGGAGCATCTTTGTCTGTTTGGCTGGAACATCGGCGTCTGTGGCTGTAGAAGCTAATGCAGGAGTGACAGTCTTTGTTGTAGAAGCTGCATTTATGTCATGTTTCTAGTTTGTCGTAATCGTCATTTTGCTTTCTGCAAACCCGTCTCTCCATGGCGACTTGTGTCAACTGCTCCTCTCTTGATTTGAGTTGTTTTGCCAGGGTTCCTCTCCACTTGGACCGGTTGACTGTCACGTTCTCCCATGACTCCGTGTTGATGCCCATAGCCTTTATGTCGCTTTAAACGATGTCACTGTGAATGTCCAATAGGTCTTCTTTCAGAGGCGAGTTCTCCATACGAGAGGTCTTTTGGAATGCAGCCGTCTTGCATGCGGTGGGCATGGCTGAGCTAGCGGAGTTTGCGCTGCTTAACGAGTGCGAACATGGTAAGCAAATCCGCGCGAAACAGGACCTCAGGGTTGCGTACCTTGTCTTGATATTCCCAATATGCATCGGATACTTCTCACGTGGAAGGTGTTCTGACGACTCTCTTGCCTGGCGTACGTGGTTCATGTCTCGCTGCCGTATAGTACAGTTCTGATGACACAGGTGTTGCACACTGCCATTTTTATCTTCACTGTCAGCTTGGATGTCGTCTAAATTTGTGTTGTGAGGCGCGCAACAGCTGTGGCTGCATTCCCAATTCTTTTGTCGAGCTCTATGTCCAGGGAGAAGTTGTCAGTGATAATGGAATCAAGGTAATTAAACTGCCTTGAAGTAGGTAAACTTCAAATTCGAAATTAAAACGACTGACTGCAACAATTATAGAGACATCTCTGCTCTTTGAGTCGTGGGCAAAGTCTTTACTTGGGTCATCTTGTTCCATGTGCAGAAATTTTCCGAACGTGTTTACCCAGAGTCGCAGTACGGTTTCCAAGCTGAACTATGAAAAGTAGACATGGTCTTCTTACTCTATCTGCTCTTGAAGTGCAGAGAACATCAGATAACCCTGTCCGTCTCTTTCATCGATATAACCAAGGCGTTCGACCTCGTTAGCAAGGAAGGCTTTTTCTGAATTCTGTCCAAGATTGGCTGCCCACCGAAGCTGCTGACCTTGATTGAGTCCTTCTATAACGACATGCGGGTTGGTGGGAGCTGTGCAGTTCAATGGCAGCAGCTCGGAGCCCTTCAACATCTGCAGCGGGGTCAAACAGGGTTGTGTTCTCACTTCCACTGTGAAGCACGCATTCGCACATCATGCGAAGAGATTTACCTACCTGCATACGAGATTAGATGGCAGGATTTTAAATATCGCCCGTCTCATAGCCAGAACCAAAATACAAAAAGTCCTTATCAAAGAACATGTTGTTTGCTGATGATGAGCCATTAGCATCCCACACCCAGCGTGAACTTCATTCACTGATTGATCATTTCTCTCAGGTTTGCAGAGACAGTGGACTGAAAAAGACAAACGTCCTGGATCAAGGTACCGTGGCACCACTGGTCATCAGCATCAATGACTATGAGCTATACAAAATAAAGCGATGGACATAACGGTCAAAAAATTAAAGCTAGCATATATAGACTTCGAAATATTCCAGCAAGACATATGCGTTTCTTAAGTAACCTAATAGAGTTTCTTCACATAGCTTAGAGGTAAAGCATGCCTCGTAGATAATGGTAACATTAATAATAGCTGCTTTCCTACAAGAAAACATTTAGTATTTACTGACCGTATTCTGATGTAGGGTGAATCTTTCTATTGAATAATTTTCTCAAAGATGTTCGTTTATCAGATCCAGTAGCTGATATCACTCTTTCTAGCACTGATAGGGGTTTCCTTCCTAAACTTTTACTTGAAGTAGTGTGGAATGTCAACATCTTGATTGTCATTATTTTCTCTTTGAATCGTGTTACCCAATTTACTTATTACCGCTGCTAATATCTCTCAAGTGACTTGGCTTTTGTTATTTGGTACAGTTCTTTGTGATTATGGAAGTATGAAATTTGTTTGTGATTATGGAAGTATGGAAGTATTGTCAAGACCCTCAGACTTCGCTTGCTCAAAGCCTTTTTCACCAGTCAGTCAGTAAAGTGCCGTACGTGGGCACCTCGAGGTGGTGTAATAGTTAGCAAGCTCATCTCGCTAGAATCATTACAATTTAGTAGTGAGTTCGATACTCACTGGGAGCCCCATATTTTCGGCCTTGCGCCACATCTAAGCTGCGCTTAGAAAATCACCAATTAATTGCCGTCCGTGATACACGTTTCAGCGATCAGGTCTCAAAAGAGACATTAATGACTGGGCAGAAGAATTTCTGGCAGTAGGTTGCTATTACTTTCGACGGAAGACTGGTTGCCAGCCAAAGATATATAACTTGATTTCTCCTGCTATATAACCCACAGCTAGATGGAGAAGTGACGGTGATACCTTTTTCTTTTAACAATTTATTGTTGTTTTTTTTATATATAAGTTTAGTGTCTAGTAATACTTTTTTCTTTTCGAGTACCAAGATTCATTGGAATTTGTTGTTGTTTTTTTAAGGGCAGGCTCCCCAAGTCCTAACCTGTTATTTAACCCATAACTGGAGGGAAGGGACGGATTATACCTTTCCCAAGGGTACCAGTGCTTAAGTGAATGCAGGGTATTCAACTAGAATTCGAACTCGGCTCACCGATTCCTCTTTCCGAGCCGATATCCACTGCACCACAACGCACATTCGCCACTAAACGCTTACAGCACATGGTATTCCCAAGTGGTCAACCATCTAAGTACTGGCCAGACTCAACGTTGCTTAACTTCGGTGACCAAGCGAGAACCGGTGTATTCAACGTGATATGGCAGTAAGCCGAGAAGTGACGGATTAATACTTTTTCCAAGGGGAATTACGCATAAGTTTATGCAAAAAATTCGATCGCGCCTCTCCGATTTCCCGTTCCGAGCCGATACCCACATCACCACAACGCACATCCTTTTCTACCATTGATCTATGACAGTGGTTGTATCGAGCAGGCAGTTTAAATATTTCTTAATGGGTTTGGCGCCATGCATGACATCCACATAAAATTCTCGATCTGACGAGACTTTTTTTTAATCGTGTCACCCCAAGCAAGGCATTCCACTGCCACTATAGCGCAAGGGGTTACATAGAGAGATTGGGTATAGGAAATGTCAGAAGGAGGGTGATAGACGACTTAGGATGTACATAGGGAGAGAGTTGGAGAGAGTGGGAGTGGGTTAGTGCGTTAGGTGGTGTCTATTGACCTTACATTTAAACTCCTGGAGGTTGTAGCCGTCGAGGAAGCAAGCATACGGTAGGGAATTCCACAGGCGGGAAGTGCGAGGAAAGAAACTGTTGGAGTAGAAATTGCGGTTACATTTCATCTGTTTCACTGTAAAAGGGTGTGACCTAGTTGCCAATCTAGTATCTCGTGCAAATTCACATCTAGGGGGCACCAGTGATTTAAGTTCGTCAGAGCAGAAGCCATGAAAGTATTTATAGAAGAGGCACAGGGATGCCACGTCACGCCGGTGAGAGAGATACTGCAGGCGGTTAGCCAAGTCGGTATCAATCACATTACAGATTCTTCGCTGTATTTTGTCAAGAACCCCGAGGAGAATAGAAGGGGCACCCGACCAGATGTGGCAGCAGTACTCAATACACGGGCGGATGGTAGATTTATATAATTGCAGGATAGATTCAGGCGGAGAGAATTTCCGGGTCCTGCACAGAGAGCCGACTTTCATAGCTGCGGATTTAGCAATGGATTCGACGTAACCATTCCACTTGAGGTCCGTTGAGAGTGTCAGGCCAAGCAGGCGTAGTGAGTTACTTTCTGGGAGGCAAGCCTGTTCCATGCTAATGGGAGAGAGGTGTGGTTGTCTGTGGTGGTTAATTGACAGCAGCTT
Source organism: Ascarosepion bandense (assembly GCA_037127315.1). Taxonomy (NCBI): domain Eukaryota; kingdom Metazoa; phylum Mollusca; class Cephalopoda; order Sepiida; family Sepiidae; genus Ascarosepion; species Ascarosepion bandense. Next base: position 468,390 of record JBBBDQ010000188.1, read on the forward strand.
CGTTTTGGAAGAATTGAATTTTACAAGCCATTTCTTACCCCAATCCACCACGGATTGTAGGTCCTTCTCAAGCTCGGCAACGAGGTTCCCCTTGTCACCAACACCAGATTTTTGATCGAGGCGAGAGTAAACTGTGGTATCATCAGCGTACATGCCTACTTGTGATCTTATGGCATCGGGGAGATCGTTGATATAGATTAGAAAGAGCGTAGGACCTAGGGTAGAGCCCTGGGGTACACCCGCGTTTTTAGGATAGTTCTGGGAGGCATGTCCGTTTAATACCACCATCAGTGTGCGGTTAGAGAGGAATGACTGGATTAAGTCCAACAAAAGTCCAGTTATGCAATAGCTTCGCAGTTTCCGTAAAAGGCCGGCATGCCATACTGTGTCGAGGACTTGTGTTCCAGGTTAATGTTTTGATTTTGTAGAAATTTGCGGTGTTGGGCGCAATTATCCCTATTTTCTGTTTTCTTTTACTTCTATACTAAATTTGTTATAACTGATCCATATTGTAAGGAAAAGGAAATCTGTAATATGTTTGCGTTTCAAGCAAACAAAACTTTTGACAACAACAGGTACTCTCTTGGTTTCCTGGTCTTTCCAACGTTGTTGTCTTCTATTTCTGCTTCTTCATCGTCGTCGTCTTCATCGTCGTCGTCTTCTTCGTCTTCGTCTTCTTCGTCTTCGTCTTCTCGCTCAAACACTTCGTCAACCGACTAAGTTCCTCCTTTTTTAAATCGCCGCCTTTCCTCATTTTATGCCTTTTCTCGGCTGCTTATTTGCATACGAATTACAACGGGCGGCTCGTATGTCGACATGGCTACCGCTCATTTGCATACCTTATAAATCCGTGCGCCTTCGCACCGGAACAAGGTGCTAGAATATCCGGATGACCACACATATACCTAAGTGAGTGTTTAGTATTTACTAATTTCACATCCTGAACTTTTAATCTGGGGCATCACGGTTTGATCTGCTTAGGTTTTCCGCTGTATCACTACTGTAGGTAGATTTCATTTGTCATATTTGTAAACTTGTCCATGGCGAAATCGTTTAAGGCTGCCAGCATCTTTATTAAAATTCTATCTGTCCTTGCCACAGTCTTTCTTTTCAATTTGACTAGTGCAGTTTTCACTTCCAATGAGAAGACACATCGTTATCATACATCCCCTTCTGTTTTCTGTTTTGTATATCTACTGAACTCATTTCCTTTCCGTATGCAGGTGGTTTGCAGCGAATATAGATTCTTGATTTTTCTAATGTTTTTCTCGAATATATCAATGTTGCTGAACAACTGTGCCGTACTTTCTCCATTAAACACAGGTACACGTACTCCTTCACTTGTATTGCTCTTTCTGGTAACATTATCAGCATAAATATCGTGATTCTTGTTCTAGTGTCTTTGAAGGCGCCGCACTTATCTTGCCCTATTTCTGGGCTGATTCTGCTGTGCGCTCTAGTGATGAGAATTTGGATGATAGGTTTTGTTATGAGGCTTATTAAGCTGATTTATCAACGGATTTCACATTCGTTTTGCACCTGCTTCCTTTGGCAGCGCTATGAAAATGGGTCTGCGTGAGTCGTACGGTATATCCCCACTCTCGTATATTTTATAAGAAACAGTTCAATTTTGTTAGAAACAAAGAAATGAGTAACGAAATATTATGCAAAATCGGTCCTTCTATATGGCAGTGAATGTTGCCAGATAAAGTAACAGAAATGTGTTTCGACCGACAAATCCGGATAATATCCTGAATTGAACATGTGAGCAAGTTTTAGAGAAAATGGAAGCAAAAACATACATAATTAGCATAAAAAGAAGCAGTTGAAATTTCTAGGGCACATAATGAGGAAAGAGGGCATGGAAAATTTGACACTTACAGAACATACTGATGGCAAGAGGTGTTGACCATGTCCACCATAGTTTATGAATATAGAATACAGCGCACTATGTAATCTGCTCAATGAAACAACATCAAAGATTAACACTCACGAGTCAGACACTCTACTGAATCTGATTATATCGCCAATACTCGGGAAAATATGGTCGCCTTTATACGCGTCGCATTGAATATTTTGAGCCTTCTGATTGGTTAAATCTTCAATTGGTGAACTATCAAATGAGTCAGCTCATGGCTGGCTCACTAGTATACAAGGGTACCGAAAAACTTCAACAAGAGGAAAGAGGTAATCAAGACATCAGCTATTAAGTTTCTGTAAATATTAGGTAAGAAAGAGATTAGGAGAAACAGCAAAAGTACAAGCTGAACTTTTTCTTTTTTTCATAATCATATCGCCCCAAGCAAGACAGTTTACGGCTACTGGTGCACTCGGATGTCTAACCGTACTGATGAGCTGTGATGCTGTGAAACATATCTGTTTACGGATGACTATATATATATAGGAATAATTTTTTTAACCGACGTGTTACGTCCTCTCATAGTTATTACTAAGGCAATTATAAGGATTTTATTTTTGCAACAAGTATCGTTTGTTTTTCTAAATTTTTTAAATTCATAAATATTTTTCTTACTAACTGAAAGTCAAGGTAAACTATGAAGGCTTCTATGTAGTATATCCCCCCACATACACATATACACACATTTTCAAATAATATGACGAAAGTCTAAGAAATATATATATTGTAGTTATTGTTAAAATCATCTTCATATATGTAAAAAACCTATGTAAATATCATCGTCATCAGTCCCATGATTGGGTGGAGTCGTAGGGTAGATTCACAGTTAAACATATGACCAGATCCCTCCACATGTCTCAGATGCATATCAATGTCTGAATCTCTCTGAAGTGTATTTCTGTTCCCTTAGTGATATTTTAGCTTATTTTCTCTTCTTTTCGCCTCTTCATCTTTTGTCTAAGCTTTCTACCCTGTGGGATGGCAGTGAAAAATCATTTACTCTTGTGACGTGGCCATACCATTTCCTTTTCTTGGCAGTTGTTATGAGCTATGACTGGTGTTACATAGGAGGAAAGATATGAGAAAGAATAACAAGTTATAGGGGGTATCAGGAAGTGGGTAAGAGAAGGATGAGAATACTGATGAGAGTGGAGTGAGCGGAGAAATGGGCATGAGAGAAAGAATGCCAGTCAGTGAGATAGGAGATGACTATTGAATTTACATTTAAATTCTTAGAGATTGTAGCTGTCGGGGAAGCAAGTAAACGGAAGGGAATTCCACAGGCGGGAAGTGCGAGAAAAGAAGCTGATGGAGTAGAATTTGCCTTTACAAAAGCGTGGGACCTAGTTGCCAATCTTGTGGCTCGAGTAAATTCATACATAGGGTTACCAGAGAGCTAAGTTCATCGAGAGCTAGAAAAAAAAAATTGTGGAGAGCAACCTACGCGTTCTGATGGAACACGACATCTAAAAGAAGAAGAAAATAATGCAGCTGAATCTTATATCTCTCCGCCTTATGTTTACCTCCTCAACAGTCATTCTTTTTTGACGGTTCCTATGACAAGCATATTACTCCGCGGTCATAAAGTTATATTTTCCAGGTTAATGTTTTGCGATTACTGGTATATGCTTTCGGTTACGTCACTCTCTTCTGTTATTTCTGGCTGGTTAATGAAAAAAAGATTTGAGGAATATTTCGATCAAATGGTGCAGTTGGTGCCGACGAACGCCGACTGTATTTTGTTACGATAATTGATTTTCATAGAATAGTTAATAATAACAACTTGTATCCTCTGAGTCAATATATTTATCTCTTTAAGTCCAGAAACAGCCGATATCTATATTGTCCTCATAATACTTTCTTACTTCCACCTTTTCCCGTCCCTTACAATTTCACTCAATAACTCTCCACTTCGACTGGGCGTTGGCCCTCGGATGAACTCTCATTAAAAAAAAAAAGAGTATAATATAGCCGGGCTAGACAGACGGGTCTGCCTTAACATATAGCAGAAGTTAGCAAGAATTTCGGATACAATTTGTGTAACGGAAACCTTTACTTCACATATGAAGCATAGATATAGATTTAGCTATAAAACATGTAAAAGATACAGGAGAGAAGGTGCTTCTTTCTTTACAAGAATAATATATCTTCTTCTTCTATTTGCCATGTTCCTCCAGGACGCTGGTGGTCATGGCCCCCCACTTTGCCCTATCTCTTGTAGCTCTTTACACCCCTTCTCTTGTTACCCCTCTCAAACACTGCTCAGCCATTCTTTTGCTCAAGTATGTTACGCGTTGCTTTTCTCTGAAACTCTTTCCCTCTATATGCCTTCTGAGTATCAGATTCTCCAAGTCCTTCTTCCTCATTACATGTGCCAAAAACTTTAGCCGTCGTTTCCTGATGCTATAAATCAGTTTCCTTTTTGTTTCCATCCTCTCCAAAATTTCATCGTTGCTCACATATTCGGTTCATAATATCCTCAGCATCCTTCTGTAGAATCACATTTCGTTTGCTTCAGCTCTTTCATTCATCTTTGATAAAATTTTCCAGCATTCGCTGCCATATTGAAGGACAGACATCATATAATAATCCAGTATTCTCTTCTTTGTTTTCAGCGAAACTTTCCTGTCTCTCAATATTCTACTCAGCCTCTGTAATGCATCCTTGACCATGCCAATACGTCTTCGGATCTCAGTGTCGTTCTTTCAGTTCTCTGTTAGAACACTTCCCAGGTAATTAAATTTCTGTACCTGCTCATCTTTTTTATATCCAGCCTCTAGTTGGCATTGTGGGCCTTTTATTTTACTGATGACCATGGATTCATTTTTTTTTTGTTGTTGTTGTTTATATATAGTCCTGTCTTTCCACCATTTTTAACTACTTTCTGTAGGGTGTTTTGTAGTTTTCTTCCGTGTCTGTTATCAGCACTGCATCATATGCGTATCCTATATTGTTCAGGTTGCAGCTGTCAATAACGAATCCTGGTAGAACTTCTAGAGCTCTCAGAATTGTTTCGCTGTATAGGTTGAATAGATCTGGCGAGAAGACACATCCTTGTCTTACACTCCATTCTTATTTTAATCAAATTCATCTCAAGCAAGACAATAAAGCCACTAAGACACTTGAGGTCTATTGAATATGTAAGAATCTGAAAGCAGAAATATTACTAAGGAGTGAGAGTATTAGACGAAAAATCAGAAAGACATAAAGATGAAAGTTGACTGGAAAGTATTTAACCGAAAGTGAGATACACAAGAAAGAAGTACGAGAAAAGAAACTTTTAGCATAGAACTTACGGTATATCTACCCAATTCAACTGTGAATTAATTAGAGCTTGATGCCAATGTAGTACTGCACTTAAAATCATAAAGTTTATGTACTAATTTCGTTTCTCGGGTGTTGTTCCAATTTCCCGAACTTGTTGGCACGATCTTGTGCATGACTTTCCAATTTATTCTATAAATGCAAAACTATCTATCAGCAAGTGTTTTAGAGTCTGTACAAGGAGGATCATGGATTTATATCTACACAAAATAGCTCATAACAACTGCCAAGAAAAGGAAATGGTATGGCCACGTCACAAGAGTAAATGATTTTTCACTGCCATCCCACAGGGTAGAAAGCTTAGACAAAAGATGAAGAGGCGAAAAGAAGAGAAAATAAGCTAAAATATCACTAAGGGAACAGAAATACACTTCAGAGAGATTCAGACATTGATATACATCTGAGACATGTGGAGGGATCTGGTCATATGTTTAACTGTGAATCTACCCTACGACCCTAACCAATCATGGGACTGATGACGATGATATTTACATAGATATTTTACATATATGAAGATGATTTTAACAATAACTACAAAATATAAATTTCTTAAACTTTCGTCATATTATTTGAAAATGTGTGTATATGTGTATGTGGGGAGATATACTACTTAGAAGCCTTCATAGTTTACCTTGACTTTCAGTTAGTAAGAAAAATATTTATGAATTTAAAAAATTTAGAAAAACAAACGATACTTGTTGCAAAAATAAAATCCTTATAATTGCCTTAGTAATAACTATGAGAGGACGTAACACGTCGGTTAAAAAAAGTATTCCTTATATATATATATAGTCATCCGTAAACAGATCTGTTTCGCAGTATCACTGCTCATCAGTACGGTTAGACATCCGATTGCTTTTACCCAGGATTAAAACCCAACCGAATTGGCGTCAGTATAATGAATCATACACCAGTAGAATGCTCTAATTCATTACTAAATGAGCGATGCATAGATGCTAGAGTAGCTACTGTTTTTCAAAGTCTACCATTCCTCCAGAGTGCTCAATCAGAGTGTGAGTGTGAGAGCGTATATAGATATAGATATATAGATATGTATGGGGTTATGCGTGTGCTTTCGTGTGTGTGTGTGTGTGTGTGTGTGTGTGTGTGTGTGTGTGTGTGTGTGTGTGTGTGATTTTTGCAATTGGTAAAAAAGTATTTCCTAAACGTTACTAATGATAATTTAGACTATTGTAATTGGCTATATATATATATATATATATATATATATATATATATATATATATATATAGGCAATTAAAATATATATATATATATATATAATGACGATCATAATTGTCTATATACCTGTATGTATTTGTATTCAAATAATGTAGCAATTCATTTATTTGTATATGCATATTTTCTGGTGGTTGAAATATACGTAGACACACACACACACACACACATACACACATATATATATATATTATATCAGAATGTGTAGAGATTTGTGTGTGTGTGTGTGTGTGTGTGTGTGTGTGTGTGTGTGTGTGTGTGTGTTCCTTGTTTCAATATGTTTTGGTGATATGTGTGATAATGAGTATGCGTGTATGTGCGTCTGGCTGTGTACGTGATTGTCTGCTAGAGAATAAGAGCCAGTAAATAGACTTACATTAAGAAACCACAGGGCAAGTTGAATTATCTCCCCTTGAATGAACACTCAGCATTGCATTGTCCGTTTCAAATGATTCCCCAGTGGGCAAATCACATTCCATTACCCACAATTCCTGTGCAACCGCCAACAAACGACCTTCAGTGGATTTAATGAACGACTGACAAGAGCCATAATGGCCAATTCTTAAGCAGTTCGTTAGAGGGCAGCACGTAACTAATAAACTAAATAATAACAGAATTATCTGCTGCTCCGATGGCCGACAGCGATTCGCTACCAACTCCAACATGAATTGGCTCTCACATGAGTGGCTTGTAAAATATAGGAATAAAAACCTCAGTGGCATTCAATATTTTTGTTTGTTTGTTTTTTGTTTTGTTTTTTTTCGATGGTGTTTATGGTTACATTGATCGGTGAAAAGTTAAGAGTAAAAATAATGTGTGAAAAATCGCAATTCTTTGTTTTTGTTTCATGTATATTGCGCATGTGGTCCGCCATCTTGCCTAGACCTCTTGGATTTAATCGTTTTGTATAGTAGATTTTGCAAGGAGTTAATTATATTATCATTCGAGTTACCATGTTCTTCTTGTCTCTAATAGAAAATACTATACATAAGTTGTTCTCTTTTATCAATGTATTTTTTATCTAACATTGTTTGCTATTACTATAAACGTTATCTTTACTGCGGTACGTATATTTCACTTGCTGTCCTGGTTAATTATTTTCTTAAACAGAGGTTGGCTGTTATTAATTCCACTGTTTCAGAAAAAAAAATCAAAACAGCGACAGTAATCCAAATACGTGTACCTTCAGCTGTCTAGATTTTCTTATATTAAAAATCGGAAAGTTCGAACATTCTTCAGGAAGTAGGCGATAATGGATTACTACTTTTGCTTTCTTACTTTCTTTTACTACTTCTGTCTCTTGTTGCTCTTAATATTTTTCTTCTTGGTGTCTCTTCCAAACCCCGCTCCGCCATCCATTTGCTCAAGCCTATCAAATATGTCTTGCGCTGCTTTCCTCTGTCTCTCTTTCCTTCTATCTATCGTGTGAGTATTAGATTCTCTAAGCTCTCTTTTCTCGTTATGTGTCTCAGGAGCATCAGCTGTCTCTTCTTTAATTTTTTGAATTTGAGTTTTGTTTAACGGCATATCAGCCTCTGTTGGTTATTTAATGCCAAAAAGATAGGCTTTTAAGATACGTTTTTATTGTTCGGTTATACCGAGAAGGTTGATTTAGATTTTGATGAAATTTCTATTATTATTTTTTTTTATTTTAGAAAACTGAAGATATCTTCTAGTTTTGTATTCAAAGATGTATTCTGGCAATAATCTTTTTCTTTCAAAAACATATTGTTGGTAATATTTTTTCATTCAAAAAATTTTTTTTTTCTAGAAAAGTTTATTTTTATGTATATATTTCTATAAAAGTCTATTTTTATACTTCCATTGTATTTTGACCCCAGTTTGGGAATTAAATATTTGCCCATAGTTGGGACCCTAACAGGTGCTACCATCACGAGTCAGAGTGGACCTAGGAACAACAGAGGTGGTTCCATGCTCTTCACAACCTCCCAATCAGAGGCCTTGTTGCAGGATGCAGTTTGTTGTCATACCGAGGACCATGTCTCTTCTTGATTACGTTGATGTAATTACATATACCAACAAAGGGAATGAGTCTGGCCATAATCTTGGTTTAAAAATTACACTTTACTTGAAATAGAAAGCAATATACTAATACGAAAATGTACATAAAACGCTTTAATCGTTAGATCGTCTTCAATAGATTTGCGTCCAGGTTCTTACAAATTTCTAACTCACTTGACAGGTTTTCTCTTATCACGTTGTAGAATACTGAATTGCAAAAGTGATAAGAACATGAAAGAATAAAAAATAAATGAAACCGACTAGACTACCTCAAAATGAAGTTGTAATGTATATGTATATATACTGGGTCGTTCGAAAGTATGTGGACAGTAGATGATAAATTTTATTTTCATATTACATATACAATTATATTTACTAATACAATTATTGCACTGAAAATTAAATTTTATTGTGTACAATAATACGCAAGCGCTTAAATTTTGTCAACGCAGGTGCTCATTTTGAGATTTTCATTACTGTCTTAACACCCATCTTCTTTCTTCAGTATTTAAATTATTTGCCATCACGAGTTCTTTGAATTATCTGAAGAGAAAAGAGATTAAATTTAAATAAATGGAGTTAGGAAATTGAAAATGATTTAGCACAAATACCATAGTTACAATAAACTTCTTTTTAAGTGCCATGTCCCTTCAGGACGTAGGCTATCATGAACTTCCACTTGGCTCTGACTCTTGTTGCTCTCAATATTCTTCCTCTTAGTATCTCTTCCAAACCTCTGTTCAGGCCTATCAAGTAGATCTCACGCTGCTTTTCCCCGTCTCTCTTTCTCTTTATCCATCCTGCGAGTATTAAATTTTCCAAACCCTCCTTCTTCATTACATGTCAATAATCTGTCTCTTCCTTTTATTAAGTATGAGTTTTCTCCTCATTTTCGTATTCTCCAATACCTCGTCATTAGTCAGATGCTCAGTCCATTGTATCATCGGTATTCTTTTGTAAAATGACGTTTCTGCTGTCTCAAGCCTCACCTTCATCCTTGAGGAGATCGTTCATCATTCACTGCCATTTACTGCCATAGAAGTCCAGCACTCTTTTCTTTGTTTCTAATGAGATTTTCCTATCTTTTAATACCCTGGTTAGATTTTGAAATGCGTCCTTGATAACCGCTCCACAAAACTATTCCACCTACTGTCCACCTACATGTGGACCTGTGTCCATACAAAATTGTGACTGCTTATTTATTATATGAAAATATCGATATTGGAAATGTTGTTAGTTTCCTTAGGAATTCAAAATAAACGAAATAAAACCGATCCTATATCGTGTTTTTCCTTCACACGTTCCTTAAAAGGAGGACCATAGATTTGTTTGTTTCATCAGCAAAGGGAAAAATTAATTTTAAAAAAGACCTTTGTGAATAAATCCAAAACGTTTTCCGTAGTACACGAACTCCGATTAAACGAACTGGTCTGCAAAACTGTCAGTTTACGTTCAAAAACGAGACTACACGTGGTAAGCACATAATTAGTTAATCTGTAAAATTGTAGCAAAGAGCCTAAAAGGTGGTGGGGAAAGACGGTCTTCATCTGCTTATAATTAAACTTAGCTAGACACAATCACTGACCCAAACATACCGCAGTATTCCCTGTATTAAAACGAAACTTTCGTACTTACCATTCTTACTATATCCACCATAATACCAAATAATCTCCATGACCCCCTAACGAATCCCCATATGTAAAATTCTTGTCTGTGGTGAGGGAGAGGATTAAAACAACAATTTAAAAATCTAAAGCTACAATGTGATATTATTTTTTATCGTTTTACCCTAAGCAAGGCAGTACCCCCACTGATGCGCAGGGGGCTAAATAAGAGAATAAAAGTTTAGGCAGGAGAAGAGTGAAGAAAAAGACGAACCAGTTACAGGAGTATCAGAGAAAGGGCAAGAAAAGAAGGAGAACACAATTGCGAAGGCAGAGATAGAGGAAAAGAACAAGATATACGAGATGATGTAGAAAGTACTGGATTCAAGTAGATAACAGATGAGAATTGACATTGCATTTAAATTCATGGAGGCTGTAGCTGTAAGGAAAGCAAGTATACGGAAGGGAGTTCCACAGGTGGGAAGTGCGAGTATAGAAGATGTGGAGTAGAATTGTCGGCTGCATTTGGTTGGTCTAAATGTAAATGGGTGGGACACTGCAGCACAAGTAAATTCTTGAGGAGGGGGCACCAGTGACCTAAGTTCATCAGAGCAGAAGCCATGAAAATATTTGTAGAAGAGACAGAGAGAAGCCACGTCCTGTCGGTGAGAAGGTAGCTGGAGTCGTGCTGCCAGGTCGGGACCTATCACATTACAGATTCTCCTTTGAAGCCTGTCAAGAACCCTGAGATGAACAGCAGGGGCACCTGACCAGATATGACACAATTTACAAGGAAGTAAATAAAATAGTGTTAGTAATTAAAAAAAAAAGACACAATTCGTACCTGTGGCAGAAAAATTATCTTAGAGGAGGAAATCAATTCGAGACTTTAATTATATAAAACACACATTTATCCTACACTCACACAAATACGCACTCATTCAAACACGACATATACGAAAAGCACACCCGAAATACGAAAGGCACCCCGCATCCTCCAAAGAAATTATATCTCTGGTAACCTGAAAAGAGGGAGAATAAAAAGAAAAGAAAGTGGGGGACAGAAATAAAATAGGCCAATGAACTTACTTCCACCAGTTAAGTAAAATTTGAAAGGAGAAACGAAAGACAAAACAGCTCTAATCTCGCTCAATTTTGGAGTCGTTTGCCAATGTTCAATTAATTCAGCAGGAACAATATCCTGATGCAAAACCAGCATCAAAGTGCCGCACCAAATCGGCGACTCTCACTCGTTATAACCATGCAAGACACACCCACCTTTTGCCAAATTCTAATTTGGGGAGCCGCTGTCATTCCGTTTTAATCTTGACCTTAAGCCAACACGTAAAAAACAAGTTCAGTTGGGAGGAGGTGAACTTCTCGTCTCCATAGAATTCCTTCTGATGTGTCATGCAAATCACGACTCTCTTAACGCCTAGCAAACAAAGGGACACATAGCGTTCAGCCTTCGTCAATGACGGGACCACATTGCTACAGAGAGAACTGGCCTCGAGGACGAAAAGCAACACTGAAATGAACGAACATGCATTCCATGGTCTCCACCTCCTTATCACAGCAAACGCAGTATGGAAAATATTCCAAACCCGCTAAATAAAGTCCTAGGGAGCCAGATCATCTTGCGCAGACCCACTAACTATTACATGAAATAATAGCCTACAAGAAAACGCCTAGACGTCGTGGATGCTAGCCATCGCAAAATATGCATTTTTACTGTATTTGATGTGTAAAAAATCTTGTAAAAAGATTGTAAAAGTCTACGAAAATGGCTCCTTAATAAATAAGTTTTTACACCATTTTGTTAGGTTGTAATTAATCAAATGAAGAAAAAATAGATAATATATAACATCATAATACTGCAGGGCACAAATTATAAGATGTTTTAAATCTACGTTGTTTATTGAAAATGGCACAAAAATTATTGCACTGTATAAGTTACATAATAATATAACTAACTTGTTCAGTAAAAGGTCCTTGTAAATGAAGGTCGTATTTGATGGAACAATAATTTAGTAATAATGTGCTTGTGCCTTGCTTCTTCTCCATATACTATTTGTAAACCTTCAGGAAATTATAAATTTTATAAGGCGTTCACAGATCACCAGAACTAAATTTTATAAGGTTTTGATCACTGAAATGAAATTCAAATGCTAATTAATCTTTAAATTCATTTCCCCCCAAAAACGGTAACAATTTGGAAAAATATTTTATGTCATTATTTATCCTATCAAATCTGAACTTTAAAATTGAGTGCAATAAAACGCTGCCAAAATCGAACTGCCCTACTGGTTCTATCCTATAAAAATCTACTTGTTGATTAAGGCAAAGCTGTGACGCATATCGTGCTGAGAGCTGTGACCTTCTACTCCTCATTGGAATCATCGGGATTTGAGTGACGTCACACACACACACACACACACACACACACACACACACATATATATATATATATATATATATATATATAATTTATTCCATGTATATTGAATGACAACTGACTCAGTATTCAATACACGCATATCCATTTTAAGTAAAGATTCTCTAGTTCTTCATATAGATAGGATGATGTCACCCCGTTGACCCATGCGCCTCTTCCCCTGATCAGAAATAAAAGATATGCAGAAAGCAAAGAAAAATACAACTCCAAGTTGATAGTCAGCCATGACAGGTCAGATCATACTCAAGAATTCTTTTTTTGCTTTTCTCATTCTCTACGTAATTCCTTTTAACACTTTATCATCTTTTAGAAAACACTTTTGTAAAAATGATTGTTACCGACAAATACTGACAAAGTTTTCCTGAAGGCCAACAAAAAATTAACCTGTGCAAAAAGACATTAATGTGTGGAAAGGTTTATTCATTTATGCTTGTAATACCGTAAGAGAGAGCCCGTGGTTTGATAGGTTAATTTACCTAGATATAGAGAGAGGTTAGTAGATAGCTCATGGAAAAACCTTGAACCGGTATAGTTTATCCTCGCGGATATATTCCTGGCTATCTGGATTTGTCACCAATGCATAACTTCGGGAAAAGGGCAAAATATGATATCAATACTTAATGACCAGGCTGTTTTGCATATATATAGTGATCTTCTAAGCGTAACTCAGATGGGACACAATGCCAAAAGTATGTGGCACCCTATGAGGATCGAACTCAATTTCCAGTTGTAATTATTTCAGCAAATCGACAAGCTCGCTAACCATTAAACCACAACAAAGTGCGCTTGCTTATATATATATATATATATATATATATATATATATATATATATATATATATATATATATATATATATATATATATATAAGAAAAATAATGAGATAATATATAACGTTTATATTGGAATTTCGGCGGGAATTTGGAAACAAAAGCTAATTTAAGGTATCAAACAGCCCTTTCCCTAAAATACTGAAATTGAAAGAAAATAACTTAAATCTACAGATAAGGTGGAAGCGGATAGGCAAGGCAAGCACTCCTAATACCTCAAGGGATAGATATAATCTATGTTTAACAGAAAAATTAAGATTTTGAAATTTCAATATCTGAATAAACGTAAATAAATTGTTAGTATGTGTCGTCACATGAATAAATTTAAATTGCAATAATTATCTCATTCTTTCATTTAATCGCAAGAGTATTTTTTTTAATTTGGCGAAGCGCTAACCTTTCCCCTCCCTACCTACCACTACTAACACAATGATCAAGCCACATGCCTCCCACAACCATAAAAGAAATTACTACTAAGAATCCTCTAGCTACAATAGCCAATATTCCCCCACCCTTTCCTTTACAAGCCCCTGCATCTGTCATTAGAATTTTCCCTTATTCTTTGATTAAACTGTATTGACAATGCATGTCTTAAACTAACATGTTGACAATAGCTATTCCCACTTTAATTTTTATCTGAATTTACAGATATATAATCTGTTAATGTATTAGAAGTAGCTGCTCTTGGGAACAATATTTCTGAGTTTTTTTAATACCAATGAAATACAAGAGGAATGAGGTTGATTAGATGTCGTGTATGTTGCATGGCAAATATTAACGGTAAATGCCTGAACTGGTATAACTAAGTAATCTTGTTCGTTTGCCATGGAAATCGCAACAGAATAGCGATTGGCCTGAGACGTTCTTCCCGTGGAAAAAGGACTGTCAAAAATAATTAATCACCTAGAAGACCGCGTAAGCCCTTTGGAAATCTGTCAAGGCTGGTAAATAAGGATTAGGCAGCTCCAGCCCAGATATGGCAACAATAGTCCGTTTCTAGACCCAATCTGAGTATTTTTAAAGTTAGAGGATGTAATAGAATTTAGATACTTCCTGAAGTATTATAGAGATCATCGTCAGACTTCTGGTATTTGATGTAAATCCCATATAGCAAGGAGAAAATCAATCATGAATTCAAAACCATGAGGAAGAAAACTTTTTTTCACAAGAAAAATATACATCATGAAATCGCTCGTCAATAACGATTTCGAAGTTTTTTTCGCACTCAGTAACAAGATCTCCTAAAAAAGGTAGATGAAGAAAGTCAAAAGAAAGGACTACAAATAAATTACAATAAAACCGAATGTATGCTCATCAGCAAACTGAGGTGCCCAAAATGCCAATTACAGTTTGGGGATACTAAAATTAAACAAGTACAAAAATTTAAGTACTTGGGAAGTGTTCTAAAGGAAGACGGAAAGTGCAACACTGAGATCCGAAGGTGAATTGAAACGGCTAAGGACACATTCCAGAAGCCGAGCAGAATATTAAAAGACAGAAAAAGTTTGCTAGAAACAAAGAAGAGAGTTCTGGATTGCTATACGATGTCTGTTCTTCAATATGGCAGTGAATGCTGAACAATATTATCAAAGATTAAGGAAAAATATGGAGCAACTAAAATGTGATTTTACAGACGGATGCTGCGAATTTCATGGATTGAGCATGTCAGCAGTAATGAGGTTTTAGAAAGGATGAAAACGAAAAGGAAATTAATACTGAGCATCAGGAAGAGACAGCTGAAGTTCTTGGGACATGTGATTAGGAAGGAAGTCTTGGAGAATCTAATACTCACAGGACAGATAGAGGGCAAGAGAGACAGCGAAAGCAGCGAATAACATATTTGAAGTGTCTGAGCAGGTGGATGGCAGAGCGGGGTTTGGGTTGGGTAACAGGGGAAAGCGTGCTAAGAGCTACCACGGATAGGGAGACGTGAAAAGCCATGATCACCTACGTCCTGAATGTACATGGCACATAGAAATAGAAGAACTCTAGAACTGATTATTATAAAGTTCAAGTTAGATATTTCCTGTAAAAAACAAAACAAAAAACTTGCCTTTCGTTCTTTATCAATTCACCCAAAGCAAGACGATAATGCCACTAAGACGCAAGGAGAATGAGACGACTTTAAATTGGTTGTTTTGATTTGATGTACATGGCCTCCAATATCTGCAGACTCCTCTTACTAAGTGTATGAGTAAGGATCACCGTATTGTTGACCAAAATCTGTCTGATATTACCTACATGTTTATGTTTTTTAGAGAAATGTTGTTTAATAGTACTCTGATCAGAAAGATGACATGTAAGTCTATGGGAGAGCGTGGTTGTAGTAAAACCAATATATGTACTAGGTTTTTGATTAGTATCAGAGATGCAATCTCTGAATGGGCATGTAAATTGGTACACTACATTGTTTTTTTGTAAAGAATTTAGTTTAGTGCTTGTTGGGTTATTATAGACTATGAGGTCAATTGTTTTAAACTTTTTATAATATATAATGAGTTTAAAACAATTGACCTCATAGTCTATAATAACCCAACAAGCACTAAACTAAATTAAAGCAAAAATACGACGTTTAGAACGGCTCATGATTAAACATAATAGACATTCATTGTCTCTTATATGTAATAGCATATGTTTAGAAAATTATTTGCTGCCTCGATATACTAAATATATATATATATATATATATATATGTGTGTGTGTGTGTGTGTGTGTGTGTGTGTGTGTGTGTGTGTGTGTGTGTGTGTTTTATGTTTCACCTAAACTGGACAGCTTTCCCTGACGATCCGTTTCGGTGCAACCTAGGTACGTTCGTCTGGCTCATTAGGTGCTATTTAGTTTGCTCTACTTTTGTGTTAAGCGCTTTCTATTAGATTATTACTTGTATCGTTTTTTTTTGGGGGGGGAGTGGGGGGCTTCGTGCTGATTTCGGTCCAAACACTTTTGACTGACTTTCATGCCCTAAGCTCTTTCTTTTTTTACAACCATTTTTTCCTTCGTTCAATAGTTTTCGAGGAAGGTTTTCAAGACGAGTATAATTATAAGCTCGTTTATATATATATATATATATATATATATATATATATATATATATATTATGCATAACTCTTTAGCAATGAATTGAGTTCTTTCGGTGACTGGCGTGTGTATACACCGCTTATATATAACATGCTAAAATTTGACTTCTCCGATTCCATGCGCCTATAGAAACTCCGATTGACACCAAATCGGCCAAGTTTCGATCCCGGCCAGAAGCAAGTGGACGTCTAGTCACACTTCTGACCTGTAATACTGCGAAACAGGCTTGTATGTGGATGACGAACGTATATATATATATATATATATATAGAGAGAGAGAGAGAGAGAGAGAGAGAAAGATATATATATATATATATATATATATATATATATAAACCTCTACGCTAATACAGCTTATATATATATATAATGTATTATTATTATGTATGTATTATAATTAATATAATAATAATAATGTATTATATTATAATGCATTATGCCTTTGTTATATATTATAATGTATTATATAATGTAATGTATTATATATAATGTAAATCATTTTCTGCACAATTATTCAACATTGTCTGATGACGAGGTCAAATCTCGAAACATTAAATTTCCGTGTACCAATGTAAATTACACAAATTTTAAATAAAAACTAATGTAATTATATGATGCTCAACGATTTATGTTGAATTGAGCCCTTTAAAAAAAAACGTAAATGCCCAAGAACTCGTGATACTAAACCTGATAGTTCGATAGTTCTCTTCACCTGGATATATATATATATATATATATATATATATATATAAAATAGCGATATATATTTTTATATATCAAGGACAATGTTGGGGTGAATATGTGATAAAGTGGAAAAGCTTTTCTTGTGACGCGTTTTCTACGATAAAGTTCTAAACGATGAAACGCATCACACGTAATTATTCGTATACCACTGATCTTAGTTAGAACGCACAGATCCAAAGCCACCAGCAAGTGACACAGTGATTCTCGCGAGAACAAACATACACCATACTGATTCATACACTAATAATTCTTTAATATTTGACAGGTACTAGGTGTGCAAACTCTGTCACAGAAGTTAGGCGAATGTAGGAGATAATGCCACTAAACCCCAAGTTAAGACTGGAAATGAAGCCTGACACTTTCGAAGGAACTGTAAACCCAATCCTAAACAGGAAACAAGGGATAAACCTCTACTTCTGCTAAAAAAAAAACAGGGATAGATTCGACGGGATATCATTAAAAGAGATGCATAAAAGTGTGGGAAATAGAGTAATGATTTCGGCTAGGGCTGTAGTCAGTCAAATTAAAGGTCTTTTCAAAGTTGACAGTACTATGAAGGCAAATTAAGAAAAACAGATATTTTTTTAGTAGTACAGGTTGCCCTTACATAGCTTTAAAGTAAAAAATAGGTAATGCAGTGGGTGTAACTATGAGATGATAACACGAGATTTGAATCTTAATTATTTAACATTTTATCATTTATGATAGCAAACACATAAAGGAAAATGCAGAACCTCCTACAGAAGGTAGCAAAAGGAAACGAGGAGAAAGGACAGAGCATAAACTTCAAGAAAAAAGAATGTATGGTCATCAGCAAAAAGAACTTAAAATGCCAACTACAGGTCGGAGAAACTAAAATAAAACAAGTAAAGAAATTAAAATACCTGGGAATCGTTTTGACAGAGGACGGAAAGTGTGACACTGAAATCAGAAGACGCATTAAGCGAAGAAGGACGTATTTCAAAAGCTAACTAGATTACTGAGTAATAGGAAAATCTGATTGGAAACAAAAAGAATGCTGGACTGCTATGTGATATTTGCCCTTCTGTATGCCAGAGAATGTTGAACGATCTGTTCACGGATGAAAGTGAGGATCTAGGCAGTAGAAATGTGATTCTAGAGAAGAATTCTGATGACACCATAGACAGAGCATGTGAGCAATGATGAGGTGTTGGAGAGAATGCAAAACAACATCAAGGAGAGACAGATGCGGTTTCTGCGACATTTAAGAGCGCCTGGAGAATCTAATACTCACAGGACGGACAGAAAGAAACAGAGACAGAAGAAAGCAGCGCGAGACATACTTGATAGGCTTGAGCAAATGGATGGCGGAGCGTGGTACGGGAAAGATACAAAGGGGAAAGATATTAAGAGTGACAAGAGACAAGGGCAAATGGAAGTCCATGATCGTCTACGTCCTGAAAGGATACGACATATGAATAAGAAGATATGTGTATGTGTATATATGTGTGATAACTGTGTCCTCGATTTGGAACATCACACCCTTTTACAAAGAGATCATACTTATAGACACCATTACATGAATATTGTTTCCTGAATATCAACTAACAGTGACAAGATGACTGGTTATTGCTAAATCCTTATTTTTATAACTCAGACTTGCCCTTTTCCTAAACTGCTTGCCACTGAATGCTGAATAAACAAGCCCGTTCTAGTATTTATAGCTGGGTAGAGTTGAAATTTATTAGGTGTATAATGTAGAAAGTGGGCCTGGAAAATTTGATATTCACAGGGCAGACTGAAGGGAAAAGGTGTAACCTACCTATCGAGCTCGAGTGAATGGATAGCGGAGAAGGTTTTTGGGAGAGATGGCCAAAAGGAAAAGTTTATTAAGAGCTATAAAGGACAGCAAATTTTGACAGCCATGATTGCCAACATCCTGAAGGGCAAAGGCATATAGAAAAGTTCCACTAGCTTCGCTACCTTTTGGTCTTGTGTCAGATCAAACTTGAGAAATCTGAATTAATATTAATAGAATAGCGTGTTTCGCCCTTCTTTCCACACACATTCCTACTTCTTTGTATATAGCTGAGAAATTCTGTTAACTGAATATGTAGTCGTGTGATTAAATCACTTCATAGAATTAACTTTCTTTAATTTATTCCTATTCAATCCATTCAGCATGTCAAAGCGGCCATCTTTTCAGACAGCGATATTCACAGTTTAGAAACTTTCCTTAAGCGTCGGGCATCAGAACGATGAATTAAACTGATGAACAATTAAATACCCCTGCACAGAAATCTCTCTCTCTCTCTCTCTCTCTCTCTCTCTCTCTCTCTCTCTTTCATTTCTTTTTCTTTCTCTCACTCTCTGTTTCTTTTTTTCCCCTATCTCTTTCTACCTTTCATTATTTCTTCATCATTCTCTATATCTTTCAGTTTGTTTTTCACCCTCTGTTTCTTTCTTTCTTTCTTGCTTTCTTTCATTCTTTCTTTCTTCCCTCCTAACTCGTTTCTTTTCTCTTTCTATGCTTATTCTTCCTTGCTGTAACGTATTCACAGTCTCTATTTCTATACAGAAATACATATATATATATATATATATATATATATATATATGTATGTATGTATGTATGTATGTGCGTGTGCACGCTTAGTATGCGAAATAGATATATGTGTATCTGTCAAATATGAATATATAAATGTACATATAATGTACGTACACACACACACACATATATAAATATATATATATTCATAAATCTAAGCATATATATGATTATATATATATTATATATAGAAATATGATAAATATACGTAGCGAATTTATATATATATATATATATATATATATATATAATAAACATATTTATTTTCATATAAATGGACAGATCGTATGCGTATGGATGTACCAATGCATAAAACATGAATAGATAAATTAATTAGATTCCTCATTGCAATTAATTTGCCGCAGCCTAAGTGGGTTTTCTGATTAAACCCAATTGAAACTAGAAAAAAAAATAATGCCTATTTTTTCAAATTAAATTCTTCCAGCAAAAAATAAGTTATCTTCTGGATTTTAAAATTGTCATACACTTGTTCGCTATGCGAAAACTATAATAAACAAAATAAAGACAAAAAGAAAATCCTCAAAATCAAGCAAACATGAAAACAATGAAACAAGCAAACTGCTAAATAAATAAATCCGTGATGAAATAATTGAATGCATTTAATGAAATGGCTCAGTGTTTGTTGTCACTTGTCGAGAAAAAGTTTTTCAGGCAATTTTCGTCTTGCCAGAATATATTATTATGTTGCGTGACAAGTAAGTAATAGAATTTGTTGGCACTGTCTTCCGCGCGGCCGGGCGATCAGTTGTTCTATCGAATGCACGTTAGCGTCATATTATTTCACTGTCAATACATAAATAAAGTACGTGTGCGCATGTAAATGTATGTATGTATCGATAGCTAGATAATGAGAAACAAGAAACACAGATAAATATATGTAATTAGACATTTTGCAATAATGTTCACTCTGTACAAGGCCCAAGAGCCACTCAAGGTAGAGAGTTACAGACTAATTGTCACAGTTCATAGAGATATGAAAATTTAGTGATTGATTCGTTTTCTCCTGCTTATCAAACTTTTACAGGTTATTTAAACCCAGCAAATAGTTTAAGATTGTAAGATTTTTTAAAGATAACAATGATTTAGTTATACATGTCTTACTAATTAACACATAACTGGGGAGAGTAGATGAAGTGGATTCATGCCTATCCTAATGTTAAATGCGCGTAATATACCGAATTCAACTGAAATTGAAATTCGGCTGTCCGATGAACAATTCCGAGTTATGATCCGTCACACTACCCGCACACCCAAGTTTACAGAAGCAGCTATTTCCAACCGATATAAGTACTGAACAGGCTTGACGTTGCTTAACTTGTGTGAAGATATGTGGGGAAGATAGTTGTTAACTCTAAACTTGTTAACATTGTCGAGAGCATCCTTTTGGTAGTCGGTATCACAAAACAGATGTTTCTTGGAATAGGCTGCTCGAGGGTAACTTACCCACCACCAATAGAATACGAAGTAAATGAGCGTGGTTCCCTACTATGTGCTTGGTATGACGGGTCTTAGCCGTGAGGATTAGAACCGGAAGAATGGAAATAGCGATAGTGCAGTGAGAAGTTTGCTACGTTTCGTCTGTTAGAAAGGGATAGAAAATAATTCATCACCGCTTTTAGCCTCTAACAAGCGTTGAAAGTGGGAACTTGGCAGCTCCTACTCATATATGACAGCAATACTCCAGTTTGGGCCTGATCCAGGTCTTGTAAATGTAAAGGATAGCAGGAAGAGTAAGGTACTTATTGGAGCGGTACAGAGAACTGACTTTAAAGACCGATTGTATGTACGAGTTCTACTTTAGGTTGAA
>JBBBDQ010000188.1:492500-600000 GCA_037127315.1 Ascarosepion bandense
ATAACATATCTGCAGAGTCTGATCAGGTGGATGACGGAACGGGGGTTGCCAGGAGCAACAGGAGCAAACATACTAAGAGCCACAAGGGATAGGGAGACGTGGAGATCCATGATCGCCTGCGTCCTGAAGGGACAGGGCACATAGAAGAAGAAGAAGATAGATAGATAGATAGATAGATAGATAGATAGATATGGGCAGACATAGATAGATAGATAGATAGATAGATAGATAGATAGATAGATAGATAGATAGATAGATAGATAAATCCCATTTTGTTCGAGTTTACAAAGACTTACAAAACATTAGTTCTTTAGTTTTATTATTGTTATTTGTGGTTCTTTGTTGCCTTGCTTTTCGATTCAACACGCAACCACTCGTATTTAACTATTAAACTTCAAATTTAAGAAAAAGAAAAATACTTTTTTTGTAAAATATTTTTCACCGGACATTTGTACAATTTTCAAGCTAAATGACAATTTTTATCGGAACTCTCCAGTGACAGGAAGATCAAAAACTAATTTTTCTTTACATGCGACCATTGTGTATCGCGTGCGTATATGTTCGTGCTTGTTCCTATTTCTAAGCTTGAGTGCAAACATAACAACTGAAAAAGTCATAAGTCTTCACTTAAAAACTGGGCACATAATTCCACATATGACCGACAAACGTTCAATCAATCTCTGTGTTCTTCTCGGTCACCGTTCGTGACTCTCGCCAATTTCCGTTTCTCTACTGTGATTTCTTCAATTTCCGCTGTTTTTCGTTAATCTCCGTCAATTTCCGTGTGTTTCCGTTTAACTCTCTTCTCCTCCGCATGTCATTCCCGCCAACCCAACACCTTCGCATCATTTTTTTTTAAATCTTGTATTGGCTGCCAAGATATACACACAATTTATTTCGGAACTCTGCGTAGGCTTAAAACAAACCTTGAATTAGTAATGATAACATTAATAAAGGAATTTAGAGAATAACTTTAATTGTTAGGCATCGAAGCGGCTAAAAAAACTGGCAAGTGAATGATGAAAAGGGACCAGTGGGTGGGCCAGATGTATTTCTCTATTTTTTTTCTTTACTGGAGATTAATTGTGTGTATGCATGTGTTTATTTTATCTGACGCCTGTCGGCTTTGTGTCAGCTTAATCTTTGCCAAGGTAATCACGTCAGATAAACAGTTTATATAAAAATGAATATAAAATATCAGTTTGGGTGGCACGGCTATCGATATATTATGGTACTCATAGTTTTATTAAATGTTTAGAACCTGTCCGTTCCTTGAGCCTGTATATTTCTGAGATGAGTTTCGATCGGGGTCGGTGCAAGGGTCTCGTGAATCTTGATATTCCCGTGAATCTATTATATTCCCCTAAGTCTATAATACAAGGCACACCACTCCGCTACATCTTAGATAGTATTAATATAAAACGCAAATTTTATTTCAACTAAATTGTATACAACAATGGATCATATGCAATTATCAGGATGTTATTTAGTATTTTCAATTCTAACTGAATAAATGAATATTTTAATTCAGTTAATTTTTTTAAAATTAAATCATCTTTGATAATGGGTAAAGGAATAGTTGAAAACACTTGCACATACAAAACAATCGGACATCATATATACAGAAAAAAAAAACTAGGAACAGAAGAAAAATGAAATACAAAGCTTAAATGTACTACCTTGTTGTCTTTAATGAAGCTTGTATAAAAATGGAATTACTGCCTAAATAAACAATTATATATATAGTAAGAATAAAAGTTGGAGCTTAAAATAAGTATAACATATCGAATATACTGAGGGCTCAATGTCAAAGTCGAAAAAACCTAATTGTAATAAAGTAATATTGTGAATTCAATAATCCCCAAATCCGCTCCCCAGAGTTACTTGTGAAAACAATAATCAGGCTGAAATAACTTCCCTTTAGCGTGATGTAAAAGGTGCGAGGGTTAAATTGTCACTATTTTATATTTTTAATTTCACGCATGCGCGTTGCTTATTTTTTTATTTTGTTGCCTGTATAGTATAGTAGGGTTACTTTGGCACCATCTGTGTGCAGAAAAGAGTTCCATAACGCAATTCATTTCACCAGAAATTTGGAAAAAGCCTGCTGTACTGCTTGGCATTCGCACCGGAAGCTTCAATACAAACATTTCAAAGTGTTCAGATGTCAATCTGAGTACAGTACAGAGGATTCAAAAAGAGTTGGATGAGTCTAATAGTGATTACGAAGGTGTTTGCAGCGATCATTAATGATAGCAACGTTAGGCCTCCAACTATCTTCACACAGAGCCCCAGGTTCTAGGGAGCCTATATCAAGTGCCTTGAGGAAGTAGTCTTGCCCTGGGTCAAGAGGGTGGCTGCTGGAAGACCTTATATCTAGGAACAGGACTCTGCACCATGTTACACAAGCAGGAGAGCCCAGTCATGGTTGTCATACAATTTTTGCAACCAGATCACCTCTTATATATGGCCACTTAACTCTCCAGACTGCAACTCTCTTAATTATTATGTGGGAGGTGCAGTTATGCAAGAGATGAACAAAACTATTTAAAACACCAAAGATAAAATAAAGACAATGATTATGGCTACATTCACCAACTTAATCAAGGAGACCATCCAGAAAAGATGAAGGAGATATCGGAGTCGTTGGGAGGTTGTGATTGAAGCCAATGGCGATTTTTTGAGTAAACTTACTCTTTAGTATTTCAAGAAATTTTTGTTTAATTTCAGTCAATATATGTGTGAAAATAAAATGTCAGTATTATTTTAATTTTTGCATAATATTACGTAAATTTATTTATTGCAACCTGTATTTTATCGTATGAACCTTTGAGTAGCTTATTTTGATATTAATAATATTATATATATATATATATGTGTGTGTGTGTGTGTGTGTGTGTGTGTGTGTGTGAGAGAGAGAGAGAGAGAGAGAGAGAAAGAACTTGAAAAGCAAATTTACCGAAATTGCTTCAACCTTCAAACTTACGCATTATGCATAAATAGGCCTCTTGCTGCAAAAGGACATTACTAAAATACGTACAGCTGTAGTTTTTTTTCTTTATCTGAAATTCTCAAATCCAAAAACCTCTATATTCCGAAACTTTTTCGGGTGCTGACATGACTTCCTGCAAACGGAAAATATCAGAAAGTATGCCAATAGTTCCTCGTTAATGTTTAACTTTATTTCACTCTCCTGAGTTGAGGTACTCCATCCTACCTACGTAGCCTAGGCTGGCTCCAGAGTTTTTGGTTAGGGATCGTCACAGCAACACCTTCGTTTGTGGATTATTTGCCAGGTGCTTTGTGCTCAGTAAAGACATTATTCAAAATGTCAAAATGTCCTCGCGCCATTAACCGTATCGGTATGTACACAAAATTTTATATAAATCAACTTAGTTCAATATGTTATTTATATCAAACTACCTTCAGAGTATATGAATAAGCTGTATTACTTATATGTATAAACTATGTTATAACATTTTAAAGATGCTATATACAAATTACGTAGCCTATGCATCAAAATCCGAAAAGAATCTGAAAACTGAAGAACTTCCGTTCCCAAGAATTTCAAATAAGGATTCTTAACCTGCAAATATGAAAACGAATAATTACTTTAATATAGCTTCTTTATTTTCAATGAAAGCTTTATCACGACCGCAAATCGCTGCCCAACCATAAACGACGAAGTACTTCAAATCTTGAACTAGATGCCAGCTTTGAGACCATTAATGTGGCAATGCGCAGAACTTATTGGTGGCCATCCCGATAATGCCGCACACTGGGTAGTCTAATTGGTTCAGGTCTGGTTTAGAAGAGATTCAGTCACCTACTGAGAAAAAATGCAACTGTTAGCATTGTAGAATGCCTGTATAGTATTGGTTATGGAGCTGAGGGCACGTTCTGGAGTCCAATTCTGGGTAGTTGGTTTTGAGCCTTAGCATATCATAATAGCTTTGTACGTTGTATTAGGCATCAGTACACGTCTTATAGAAAAACGAGAACATATTTTCCTCGCCGTAGACTAAACCAATAAATCTTAAGCGTTTAGAGCTACATATGCCTAGGGCATCAACATTTGACTGCGTAAGATATCGGATCTTTTGCCAGTTCAAAACTACGTGTACGATGATTTTTATTTCTTTCTTTTATTTTCTTTTTTTGTTTTTGTCAAAGAATATTTTAACATTGGATCTATGATTGGTCAAACACTCCAACATTTTCTTGCGACTTTCAGACCACCTGGCTTTTACTTTCGCGAAATGTCCCTTAGACGCCCTTGTGCATGACTTAAACCCCAGTTTATCATGCACAGTGGTTCTTATGTTTCCATTCCTCGGCACGTTCTAGGTCAGTCTGCAAGTTAAATATCATGTGTTATACACGCTTGAGCGATCACGTCTCTTTCGAGTCATGATAGACTAAGCAGAAGATTTCCTCGCAGTAGATTGCCATTTCTTTCTGTGATAGATTGGTTACCAACCAAGGCTATAGAACCCAATCTGTTCTGCTATTCAACCAATAGATGGAAAGAGAAAGGAAAGATTCACGCTTGGGCGATCATGTCTTGAAAGAGACATGACTGACTGGGCAGAAGATTATTCCGCAGTAGGTTGCCATTACTTTCTGCGGTAGACTGGTTGCTAGCCAAGGCTAGAGGACCCAATATGTTCTGTTATTTAACCCATAACTAGAGGAAAGAGACGGATTAGTACCTAATGATATTTGCGCGTTAGTGAATGCAATGAATTCAACTGGAATTCGAACTCGGATCCTTGATTTCACGTTCCGAGCCGATATCCAGGGAAAGGTAACGAATTTAACTGGAATTCAAACTCGTCTCTCTGTTTTCCCATTGCGACCGTTCCATATATGTTGCTGTAATGTTAAAATTAACATTTTTTCATATCAACAGAATGATCGCTCATATTCAACGTTGTCGAAACATTATGATAACTTCGTGAAGTGATTTAGCTAAAAAAATTCTAACATCTGAATATTTTTTCTTCATTTAACCATATTTATATTACTACTGATGCTGTTAAATCTCGTCCCAAGAAGACGCTGAGCCCACGTGATTTAACCTGTCTCTGCAGCTCTCATGGACTTGACAAAGCGTCAGAACGTCGGCCACCTCTAGAGTAATCTACTGGAGGTTCTGACGGACGACATTCTTCCAGTGGCAACGAGTTTGTCGCCAGTTTAAAAAGTTAAAAAACGTTATAACGTTGTAACGTGATATATCAAGATATATTACAGAAACGTTTTGTACACTAGGAAGACCCACTTTTAATTCTGTCATTCTCTAATTCATGGCATTATGACGTTCAAATACCCTTGTGACAAAGTGCTGGATGTGCAGGTGGTGTAATCGATAATTACTTGTAATTTTTACCCACAGAACCAAGTTCCAATTCTAGTTAGATTCGTTATATTCCCATACGCGCAAATGTCCTTGGAAAAGGTATGAATCCACCTTTTCTCCCCCAGCTATGGGTTAATTATTAAGACTTGTATCACCAAATCATTATCTTCAAAAAGTTCTTCTAATCTAAAAATATTTTCTGACTTGAAATAACCTGCAAAGAGTTGATAAGCCGTAGAAAACGAAATAAATCAATCAATCATACCATTAGAAAAAACTATGATTTCTTCCCGTCAACTATGGGTTAAATAATAGGACTTTTCTCTAGAAACCTCATTGTTCTTCTTAAGAACTTGTTGATGTAAAATTTACTCACAAATATTATTACAATACAAAATATATTTCCGCTTTAAATTGCTCAGAAAGGGTTGATAAGCCGTGAAAAAATGCAAATTAGTTAATCAAATTCACGCTGAAGGATGTCATTGAATGTATTATGAATGTTAATGAAGTCCACATCTCGTTTCTAGCCACTCCCAGGCCTCCTTTGAAAGTCTTGCCTATACTTCTTGTTTTCTTAACAATGTAGAGAGTG
Organism: Ascarosepion bandense; assembly: GCA_037127315.1. Taxonomy (NCBI): domain Eukaryota; kingdom Metazoa; phylum Mollusca; class Cephalopoda; order Sepiida; family Sepiidae; genus Ascarosepion; species Ascarosepion bandense. The sequence goes on from JBBBDQ010000188.1 coordinate 498,458, forward strand.
TACATAGACACAATGTTGTCAGTTTTTGCTTGGTTGACCTTCTTTCACTAAGTAAGCCCGACACTCCCTGACTTTTTACTTTTGCTGAAGTTATTTTTGATAATCCTTTCGAAAAGTAGATGTGTATTGACAGAATACACTTTGTTCTGGATTTGATTTCACACTAGTTTTATGTCTAGTAGGAAATTTTGACTTAAATTTTACTGAGAGTTTCGCTTCACTACTTCAAATCCCCCTCCCCCTCTCTCTCTCTCTCTCTCTATATATATATATATATATATATATATATATAGTGACAGAACGATTTTCATATGGATGGCATGCATGGTGCTAAATCCGTTGAGAAAAAATAAACATTTGGCTGTATGCAACTGCTTTCTGAGATCAATGGTTAAAATGGCTTTGAATGGGCGAAACCTGAGGTGTTTGGCACAGATCATCCTTCTTTGAAAACTATGAAATGGCACTACTGAAACACAAAATAAGAATTGTACCAAATAACGGAATCTCTGGAGAACTTTCAAAAACAGCTACAACTAAAATGGATAGGCACTGTAACTGGAAGATATAACAAAGACACAGTCAATACGTTGACATTCCACCCGACATTGTTAAAAATACTGAAAAGAGTGGTAACAGCTACAAGACTTGAAAACACTATTTTATTGAAAAAAATTGAAGAGAATGATATTTTTCGAACGAAAACAGCACTTGCTACTTTGGCAAATAATGCCAAATGTTTATTTAAAGGGAAATGGCTAATACTCCTCTAATCATATATACAGAGCCCGAAAAAAGCATATAAACTTCAGGACATAAGAACATCAAATTTATTCAGAAATCACGAAATTAATAGAAGTTATCTACGATCACTAGAAAAGCTCAAAATGATGATCCTTATCTTCCAGATAATTAATAGTGCGGCGAACTACTGCTTGGGCAACGTTGGCTAAAGTGTCCAGTGAGATGGTTGCACATGCATTTTCAATTTCTTGTCTAAGAGCCGCCATCTACCGAGAAACTATCATACAGTAAAGAGTGTTGTATCAATTTGGTTAAACTACGAAATACAAGTGTTTTCTTTCCTTTTGGGCGGATCATATATATTATAATTTTGTAAGGAGTACAAAATATTATTATAGCATTGAAAAGCATAAGACTAAATTTATTATCCATAATTTTAGGACAAACACTAAAAAAGGGGGAAATTAAAAATTAAATAAATAAAAACAAACACAGCTCACTTGTTTTACCCTCACTCTAAAAAGCCAAACCGAGGTAGGTAGAAATTACTATGAAATTGATAAAATAAGATTACTAAAAGCAAACAGCTACTTAGATGAAAATGACATTCAGTCAAAACAGTCCATATATATATATATATATATATATATATATATATATATATGATCAGCCTACAAGTCTATTCCGCTGCATCACAATGTTCTTGCTATATCTGGTCTGGTGCTTCTGAAATACATCTTGAAATTCTTGCCTAAATTCAAAAAGAATCTGTCACGATATCAGTATTCACCTGGCATTTCAGCTTTAACCACTTTCCCACCGCCGTAATGTCGCTTTGTAGCCGTAGAGAGAAGGTTAGTATTTATTTGATTCGGCCTTGAGTCAGACATAACCGAACTCTCTACAGCTTACAAAGTTTTGCCAGAATTATCAGAAAGTTTTCATCAGAAGGTTAGTTGTCGGCAGGTTGGAATGTGTGGAATAGTGTCGAAGAATTTAAAAAATGTACATGTTAAAATAGAAATTTATTAAAAGGAAAGAATAACAAGAATTGGTAGAAATTATTGCTCAATGAGAAAGTTGAGGATATCAAACGTTGAAGAAATATTCTTGTAGCAGTAATTTGTTGGAAAGTGTTTATGCATACGTACGGATGTATGTATGAGTGTTTGTTTCATAGGAATGTCTTTGGATGGAGAAGAAGAAATAAAAGAAAGCAGCAAACGAGAAAGAAGGTGAAAGAGGACAATGTGCGACGCGACCTATGTCCGGGTCGTGGCTGAAGTTTTCCCGTTACATTTTAGTTGTTTCGTCTCGCTGATTGACTGTCTGTCTGACACTGACCGGAGTCTTTTATTGTAATTTAGATATTTCGCACTGAATCACGGAAGTATTTTGAGTCTTGTAACTCGTTCCCATTGGTCAGAAAACCAATTTAACATCTACTTGCGAAATCCGGTTTCGACTTTTTCTTTAAACACGAGGTCAATCCTTTTTCTATTTGGGAAAAACCAGGATTTCACACGTCACTGTGAATTTTTGTAAAAGTGAAGAAGAAGGTTGCTTTTAATTCTTAATTTTCTATCCACCACAGCTTCTCTGTTTTGTTCTTGTTTTTTCGATTTTTTTTTTTTTTTTTGCTTTTGGTTTTATTTTTTGTTTTTGTCTTTTTATATATTTTATGGTTTTTCTGCTTTGATATCACAAAAACTCAAATTTAAACGTAGTAAAGGTTGTTAAATAGGTTTCTTCATTTTACTGTTGAAATTGTTAATAGTTTCGTCTCTCAAACTTCTCTCACATGGAAGTCTCTTATCAATTATCAAAAATAAAATAGTGTTCATATTTCTATGTCTCTGGAGCTTCTATTTTGCAAGAAAATTGCAACTTTGATTCTGTTGCAAAATACGCAATGTTTTTATATAATAGCGAAATTTTTATGTGCATAGCGATAGTTTCATTAACATCCATTGCTTAGTCCTAATTTTCTTTAGCAAATATTGACTAAGATCGAGTTAGTAAAAGTAATATTACTTACTATTACCCTAACTGTAGTCAAAATTATAATTATATTATTGCTAAACATGTCGGTCGTAACAAACACGGACGTGAATAAGAATTACGCGGGAGAAGAACAGAAGAAAATAAGGATTTTTTTATTGAAAATAAAACCTTCGCAGAAAAAGCAAGAAAATTGATTCTCTTAATGTTCATGGTGAATGACATTTGGTTTGGAAGGACGGGTTATATTAGACTTTTCTAGACTTGTCATTAACAGCCAACGGCCAAATCAATCAGCTCGAACCGAAATTAAATGATTGTTTTTCTTGCTTTTTATTTTTATTGGAGTTGACGACGCTCTATTTTTCTGTGTTTATCTTTCATATTTAAACAAAGATAAATGTCTGTCCGAATGCAAATAGCCCGTAGATTTGATTGCTGAATACAAGAATATAAGATTAATACGAACTCTGTATGTTTTTTGTTTTTTGTAAATGCTGTTGATGTTCTGCTAAAATTGTCTGCTTTTAACGATGTACATTGTGTATATTCTTCTCCTTCTCTTTCTTTGTCTTGTGTCCACGCTCTCTCTTTCTCTCTCTCTCTCACACACACACACACACACACACACACACACACACACACATATATATATATATACAGAGATAGATAGATAGATAGAGAGAGAGAGAGAGAGAGAGAGAGAAAGACAGAGAGAATTCGGCAAACTACCTTGTAATGTGTTTTCTTCCGAATGAAGATCTTCAGATAAGTCACAGCTTTATTGATGAAAGAAATCCTTAAGACAAAAGAGAGAGAAATACAATAAACTATGGTTACAGTTGGCATTATATTATTGAAATTATATATATATATATATATATATATATATATATATATATATATATATATATATAAGAGAGTTTTGCCATTTGCTTGAAGCATTGTGTATATTAGGTTTATGTGTAGGTTTGAAGGCTATCACAATGGATTTATTAGAATAAATGAAGGTAAAGAAGTTGTTGGGTATTACCTATTTATTAATCATTAATATTTCGAGATCACAGTCTCATCTTCAGAATGATGGGAGAGCCAGATTTCCCGTCCGTTCAACGAAAGGCACGGACCACGAACCATATAGAAGGTGTACTTTGACAGCGAGAATTCTTTCAAACATGTTACCGAATTCAACTGTAAAATGATGAGATGTTGTTGCCAATCTCGTAATGTGCTTAAAATCATAAAATCTAAGTACGATAGCTAAAAGTTGATGAAAACATTTAAATCAAAAGCACTAGGAGGCTACATTACGGCCGTCGTAAAGTGATTCAAGCTACGATTTCAGGTCTGGACCATTAATATTGCAGATTTTAATTACGGTTTTTTTTTTAATATACATTAAAGTTGCAAAAAGTATGTTCACGAAACAGAGATTTGATTTCATTAGCATGTTTGATTAATAAAATGCAAGTGAAACGTAAAATGTCAGTCAGTTAAGTGCCATACGTGATACACGCTTGGGCGATCATGTCTCTAAAGAGACATGACTGACTGGGCAGAAGATTATCCCGCAGTAGGTTGCCATTGCTTTCTCCGGTAGACTGGTTGCCGGCCAAGACTATAGAACCCAATCTGTCCTGCTATTTAACCCATAACTGAAAGGAAGAGACGGATTAATACCTTTCCTAAGGATATTTGCACGTAAGTGAATACAATGGATTCAACTGGAATTCGAACTCGGCTCACCGGTTTCTCTTTCCGAGCCGATATGTACTCTCTCCATTAATATTGATTAAGAAAATCATTTGCCAAAACCAGGAACGGAACTTTTTGGCTGGTTATCGTACGGCGCACGGCACTCTTCTTCCATTTATCGAACCGACTGCATTGGGCACTGATAGTTCTCCTTTGTAAAGGAATCTGCACTGATGGATCTAAATAATTGCACATCGCTGAGGGGGAGAGGAACACGCAAACGGTAATCTATGATTGCATGGCACTTGATAATCAAGTAATGTCGATGCTAAAACTGGTGTAATCGTATTGACAGCGATGATAATAAAACGAAGTACCTTCAAAACACTTTCAAATTAATTTTACGCCTCGCTGGAATTGTTAAAAGCGATATAATCTTCAAAACTTGAGTGCGTACAGGCATCTGTTACTATTACTATTGTTGTTTTCATCTTTTACTGTCTGTTTAGTACAATCCCTTATCGGGTTATTAGCCGAAGCAATTTAATAAGCATATGAATTCTGATGGTAAGCATTCCTGGTTATGACGATAAATTTCATATGGCAGTAAGGCCTTTGATCAGGAGATTGGAATACTTGGAGAGCGTGGAACTAGCTCTTAATTCCACCCTGACCCTGGGATGTTGCACCTGTTGGAGGGATCCCAGCTATGGGAAAATAGTTAACCCACAAACTGTGGTCAAAACACTATAAAAGTCTAAAAATTAATTTTTATTAAAAAAATTTTTATCAAAAAATAACACCATCGATACATTTTTGAAAAATAATTATCAGCTATACATTTGACTCTCGACAAAAAAAAACTCTTCAAAGCAATACGTAAATTAAACCTGATCTACAAACAGATTTCTTAGAAATTCTATTCATATGAACTTGTACTAAAAATTGTATCGGGATTAAATAACATATTCAGGTTGATATACCGTAAAACAAAATAAAACCAAACCAAATCTGACAAATCTGACAAACCCCGTTCTGTCATCCACTTACTCAGACACTTCAAATATGTTATCCGCTGCTCTCCCCCGTCTCTTTTTTTCTCTCTATCCAGCCTGTCAGTGCCAAGTTCTCCAAGCCCTCCTTCCTCATTGCATGTCCCAGGAACTTTAGCTACCTTTTCCTGATGCTCAGTATGAATTTCCTTTTCGTTTCCATCCAAAACCTCATCATTGCTCACATGCTCGATCTATGATATCCGCAGCATCCTTTTAATTTTAAAACTTTGTAATTTTAAGGGACTGTATATTTTTCAATGCCTATTTCAAGACCACTTAATACCACGTCGGTGTGTTGTATAGTTAGCAAGCTTTAGATAGAAGAATTACGATTGAGTACTGAATTTGATTCTCACTGGGTTCTCCATACTTTCGGCCGTGTTCCACATCTAAGCTACGCTTAGAAAAATCACCTATTTTAAGATTCAAACATTTATTTATTTTTACATATTTTTAAAAGATATTGTTTTATGGTTTTTTTTTTATTTCACCCCAAGCAAGGCAGGACCGCCACTAGTGCGCAGAGGGATTCAGGGAGAGAAAAACTGGTTACAATGGGTATTAAAAGGATAAAAGATAAACGGGATTCAAGATCATAGAAGTTGACAATCAATGTTGCATTTAAATCTTTGGAGATTGTAGTTATCAGGTAAACAAAAAAACGGAACGGAGTTCCACAGGCGGTAAGTGCGGAAAAGTGAGGTTACATTGAACTATTTCAACGGCAAACGGGTGGGACCTAGTCAGTCAGTTAAATGCCATACGTGATACACACTTGGGCAATTCAACCAGAATTCGAACTCATCTCTCCAATTTTTGGAACGAGAAATCGGCGAGCCTAGTTCGAATTCCAGTTAAATTCTTTGCATGCACTTACGCGCAAATACCCTTGGAAAGGGTAGGAATCCGTTGCTTCTCACTCTATCTATGGGTTAAATAGCAGAACAGATTGGGCTCTATAGCCTTGGTTGGCAACCAGTCTACTGCAGAAAGTAATGCCAACCTACTGCAGGAAAATCTTCTGCCAAGTCAGTCATGTCTCTCTGGAGACATGATCGCCCACGCGTGTATCACGTATGGCACTTAACTGACTGGCATTACAATACAAATACAGAGCAGATATGGATATTAGGAAAATCAGAAAATTATATTTTGAAAGGGTTAATTCGAGCTCTGTCTACCTGCAAATCTTTCGTGGTCGAGTGGAGTAAGACACGTCAAATCAATAGACGGTTACACCTAGAGGATGAAAGTTCGAAACTTACCGGAGGATACATATTTTCTTAACAAGATTTCTCGATTAATCAAGCCGGTATATATATATATATATTCAAGCCGATATATATATATATATATATTGCTTAATTATAAAAGAAATCAGAGTATTTATTCAAATACGAGTATCCATTAAAGATAATGTTTAAGCAAATCAATTTAAAATATATGTACTAACAACAGCGAGTACAAAAAAAGCTCAATGTGATTCGTATTAAATCAGGGTGCCATATAACCTCAATAAATTATAAGAAAAAATGATATGAAATAAAAACGGATTAAAATCTAACCAAATAGCTACTCAAGTTTTCTCATATTTCGACTCCTCAAGTTGCTTGTGAAAAGAAAATATATATGCACTATCATAATGCATGCTATTTTAAAGCAGTGTGCTTTAATGAGTTAAGCAAACACATTTTCTTTTTCTTTTTTTAATCCTTTCACCCCAATCAAGGCGGTATCACCACTGATTGGGGGCTACCTAAGATTAAAAGTTTAGATGTTAGGAGAGTAAAGAGAAAGACGAACCTGTTACAGAGTGTGTCAGAGAAAAGGCAAGAGAAGGATGGGAGCACAGATATGAGGACTGTTGTGAAGGTAGAGAGAAAAGAAAAGAAGAAGGTATACAGGGTGATGTAGAAAGGACAGGAGTCAAGTGGATAAGAGATGGGAATTGATATTGCATTTAAATTCCTAGACGTTGTAGCCGTCATGAAAACAAGTATATGGAACAGAGTTCCACAGGCGTGAAGCTGATGAAGTAGAATTGTCAATTGCAATTGGTTTATCTAACTGTAAGTGTGTGGGACCTACTTTCCAATCTGGTTGCATGAGTAAATTCTTAGGGGGGGGGCTTTAGTGGGGTAAGTTTTGTCGGAGAAGAAGTCATGAAAATATTTGTAGAAGAGACAGAGGGAAGCCACATCCCGCCGGTGAGAAAGTGGCTGGATTCGAGTTGCCAAGTCGGGACCTATCCTATTACAGATTTTACTTTGGAGCCTGTCGAGATCACTGAAATGAACAGCAAGGGCGCCAGATATAACATTAGTATATCTAATGTATATCTCGCGCATGTACAAATCAGCCATCAAATATATTTTTCAATGCCTATTTCAGAACCACCAGAACAGCGGGGGCGCCAGATATGACATTAGTATATCTAATGTACATCTTGCACATGTACAAATCAGCCATCCGTCCGTGCATCTATGCATCTATGTACGGACGGATGGCTGATTTGTACATGTGCGAGATGTATTCAGGCGGAAAAAACATTCTGTCCCGATACAGTGACCAACCTTCCTAGCAGAGGATTTAGCTATTGACTCAATGTAATGATTCCACTTGAGGTCGGAAGATAGAGTAAGCCCGAGGAGGCGCAGTAAAAAGCTAATAATTGGAATTACGGATAAACAACATGGCACATTCGAATTAAAGCGCTTGATGAGAAAATTCTATTGTCATAATTTCAAATTATATTAGAGTTGGATCAGAAAGAATTAGAAATAATAGAAGAAACCTTTTTTTTTGTGCCGAGTTAGAGAAAACTTCATATTTAAAGTCTTATCCCGATAAAAGTTTAGAATCAAATATCAAACAGATGAATAGACTAATAGGGGACTGATTTACTCACCGTTTATTTCTTATAAAGTGCTTCAACATTCGGCGGTCGAGAGAGACTCTCAATCAACCCCACCGTCGCTCAGCCGGTTTTTTTTTTTAATGCTCTTCAGTTTGTTTTCTGGCATCATATCATGGACGCCATCACAGCCTCGATTTCATTATTGCCATAATTTCCGATATCATTTTCAGTCGTATCGTAATTGCTTCTTCCCATCATTATGATGAATATAATGATTATTATCATCAGCATGATGAAAAGCTACTGTCGTAGCCTATTATCTATATTGTCCTCTGTTCATTAGAGCGACCTTTCAAACGACTGTCCGTCTGGACAAGCACACAGTATTGTGTCAACCGTATTGGATGTCTCAGCAGACGGTAATCTTGATTCTTATTTAAACTTTATTTTTCTTTTCTGTCACCATTTCCCTATAATGTCATCAGGAAATAAAATGGAGAAAGATAGACATAAGAAATCTTACTTGATAATCAAGCAACTTCACAATGCCGTATAATGAATGCCATCGCTATCCGTCTGTCTTTCTATATCTGTCACTGTCTCTGTCTGTCACATTAGGATCGTCTCACTCTCGGTGAATCTGTCTAATTCTTGGTTGGTTCTGTATCGATATTTACAAAGATGAGGTCAATAGGGCACACCTGTTTTTTTTTTCGTTTTTTTTTATCCATATCACACCATGCACGGCAGTAAAACCACGAAGTAGGTGTACAGAGTGTGGAAGAATTAGTAACATAAAATTTAATAATGAGCGAAAAGAGAAAAAAATAATCAGCAGGACAATTGCACCTAAATTTTTTGTAGAATATATTTGGGTGGAATGCATGGAGTCACAAGCGAGAAAAGAAACTTTTAGGATAGAACTGACGGCTTCATCTAACCAGTTTAACTGGAAATTGATTAAATCTAGACGCCAGTTTTTATTACTGGGCTTAAATGCAAAAGGTTTAGGCAGTCGATCGAAGAGTTTGTTCGGATAATTGCTATGAAAGTATTTATAGAAAGACACAGAGGCAAACTTACGGCTACGAGAAAATTAAATTTGCTATACTGAAAATTATAAAATACATAAAATTAATAACAATATCGTGTCCAAGGCCTCAAATAAAGCATATATCAACAGTTACCAAAGGTTTCGTCTGCCCAATTTCGGTCACAGGTCTTAGGTCAAACCGTAGTATGGTTTTCAGGCACTTTCCAAAGTTGTCGCAAGCTGAAACTGTCTCCCATAGACCGATAACATGAAGAGGTTAATTTCTTGACTAATCAATGATGTTGAGATTCGAAAACGGGTCTCACAATCTGAAAGCCAATGTTCTAACCACTCTGATATATATATATATATATATATATATATATATATATATATATATATATATATATCCGAGTGAGTATACACACCAAATTCCTCAAAAGTCTAACGATCAAAACGAGACATTCACTTAATTACCAACAACCCCAACCAACCCCCACGACAACAACGAACCAAATATAAACAGAGAATGATTCCAAACCTTTATTTCCCTTGAGGAAGTGCTTAAATCCAAACACTGAAACAAACATATAATTGTAGGGAAGAGGACATATATAGAAGAAAGTATGTACATGTTCTAAAACATAATTTATAATAAATAAATATATATATATATATATATATATATATACAAATGAATAAGAAGAAAATAATTGATAATTGCAACATTCAAATGAATAAATAAGAATGAATAATATATATATATATATATATATATATATAATATTATATAATTATACAATATATGATTATATTATTCAAGGTGCGAAGAGTAAATTTTTATCATTTTGTATTTTTAATTTTCACGCAACTATTGGTAATAAATGGTTACCCGTGGTCGAACGACGATAACGACTGAATGCTCATAGCAGTTTAGAATTACAAGAAAGTCCGTTGTTTCGGCATATTGTCGAGTAGACGCAGTTAACTGTAAAGATTACAAAAGTCGAGGCTTCGACATAAGCAATATCCATTGGGTAGATCTGCCATCTTTCTCCTCTTCCTCCTCCTCCTCTGTGGTTGCATAAATGCCAAGGATTAAAAATCTAATCAGAAGATTTTTTTTTGCAAGGAGAATGGGATTTGTCACCTCATAATCAGACACATAACATTTATCTATACTTCCGCTTGAACGAACAATACCCTGATCATCGTAGAACAAATTCAGTTTTTATACTAATCCAGGAATATTGTTGGGTTCGAGAGATAATCACTTTCTTCCACAAAGGTTTGCTGCTGCATTGTTTTTTTTTATCAGATAAAGCCTGGAACACTGTTTGCAATCAAGAACAGAATGGCTTACTTTATCAATGAATATTACCCTCAATGTCACTCTCAAAAATTTATCGAGTATCTTTCAAATTTTCACCATAGTTTTTACTTTTTCGGTAAGTGAACAAAAAACACAACCGATTGAATAACGTTCTTGTTTTCCGGGACACTGTCTGATCAGTCTGTGGAAATGATAAATAGCCATTTTAGCACGTTTGCCCAAAAAGTCAAAATTGGTTTTAAATTTACTAAACACAGAGATCTGAAGGCGAATTGGAATGGTGAAGGACGCGTTCCAGAAGCTGAGTAGAGTATCAAGAGACAGGAACATTTCGATAGAAACAAAGAAGAGAGTACCGGATTGCATGTGATGTCTGTTCTTTAATATAGCAGTGAATGCTGGATAATATCATCGAAGATTAAGGAAAAACTTAGACCAACTGAAATGTGGTTATACAGAAGGATGCTGCGGATATCATGGATCGAACATTTGAGCAATGATAAGGTTTTGGAAATGATGGAAACGAAAAGGAAATTAATACTGAGCATCAGGAAATGACAACTAAAGTTCCTCGGACATGCAATGAGGAAGGAGAGCTTGGAGAACCTGATACTAACAGGCCAGATCGAGGGGAAAAAGAGACAGGGGAAAGCAACGAATAACATATTTGAAGGGCCTGAGCAGGTAGATGACAGAACCACGGTTGCGTGGTTTAACAGGAGAAAGCGTTCTAAGAGCCATCAGGGATAGGGAGATGTGGAAAGCAATGGTCGCCTACGTCCTGAAAGGACAAAGCACATAGAAGAAAAAGAATCGAGATGACTCGAGTAATCAGAGAAGCTGGATTAGCATCTGTTGGCTGATATTTGAAGAGGGTTCTCATGGAGAATCTGGTATCAATTTCTCTCTTGATTTCTCTGATGTACTTGACTCTGAAATATTTTTGGTCTTAATTGTGTCTGAAAGTAACCACGACAAAACAATCTGAGCATCCACAGTAACAATATTCTCTCCAAAGATTACATGAGAAAACGTACAGTAGTGTATCAAGACATTTAAATTCCCAAATGTCAGACAATAATTCCAAGATAGGCAACGTTTTTTCATTGAAGGGTGTGGGCACATTATCCTTTGCGAAAATCAGGAAGGGCATTCTTTTTTTAACAGGATATACTTTAATTGATTGTTTTGAGTTATTACAAAACAAAATTATGAAGTAACCTTTCCTTCATTCAATGAACATTTCAGAGTACTCAGTAGTTACAAATCGATGGACAATACGTTCCAATTTAGTAGTTGTTCAAGACGAATAGGATCGTCCTAATCTAAATTCAGCTTTCAAAGTGAATGCGGCTTCTAATGGTAAGAGAAAAGCAATACTTTATGGGTTCAATGTTTTTTGATACCTCGTAAAGTATACTCCTCTTGGTCGAAGCCTCGGGGGTCATTGAAATGATAGAAAATGCACAGTAAGTCTTGGTATTGATTATAGTCATAGACCAAGACCATTTCAAATTGAGACATATGTTTCAAAAGTTACCGTCCTCCCTCATTTCCTCTCTCAGTTTGCTGCAGTTAGATGTTACAAGAATCTAACTAAAAATTAACTTCACCCATTCTCCTTACGGACTCAGAATAAAGAGGTTTTAGTTCCTGGGTGTTATTACAGGTCTTCACCAAGTTGTCCACTTTAAAATGATTGTTGAGCACACTCATCCTCACACTTATTGCTGTGCACCAATGGCGACCATGCCTTGCTTGGAGCGAAATTATATATATATATATATATATATAGTTAGTTAGTTAGTTAGTTTGGGGCATAATCAAATTAGACTAATGCACAGTTGTATTAAAAAGTGTTCAATAAAATTATAATGTTGAACTTTTGAATATTTTTCATTTGGAATGAGTTTTGCCGCAACTTAGTTTTCAAACTTTCGATATCTTCATGCTATTTGTAATAGCTCTTTGTACTTATATATATATATATATATATATATATATATATATATATATATATATTAAAAAAGGATTAATTCAAAGATGTTGAATAGCCATTTCGATATGAAAATCCCCACGGGGGACGACACATCACCTCAGCAACAGAAAAAACCTTTCAGAAACTGGAGCTTATATATATATATGTGTGTGTGTGTGTGTGTGTGTGTGTGTGTGTGTGTATGTGTGTGTGTGTGTGTTTTCCCAAACAAACCAAACTAGCAAAAATCATTTACAAAAACACAGTCAAAATCAACTGAAGCTGCATGGAAAATATGGAAAAAATATTAATCAAACACAAGAAAATACTTCATAAAACCAATAACAACAACATAAACCAACAAGACAACACGAACAAATGTAATTACCGAAAAAAGAACTACTGTCCACTTAACGATAAATGTCTCATCAACAGCATAATATACAAAGCTACCGTTACAAATTGCACCGATACAGGCAAAAATATTTACATGGAAGCAACGGAAACATCGTTTAAATCACAAAGCATCATTCAAAACAGAAAATTACAAAAACAACACAACGCTATTGAAATATATATAGAACCAGAAAGAAAACAGCATTACAACCAAAAGTAAATGGGAAATAGTAAAAAGATCACCAACACACAGCAGTAATAGCAAGAGTTGTAAATTATGCCTAGAAGAGAAGCCAGAAATAATCAACTTTAAAAATCAAACTAAAATAATAAACAAAAGTAACGAGATAATGGAAAAATGTAGACATGCGAATAAATACCTACTTTGAAACATAAACAACAATAATAACAACAAAATAAAAAACGAAATATACAAACAATATAAAAAATTAGAAAATTAAAAAGTGAAAAAATATAAATATAAATACAAATATACAAATATTGAATAACGATAATAAACATAAAATAGTAAACAAAAACAGAACATACAAATAATAAAAATATGACAAATAACTATATATACAAGCCCTTACTCACACATAAACATGAAATAACACAGCCACCAAACGAAAAAACACACATAAAACTCAAAGACACAAATATATACAATAACATCTAACCATGACCAAGAAAAAATAAACGCGGGAAACTGTATAAGAGATCAGTACAACAAAAAAGCCCAACCTAATAAAAAAGTAAACACCCATTTACGCGTGTACTAAAAAGAACAATTAATAAAAATAAAAATAAATCTAAGTACAAAAGAAAAATATAAAAGAAAAATAAACAACAATATAATCAACCAATCATAAACAAAAAGAAAAATTCAATCAATCACAAGCAAGACCACTTCAACAAAACGACACAATTCTCTATATAAATAAAAAACGGGGATCTAACGGCAAATAGCCCTGACGAGTAAGCACATCATAACGGTGTTCTCAGGAAACTTCGAAGTCACCATGAATCTGCTCAGTTAAAGAGAGAAACTCTTTATGGTTATCAACACCCTATCTCCATCTCGATAACGAGAAACCAAACTACACTTTATCAAAATAAAATCACGGAAAAACAACAACTTTGGCGCTAAACATTATCACAATTAAGCACTATATATATATATATAGTGCGTATATTTCCTGCTCATGGAAATCGCCAGGCATGAATTGAAACGAGCTGTTTTTAAATTTGAATATTAAAAATTAATATTTCGGTTTTAATATCAATATTTAAATATTTTACAATTTTAATATTATATTTAATTATTTAAGTATTAATGTTTAAAGAAAATTATTTAAATACTTATATTTAGAAATTAATATTCAACGACTAATATTTAAATTGAAATATTAATATTACAAAAACCTTGGAATTTTCTTTGCAGTTATTTCTTATGTGATTTCATAAACTATAAGAAATATTCACAGTGATAAGAACTTTGTTTGCTCATAAAATATATTAATAGTGACTGATATAGAGCACTATATAAGGTTAATTTTTGCTTTTTGTCTTAATGTTCACTTATTAGACCGTTTCACAAAAACGTATAGAAACAATATGAACATATCCACAGATGATTTCTTAATTGATATTTTCACTTCAATACTTTGGAAAGTTTTTCATCTAATTCAATCCGAATTTCAAATAAAATAAGCATAGTATAAACATAGAATGTGGTTTAAATAATACCTAGAAACGACAAAGCTTCATATCAGTACGTCAGGAACTACTGATGTTCGCAAAGGTGAAATGTGAACAAAACACCTGGTGTCAGTTTAAACTTACGCCTTTTTCCTCTTTCTAAACTATAAATATAAACTATAATTTTTTGAAAGTGAAAATTCAACTGAATTTTGGAAAAAGTTTCAACTTTTATATGAAATTAAGAAAATACCAATTTTAAGGAAAATGGTAAAACAAAACAAAATCGAGAAAAAAGATATAATTTCAACTGGAGAACAGACGTTAAATAAAACTCTCCCAAATGCGTCCATCGATAGTTATATTTACGGTATGCCCACAAGAATTCATTCAAAACATCTGTTACGTTCGTGTACATTCATAAACTTAAAGTCCACACAAACTGCAACTGTAACAGTTAACTGACCGTAAAGAATTTTGAACGGGAAGATTACTCTTCAGCTTTGCTAGCAAACGCTGTTGTTTCATGTTCTTTTAAATATCTCCGTTTGTTTGAGGGCCTAATTAACTTTTATGGTTCTTTTTTTTTTTTTTTTTTTTCCATTTTCATCTTTACGATTCCATGGAGCTATTTTCTACAACTATAAATTAGATATTCATTTTTTTCGTTTTTTCTTCTTTTTATATTTTCAGTGGTGATGTCCATAACCCCGGAGGTTTGTTTGTTATTTCAAAATCTCCAAAATATTTACGTGTGTGTAGATTAAAATATAAGTACAAATTGACAAAAATTTAAATAATCGATGTATCGATCAGTCTATAATTTTATTGAATGACATAAGGATCATTGTATCACTGAAGAATATTTATGAATGATCTTGAAAATATAATTGTCAATATAAATAAAGCAGACAAGATGCTGTGGTTACGTGTTTTATAGAATTTTTCATGTGATCTTATAATGTTTTTTTTTTTTCAGTACATAAATTATATAAAAATTGTCCGAATATTTTACTTATCCAAGCAGTTTCGGTTGTACATTTAGTCATTAGCAAGGATGAATTTCATTTTACATTTAACTGAATATATGGATTGTTTTGTGTATGTACTAGAGTTATAGAAATGTTTTATTTTCCAAATACGGTCAGTTTGTTGTGGCCATGTTCATAGTTAATATGATTGAGTGTTGACTTTTCCTTTTTTATTAATAATACTTTCTTAATTTCAGCTTTTATTTCATATGGATGATGCTATTATATTTTTTATTATCGACGGGTATAATTACGGATAGAGTTTGGTAGGTCTCAATGTGTATTTAAATGAGATCACATAGAGAAATTGTGAAAGAGATGTAACGTGTGTTTTCTTGTTAAACGTGGTGTATTATATCCAATTTGAATTGATCATAAACCCAGTCCCTTCAAGGACATGCAAATTCGAAATTAATATTAGTTCTCTCTAATTTCGATCGTGCAGGTAAATTATTATTTTTGATAATGAGGTTAGTAGTTTTAGGATTTTTGTAATAGATTATTGATTTTATTTTCCTGTTTTTGTCAACTGGAGTTCTTTATTTTTTTATAATATTTCAAAGTGAATATTCATCTTTCTTATAGTTACTATGTATTTGATGGTTTTAGTATTCATTTCATGTGACACAATGCCAAATGGGGTTCAAGGAAAATGGTCGTCATTAAGTATCCTACACCTAGTTAATCTTGTTCACGACCCATTTGTTCATCGCAATTTACTCATACACTAAAAGAACTCATTCATCGTTATTCTATCCAGCACCTACCACAATATATTCCTTTGATATTACAAATAGAACGATGTAAGGTTGTGTCATGGACTTTTTTTTTTTTTCTTTTTTTTTGTTTTTTGTTTTTGTTTTTTTTTTGTTTTTTTTTTTGTTTTTTTTTTTTGCTTTGCTTTTCTCAGCAATACTCAAATATGCTTTTGGTGACATAGATACTAGTGTTAAATTTCAATTTCAAACCAGTGATGGACTTTTCCCCCATCAGCAGTTTAATACTAAAAAGCATATTCAAACTAGCGTCATTTGTGATCTTTTTGCTGATGATACTGCACTTATGACAACATCCCTAAAGGAAGCCCAAGAACTCTTCAATCGTTTCTCTGTTGCATGCAAAGCATTTGACCTTACCATTTACATTAAGAAAACGGAGGTTAAAACAGAAGTCAGAGCCTCCAGCCGCCTCCTTGTTTAAAGCAAATTCGGGGTGTTAGACAACCTAGATCGTTTCATCAATTTTGAGACACTCCTGTGCAGATTAATGAGAAGAACTTGAAGTATGTGAATTCATATATATATTTAGGGAGTAAAATGAAGGCAAATGCATTCCTTTTTGACGAAATAACAAAGTGGATCGCCAAAGCTACAGGTGCATTTGGGAAGCTTATAGAATGAAAGTGATATTTGACACCGTCATACTGGTTTATAGAGCAGCCGGTTTGGCCACACTTTTGTAGAGCTCAAAATCACGGACACCTGTATAGGTCTTATATCAGTCAGTTGGATGCCTTACACAAAAGTTGTCCCCGCGTGATCTGTTGTCTGTTTCTATACTTTTGACGAAAGAGTGTCCAATGTTGATCTTGCAAAATGCAACACTGGTGCAATTGAGACATTCCTAATGCAGCCACAACTTTGCTGAGCTGGTCAGGTTGCAAGGATGAATGACAGCAGAATACCTAAGACCTTCAGCTTTACAGTGGACAACGGACAGTTGGACGGCTGTGGCTCGGGTATAAAGACATGCTAAAGAGTAAAATCTCAGCTGTCAATCTGCTTCATATTAACTTCGAGCGAAATGCCCAGAATATAAATACCTGGAGTCATTTGTGCCAGAGAAGTTTAAAATCAGAAGTTTAAAATCAGTTGTAATGACCGTAGTAAGAGACGAAAAAATGGCGGAAAGCGTCAGTAAATATTCCATTTACTATCTCCTGAGATCGTTGCTATTACATATGTGGACTAGTATACAGGTTAACAGCAGAACTGAAGTGTATGTAAATACGACGCACACATAAAGACTGAATAAGTTTGTCGAGAGAGTCAATAAGATTTATATATATATATATATATATATATATATATATATATATATATATGTGTGTGTGTGTGTGTGTGTGTGTGTGTGTGTGTGTGTGTGTGTTTGTGTGTGTGCGTGTGAAGCCCCGTTTCAGAATTGTTGAAAAATGCTAATAGCTTTAAGTACGGTCACTGACACAGAAAATTACTCACTTTTGTACAACCGGCTTTTTGTTTGTGTTTTTTTTTTTTTTTTGTATTCATATATTTTAACCAACCAGTGATGTCGGACGAGACGCGAGGTGTTCTTTGAATTGGCAGACGTTAAAATAATTATGAAATTTGGAGGCTCAACTTTAGAATATGATCAGTATTTGTTTTTTTTTTCTTTAAAAGCTTTATATTTTAAAAAATAAGAAACTATATATTAGCTAATTAGCTTGAAATTAATAAGTTTACATTTTAAATTCATCCCTGCTTAGTACTTTATCATAAATATAATTTTTTTTTTTCTAACAAGTCTTTCAGTTAACCTTTGACCAGGGTGTTTATTCGATCGTTTCTTACACAACACAAATGAGACTGAAATTTTCACATTTAATTGCTCAAATCTTTTGTATATTGATTCGAGTGTACAATATTACGCAACTGATGCTTATCAATAGCTTGTTCACATGCGTCAACAATTACCACTATCTTCCTGTCTTTCTTCCGTGCGGTTTATCAATTTATATACACACTTAAAACAAAGTAAACCCGTAAGTAAAATACATCTTCACACAACATAGACGGATTCTCATCTAACCTGTACTAACGCTATTCGTTCGGTTGTACTATTAAAAACAGATACGCAAAATATTATGCGTTAAGTTGTGCGCAGAGAATCTTTGTAATTTATTTCTCTCAACTCGAAAGAAAATTAATAATCAACTAAATAACAATTATAAAATTTGTAGATATGGGTTTGAAGATCATTTTTTGATAATGCACACATATTTTGCTAGACACACACGCATATATATATGTGTGTGTGTGTGTGTGTGTGTGTGTGTGTGTGTGTGTGTGTGTGTGTTATGCTGCCCTATCTACATTGGAAGTAACACTTCCTCCTTCATAAATACTAACCTCCTAGACTTCGTGGGGAGGCAGTCGAGGCGCAGTGTAACTTGACAGTTCGGACGGACACTTCTATCTTATTTTGTATATATGTTCTCTTCTCTGACAGGCAATATGGCTTCCGCTTTGCCAGGTCCACGGCCGACTTGCCAGGTCCACGGCCGACTTGCTAACAACCGTAACGGAGTACATACTCCAGGCTCTTGATGAGTCTGACGAGGCTCGCGCGGTTGCTCTGGACATCTCCAAGGCTTTCGACAGGGTTTGGCACTCTGGCCTCCTATGCAAGCTACGGGGTTACGGTATTACCGGTCGCCTGCTTGACCTAATCCAATCTTTCTTAAATAACCGCAAAATGAAGGTCGTTTTGAATGGGCGTGCCTCTTCATCCTACAGCATGAATGCTGGTGTCCCACAGGGCTCTATCCTGGGCCCGACGCTCTTGCTTATTTTCATCAACGATCTCCCAGATGAGATCAAATCCCAAGTAGGCATCTACGTAGATGACACTACAATATACTCCCGCACCAGTAAGAAACCTCTCGTGCCAGACAGACATAATCTCGCTGCTGACCTTGAACGGGATCTACATTCTGTGGTGAATTGGGGCAAGAAGTGGCTTGTCAACTTCAATGCGTCTAAACCAAGCTGTTTTCTGTCAACCATTACAGGCAACCTCTCCTGCCTCCCATAAGCATGGACCAAGTGAGTCTCCCTGAGAGCAACACACTACGCCTCCTCGGCCTTACCCTCTCCTCAGACATCAAATAGAACCACTATGTTGAATCCATAGCTAAATCTACTGCTAAGAAGGTTGGGTCACTATGTCGATCCAGGATGTTTTTTCCGCCTGAATCCATCCTGCATATATAAAAGTCAACCATCCGTCTGTGCATGGAGTACTGCTGCCATTTATGATCAGGCGCCCCTACCGTTCTCCTCAGTGTTCTCGACAGGCTCCAAAGGAGAGTCTGTAATGTGATAGATACTGATCTGGCGGCTCGACTGCAGCCACTTCCCCACCGTCGAAATGTAGCCTCCCTTTGTCTGTTCAATAAATACTTTCATGGCTTCTACTCGGATGAACTTAACAGGTGTTTACTCGTACAACCAGACTGGCAACTGGGTCCCACCCATTGACAGTCAGGTTAGCCAAATGCAGACGACAATTCTTCTCCTTCAGCTTCTTCTATCGTACTTCCCGCCTGTAGAACTCGCTCCCATATTCTTGCTTTCCTGACGGCTACAACCTCCAGAAATTTAAATGCAATGTCAATACTCATCTATTAACCACTGGACTTTAGCTCTCTCCCCAACCCCGTATAACCTTCCCTTTCTCTCCACCTATGTATCTGTCATCTATGTATCTGCATTCTCAGCTTTCTATTGCTCCTTTCTAACTAGTTTATACTCCTCACTCTTTTCTAATTAATCTTTTTACAGTTATGTAGCCCCCCGCTCATCAGTGGCATTTCTGCCTTGCTCGGGGTGAAATGATTAAAAAAAAAAAATTCAATACACTGGTTCAAAATATTTTCTTCTTTTCGTATCTTTCTTTCTGGCCCTAAGAGGCCACAACAACATATATATGACTAAAAGAAACAGAATATAAGAAAACTATTTTTGCCTTGATAAAGCACGTCACATCGGCTAAAACTAAATACAGTTTTCTTCTTGTCGACTTGGTTCAGCCATATTGTTCCTCTCTGCAGATTATATATATATATATATATATATATATATATATTAGCTGAATATATGGATCGAAATCCAAGACGAACAGAATGAGTAAAGAACAGGCACAAAAATGTGTCTTTAATCTAAGATGTTTCACTTTACATACCATAGAATTCACGTATGAACTTGAAGCTAAAACTTCTTTACCTTTCCTTGACATATTAATAGTACGTAATAAAGATAAATTAGAGTTTAAAGTTTACCGTAAACCTAATAACAAAAACAACCTATTTCTATACCCACCACAACCAAAGAATGAAATCTGATTTAATTATAGGTTTCTACCTTAGAGCCCTCAGAATATGCAGATCTAATTATTTATTTGAAGAAAAGAGATGTATTGGACAAGCTTTTAAATTTTTCCACAAACCATACCATTTCATCGTCAACGCCAAAAATGCTTATAAAATCCACAAAACAAAAACTGAATGGAATGAACACATTAAACAAATTTCATGATACTACCTTTCAACACCTATTCAATGGAACTCACAAATACATTAGCTATCCAAAACACTAGAACCGTTACCACCACCTGCATAACTCTTGGTGATATTCTTTTTCTATGTGCCCTGTCCCTTCAGGACGTAGGCGATCATGGATCACCACGTCTCCCTATCCCTTGTGGCTCTTAGTATGTTTGTTCCTGTTGCTCCTGGCAACCCCCGTTCCGTCATCCACCTGATCAGACTCTGCAGATATGTTATCCGCTGCCTTCCTCTGTCTCTCCTTCCTTCTATCTGACCAGTCAGTATCAGGTTCTCCAGGCTCTCCTTCCTCATTGCATGTCCCAGGAACTTCAGTTGTCTCTTCCTGATGCTCAGCATCAATTTCCTTTTTGTTGCCATTCTTTCTAACACTTCCTCGTTGCTTGTATGCTCAGTCCAC
This sequence comes from Ascarosepion bandense, assembly GCA_037127315.1. Classification (NCBI taxonomy): domain Eukaryota; kingdom Metazoa; phylum Mollusca; class Cephalopoda; order Sepiida; family Sepiidae; genus Ascarosepion; species Ascarosepion bandense. Next base: position 520,047 of record JBBBDQ010000188.1, read on the forward strand.
GATATCCGTAGCATCCTTCTGTAGAACCACATTTCGGCCGCTTCCAGTTTTTTCCTCATTTTCGATGATATTGTCCAGCATTCACAGCCGTACTGAAGAACTGACATCACGTAGCAGTCTAGCACTCTTTTCTTCGTTTCTATTGAGATTTTCCTGTGTGTTAGTATTTTGCTCATCTTCTGGAACGCGTCTTTTGCCATGCCAATTCGCCTTCGGATCTCCGTGTCGCACTTTCCATCTCCTGTTAGAACACTTCCTAAGTACTTAAATTCTTGGACTTGTTTGATTCTGTTATCCCCCACCTGTATTTGGCATTTTGGGTTGTATCTTTTGCTGATGACCATGCACTCAGTTTTCTTAAAGTTTATTTGTAGTCCCTTCTTGTCACTCTCCACTGCTACTTTCTGTATGAGATCTTGCAGTTTCCTTTCTGTGTCCGCAATCAGTACTGTATCGTCCGCGTATCTTATGTTGTTCAGGTTGTGGCCTCCAATAATAAATCCTGGTGTGTCATCTAGGGTCCTCAAAATATTCTCGCTGTATAGGTTGAACAAATCAGATTAAAAAAGATACCCAACACCAATTTAAATGCAGGGATTTAGAAAATGCAGCGCCTACAATGTAATAACGCATATATTGGGTAAAAATCACGAAATCTAAAAGCGCGAATCTACGAACACAAAAGAGATTTACGTTTGGCCATACGTCCCAACTCTTATATTTTATCGAAACAACTTAGGACGCAATTTTGATTTCTCTAATGCTAGTTTAATTAAAAAAAAAACATAACCTTTTAAGAAGAAAGTAATTTGAAGACATATTAATAGCATTACTACCAACTATAAACACACGATTAAAACATTACATTACTTCTGCATCTTTCTACGAATCTATAATCCATGACCTAAAATATGTCTACCAACAGATATAATTAGATTATTTAAAGATACTTCCATATATTCATAACATTGTAATATTGTTTTCTCTCTATGCACTACATCCTATTTTACTTCATAATTAATCTATTATAATAATGTTTTCTCCCTGTTGTTTCTTATTATTACTAATATTTAGGAGGATCTGTAACGTGGTTGATACTGACTTGGCAGACCGGCTGCAGCCGCTCTCACACCGGCGTGATTTGGCTTCCCTGTGCCTCTTCTACAAGTACTTTCATGGCTTCTGCTCCGATGAGCTTAGATCACTGGTGCCGCCTAAGCACGAATTTACACGAGATACTAGATTAGCAACTAGGTCCCACCCTTTTACAGTTAAACAAATAAGATGTAACCGTAAATTCTACTCCAACAGCTTCTTTTCTCGCGCTTCCCGCCTGTGGAACTCCCTTCCACAAGTCTGCTTTCCCGACAGTTACAATCTCCAGGTGTTTAAATGTAGGGTCAATAGACACCTCCTATCACACTAACTCCCAACTATTCTCACAACACTCTCATCTACCCAACCCTCATTCTCGGTATCCTTGCCCGCCTATCACCCACCCTCTGTCATTTCCTATATTTAATCAGCCTTTCTCCCCTCTACGTAGCCCCCTGCACAGTAGTGGCAGTGACATGCCTTGCTCGGGGTGAAACGCTTATAAAAAAAAAACAACAAAAAAACTATTATTATTAATATTATTATTATTCTATATTTTTATTATATTTTCTCCCATTTATTAAATATTATATATTATTGTATGTTATTTATATTTCTTAATTTCAATTTTGTAATGATATTATATGGTAATATTTTCCATATATTACTCTTATAACTTAATTATGATATTGTAATAATTTCAATACATATTATTTCATTAAAAGATTCTACCCGTTAACAAATTATTTCCAAAAATTTATTTAATTATTCATAAAAAGTTTGCTTAGTACTTGTATACATTATTTTGCCAGAATTTTAAACGGAAATGTATTTCGATTTAACATTCCCACACATACTAACTTTACCGGTTCATAAACACGCACATTCATACATGATCTTTCATACATACACATTCATACATGATCCTTTCACTTTATTTTCAAAAGAAAATCGGCCATTGCTTGTAACACACACTAACGTTAACGACATATAAACACACTTAATTCGTCTATAATTTAAATACGCTTGACATGCATCATTTTCGCATACAATAAATATTCATTTAAAATAAGCATTCGTTAATCTGTTACACGTGACACCTATGTGAACAATGAAATCAAACTTCAATCAACATACAATCTCCGTGGATTTTTTTTTAATTCGTCTTTAAAAATTCTCTGCAGAAGCTTGTTAGATTAGATTAAACATGTTAGATTAGATTAAAGACACTTTTCCTACCTGTTCTTTACTCATTATATATATATATATATATATATTGTTGTGTGGGAGAAAGAAAGAAAGAAAGAAAGAAAGAAAGAAAGAAAGAAAGAAAGAAAGGCGGCTGGGGATAAAGAGATGAAAAAAATAGGACTTGCCATAGAGAGACAGAGAAAGTCTGTGTGTGTGTGTATGTGAAAATATGTTGTTATCAATCAAGATAACATATCTGCTTGTCTTTCAACTCTCTCTCCCTCCCTCCCTCCCTCCCTCCCTCACCCTCTCTCTTTCTTTCTCTCTCTCTCTTTCTCTCTCTCTCGCTCGCTCGCTCAGCATTATCTTGATAATATTCGGAGCACGAAAGAAAATATAGAATCGAATATAGGTGAATTAGACGAACTGAAGAATTGAAACTAGCCAGACTCTTGTGGCTTTGTTGTCTCAGAGAATACTACGAAAAGTGCTGAAAAGTTGATATTGCCTGTTTTTTCTCATAGCCCAATTAAGCACATGTGTGACGCCTTCCCATTATCTCAGATAAAGAGTGGGTTATTCCTGTTCGATTGTGAGCATAGATCTGTAATAGCTTGCCCTGGCTCCTGTCCACAAATGGAAGAAATGTTATATGAAAGGTGCTGTTTACCTTTGAGGAAAGGAAAGATTTAACTTTTCTTTTGTACCCTATAACTTCTTACAATAATGACTTATTACTACTAAAGTTGTTAAGCTCAACGACCTCATATGGTAATTTTCACGAGCAGTTTATATTCGTGGAACTAGCGAGGACCTTATTCTTTCTTTAACTTAAGAATTTAGATCCATTAGAAAATTCAAAGAGGAAAATCGTGAAATTTTTCACGGGTTCTACTAGCACGTAATATAATAATGTCGAAATGATCATTTCATGAAGACAACTTTCGATTACAAAATACGAACATCGAATTATGTTAATATTAGCGCTCCCTTAAGAAGTCTAACGAGTGTTCCGGAATTACGTGTCAGTCGGTCAGTTGGTCGTAAACAAATCACGGTTTGGCCAGACAGAACGTGATTGTACTTTTGCGTTGACAAAACCGATTTAGTCTTAGAGAAGCATGACCTCCTGTGATACAAGTCATTTCAATAGTTCCATCGCAAAGCTGCTGATAACGCTTGAAGATATATCACAGGAAAAACATTTCGAAAGGCATAGAATTTAGCCAAATGTTCTACACTACATCATTCCAGGTGAAAGAGAATGCGACTTTTTGTACTTTTACTTTCCTTCCCTTTTTTCCTCCCGGCTAGAAATTGCTTATTGACATCACGCTTTTACTCGAGATGAGAACGGAATGGAAGATTCTGAAAGACAATATATAAGTATGGAAGCACATTTTTACAAAGATAGAAGTGATAAATAAGTTTAGAATCGCATGGCAGTGCGCAAAACCTGTAAAATATAACTGTAGTATTTGTGATGAATCGGTACTTCTATCTAAGAGCAGTGTATAATATATGTGCATTCTCACGAGTATTGCTTACCGGTGTTTCGGCATTAGACCTATGTGTTCTAAGAACAGTGGTATGCTAAGAACATATATAATCTGCAGAGGGAACAATATTGCTAAACCAAAAGAGAATGCTATTTTTCAAGTCCCATCTCTCTCTCTCTCTCTCTCTCTCTCTCTCTCTCTCTCTCTCTCTCTCTCAATTTCGTTCAGCATTGTCTCGATACTATTTGTAGCATTTGAAAAAATCTAGACTAGAATATAGGCGAATTTTCTAATTTAATTAACATTAAGATGACCTCCTGTGATGTAAGTCATTTCAATATGAAATAAAGTATACACGTTGTATCCTTTAAAAAGGTTACAAACAGACAAGGTGGTACTCGAGTGAAAGAACAGCAACAGGTGAGTAGATGAAAGAAGAGAGATTTATTATAAAGAGAATACACTACGGCAAAAAAAGCATATCTCGAATCGTTATCAGCAACTTTGAGATAAAACTATTGAAAAGACTTGTATCACAGGAGGTTTCTCTCTCTCTCTCTCTCTCACACACACACACACACACACACACACATATATATATATATATATATATATATATATATATATATATATATACATATATATATATATATTAACTGTATATGAATTGAGGCTGATCCCTTGCTTCCAGTTCAGTATTGACTTTCCGGTTTCTTCTAAAGTTTTTTCATTCTCCTTCACTCCCAGTAGCCCGATGCGTCTTAGTGGTATTATCACATTGCTTGGGGTGAATTGATATATATAGTGTTGAGTTGTGATAATGATTAGCGCCAAGACTGTTGCTTTTTTTCAGTGGTTTTACTGATAAAAGATATTTCGGCAAGCAGATATTTATCGTAAAGTGCTCGATATCGACGTAGAGTCAGAGCGTTCATAGGATTAATGCAAATAATTTTTCATTTTAACTGAGCAGAATCATGCTGACTTCGATGTTTTGTAAGAACACTGCTATGATGTATGATATCGTCACTCATCAGGACTGGTTTTTCCCGATCTGCTGTCTATATATATATATATATATATATATATACATATATATATATATACAAATTTTTCTCCAATTGCAAAATATTTAATGATAATAAAATCACTTATAATAATGACCTAAAAATTAGCTTTAAACAAGAATTATTCTATAAACCACACACAATGAAACTGATATTAATAAATCTAAAAACAGGAAAAGAAAATTTTAATGGTTCAACACCCACTTTTTGCCAATTATCTAACATTAACATAGGTTAAGATTTTCTGAAATTGATTGACAAAAATTATAATGTTATCAACCCTGTAAATAAAATGTTTAATAGAAAAACATTAAAAATAGTTATTTCTGTACTAGCAATATCCTCTGTATCATTAATTCTCATAATAATAAAATACTTGGCAATTTTTTATAATAATCAGCTAATACATATAAATCCTCCTCTAATTGTAGAATAAGGTATAACTGTCCAGTTGGAGGTATTTTCATGTCTGAAAAAGTCATATACCAAGCTACTATTTTCCCTAAGAAATATGATAAAGAAAGAAAAGTATATTTTAGCATTTCTGCCGGACCTTGGAAGAATAAATTTTATAATCATAAATATTCCTTCTCTAGGCCCCACTTTACATCCAAAACAGATGCAACTAAATATTTCTGGCAACTAAAAAATAGAGGACTCTCTCCACAGATTGAATGAAGGATAGTCATTAAATTACAAATTCCTAGTAGCTTTAGAAATAGATATAAATGAAAGAATAAAAATAATTAAACTTTGTGGTAAATACCTGCATTTAAACCCAAAGAATGAAGTGATTTTTTATGTCGTCACAAAAATGAATTTAAATTATCAGATATGTAACATGAATATAATTTTCTACCAAATTCAACTACTACTTTTTTATTGTTTCATCCCAAGCAAGGTGGTACCGCCACTGATGCATAAGGGGCTACATAAAAGAATAACCGTTTAGGCAGGAGGAGAGTGAAGAGAAAAACGAACCAATTACAGGGGGTGGCAAGAGAAGAATTGGAACACAGGTGTGAAGACAGTTGCGAAGATAGATTGAAAGGAAAAGAACAAGATGCACGGGGAAAGGACTGGAGTCAGGTAGACAGAAGATGGGAATTGACATTGCATTTAAATTTAAAAGCAAATATACGGAAGGGAGTTTCACAGGCGGGAAGTGCGAGAAAATAAGCTGCTGGAACAAAATTGTCGACTGCATTTGGTTATTTATTTTAATTATTATTTTCAATGTTATCTTTATTTTATTTAATTATTATTTATTTATTATTATTATTATCATTATTATTATTACTATTATTATCATTATTATTTTTCGTTTTATTATGATATTATTTTAAAGTTTTTATTTATATTTATATTTTTATTTATGTTCTATTTCTTAGTTGTTACTTTTATATGTTTTATTTTTTATTTATAATTTTACTAGCAGTATAGCCCGGTGTTGCTCGGGTGTAATGAAAGCTTTAAAACTAATCCATGGTTCTGGAGCTCAGACTCTTTGGACGTTGGTACGAAAGACTAAAAAGCAATAGTTGTTTCCAGTTAAAGCGAAACCGTAGACTAAAAGAAAAATAAATGGATGTAAGTCAAATTCTGGTATCGATATCAAATAAGTTTTTTTCGTCGTAACCTGAATTTTGAAGGCTAAATAGCTCCTCTGAGTAAATGCTATCATGGCTGAGACTAAGAACTACAATTATACCTACTTAGAGCCAAACCCGAAGCAAAAATTAAAATAAAAGGGCTGAAAAAAACAGACATACAGGCAGATAAACAGACACACACACTACCATCTTGCCTTATATATATATATATATATATATATATATATATATATTATCGATTTTCTGCACTATTGTAAAGAAATGCAACCTTGAAACTTCTGAATATCGTTTCCTATGTCTTTGTCTGTGAGTGTATCAAATTTGATAAAAATCGGATCACTCCTTCTATAACACGATTTTTTCGATTATCGATTTTCGATATTTATCGGGGGTACCTCGACACAAAACCTAGATAAAAACACTCGCAGATGCTTATAGTACAACTTTGTAAATTTTTAAAAAAATCGGTTCAGCCGTTTTGGAGTCTATAGGTAACGGACACACACACAGTAACACACACACGCACTCAGATACAAAGTTCCATTTATAAATAAGTTTAGATTAGATTTTTTTTATTTCCTAAATAATTATTAGTTTTATTAATTTCTTCATTTAAAACTTTGTGTTTAATTTTATAAATTCTTTTAATATTTTTGCTAATTTATTTTATATTTTACGTATATTATTTTATTTCTATATATTTAAATTGGTTAAAAACTGACTTTGTTATTGTAATGTTGTAAACTAGGGACTATATATTTTTTTTTATTGCATTAGCCTCTTCGTAATTATCTGTGTTATTTTATGCATTTGTAGTTTCTATATAATATTTTCTCCTGTGAAACATTTTTTTTTGCTTTTTATAACAACTTTTTTAAAAAAAAAAACATTTATGAAGATTTTAAAATGTTCTGAAGAGATTTTTTAAAACAAGAGAAAGGTTTAAAGAGAATCTTTGAAAAAGCTTTTTTAAAAATAGTTTTTATTTTTAAATTTTTTATGTAAGTTAATATTTATGACTGTAAGTATAATTTGTCTTGTTTTCCTTCTCACCCCTTTTGTCTTTTTAGATGATTATATCTGTATGCTTATACTGTATATGCCTATTCTTATCTGACCCTTTTTATTTTGTGTGCGTATATATTCTCTCCTTTTTTATATAATTATGTAATTTAGTTTATATCTCGTCCGTGTTCCTTTTTGCGTTTGTCAATTACTTAAATTTTTTGTATATGCATATATTTTCTTATAAGATTTGCTTTGTGTATGCGTGATGTGATATATGAATTTTTTTCTATAAATGTTTCTAACTTAAATTTTAAAATCATTTGTTTCTGAGGAAAGGACGAGGACGGTCTGAAACATCAAATATAATAATAGAAATAAATAAATACTGTCAAAAAATACATTTTTAAACTTAGAACTTTTTAGTAGTTTTTCCTATACATATTAAGACAGTATACGTGGATTATCACTATGTTATATATATATATATATATATATATATATATATATAGAGAGAGAGAGAGAGAGAGAGAGAGAGAAATAAAGAGACAGTTACTGATGCCAAGTCCGTAAACAAATACAAAAAACTTATTTAATATAAAATATTAAGCAATAGATCTTTATAGGAAGTTCAGTGGATATTATCAAAAGCAATATAATATACATAAAGGAACAGACATCATCTAAAGTGGTTATAAATTATAATTTATTTCGACAGGCTAATATCACCATCTCATCAGACCACGATTTCTATTGAATTAATATTCCTCAGAATATCTAAAAACATTTTTTAGTTTTTTTTTTTAATTTTTAATTCTTTTTTCTTTTTTCTTTCTTTTTTTTTGTTTTTTGTTTTATTCTGAGGAAATTTAAACCTAGCGAAAGAGTGGTCTAAGTAGATCGGCGTATTTGTAACCACTCTAGATGATATGTTGAGTTTTCCTTTATATATATATATATATATATATATATATATATATATAGTAAACAATTCACACCATGCAGGGCGATAATGACACTAAGCTGCAAAAAGAAATTGTAATAGAGAAAGAAAGACATAAAAAAACCGGAAGCCCAATCTTATACAGGAAACAAAGAATAAATGTATACTCCCGTCCAAAAAATCGGGAAATAGTGTGAACTAGATGATAGGTGATCTTATCTACTTCTATTAAGGGAAATAATAAAAAGGAAATCAAAACAAATAATAGACAATAAGGATAATATTCTTACTGTATTTTAAAGATATTTTTCAAAATTGTTGCTAAACAAATAAAAACTGTTTGCATCACTTGAGAGAAACGATGACTTGTATTAACAACAATGGATGATTTGTGAAATTAACCCAATAAGATTAAAATAGTTGAATAGACAGCTATTGATTGATGGATTCATTCTTTTATGGTTTATATATGTGGCTTCCCTGTGTCTTTGCTACAAATACTTTCACGGCTTGCCCCCATGTATGAATTTACCCGAGCTACTAGATTAGCAACTAGGCCCCACCCTTTTTCAGTGAAACCAATAAAATGTAACCGCAACTTTTACTCTATCAACTTCGTTTCTCGCGCTTCCCGCCTGTAAAATTCCCCTCAGTATACTTGCTTCCCCGACAACTACAATCTCCAAGAATTCAAATGTATGGTCAATCGTCATCTCCTATCTCACTGACTCACATCCTTTCTCTCATGCTCCTTTCTCCGTCCACTCCGCTCTCATCACACCCTTATTCTCATCCTTCTCTTACCCACTTCCTGAGACCTCCTATAACCTGTCCTTCTTTCTTGTCACTTTCCTCCTATGTAACCCCCTGCGCACCAGTGCCAGTAAAACTGCCTTGTTTGGGATGAAATGCTTAATATATATATATATATATATATATATATATATATATATATATATAACCTTTGTATTTGACTTTTGTGATAAAACTGAATGTCATATCTCCTCTGCTTTACAGTCACTTACTGAAAACACTCAAAATCTGCTTAGCGCACATACAATTTTGTCTCCGAATTGGATTTCTACATTCTGTCTCAGAAACCCATTATAACAGGCTCCGAGTTTTACTTGCTGAATACTGTTGTTTAGTCTGGAAAGGGAAGTGTTATATTCTTGCATACGTCCGCACAATCGGAAAGGAAACTAACACTACAAATTTCTTCTTTCTTCACACATATATGTGAAAATATTTATCAGCGAATGAGAACCCTGGTAGACATACCCAGAGACAAAAACCTGAGGAATCTAACAAGCCTACGTGAAATTTAATTTCGCTATAAATAACGCTGAGGAAATTAAATTTGGCAGAATCACTTACTCACTGTGGGCTTAAACCATTGACTGGCTGATCAGCAACAACCCTGCCTTACCTTCTCACCCACAGTCACGTCAAGTTCTTACCCCTCTTCCTCACACATTGTCGGCAAGGAAGAAACAAAGAACAACCCTTCAACGTCATGATTACTGCTAAGGAAGAAAAGAGAGAACATCGTAGACTTACCGATTAACTACTCCACTCTTCGAGTGGCACATAATTGTTCAATTTCCTCTTCTCTCAACATTTCGTCCTCTTCTCACGACGGACAACCGCCTCTGAAAAAACACATATCCTTGTGAACATTATATACGATTACAGACGGCCAGCCTAAAACAAATTCATACACATCTAGACGGCAAACGGCTAATACTTATGGACAACTAAATTCATAAACCACTCGTCTATATTCATTAAATAAACGAGATAAATTTACATTTGCCTTTGTCATAATTCTTCTTGCAACCATACGCTTTCATAATGACGTGGCCAAACCCATTTAGAAATATCTAAAATGTCAACTGTATGCAACCAGTTTCTCATATCGCTAAATAAAACCAGAAAATATTTTTTAAATTGTTAGAATTCCTTTTATATAATTTAATATAAAAGAATTATTAAAAGAATTCCTTTTTGTATTAATGATACAAGTGTTACTAATTAACTCATAGGTGGGGGGGGGAATATGTGGATTCCTATATTTCCCAAACGTATTTACGTATAAGTAACGAACCCAACTAGAATTGGGAATCGGCTCTCCAATTAACAGCTCCGAGCCAAGATCCGTCATATCACTCGCGCATCCAAGATTACAGTAGCTGCTATTTCCAAGCTATCACCCATCAAAGTACTGAGCAGGCTTGACGTTGCTTAACAGGTGAGGATATATGGGGAAGATAGCGGTTATCTCTAGACTTGAACAGGTTAAGATTGTCTTGAGCATCCTCTTGAGAGTCGGTACCACAAAGCAGATGTTTGTTGGAAGAAGATACTTGAATGTAGCATACATATCGCTAATAGAATACGAAGTGAATGAGCATGTTTCGCTACCATCTCCTAATCGATTAACAATTCTGAGTCCTTACCCATTACAGCACCCGCATATCCAAGCTTACACTACTTACTATTATCAACATTGTCACCTATCTAGGTAGTGACCTGAAATAGCTTAACTTCAGTCATCGTACGAGTATCGGTGCTTCAACGGAATGTGGACGTAAGGTAAATAGATAGCCAACTCCAGTCAGATAAAATCTACTTCCCAACCGTCTTCCAAAAAAAAGAAGAAGCATTTTCTACAAAAATGGCATCAAGAACGATGGAAGTGAGTTCAATGGAGACTATATACTTGACTAACATTTGTGTGTGTGTTTATGTGTGTACGAATAGTAATTTTTTTCTTTTTAATCGGGCACGAACCATTGCATTGATCTAGTAGATAGGTAGATAGATAGATAGATAGATAGATAGATAGATAGATAGATACTGAGAGATAGATAGATAGATAGATAGATAGATAGATAGATAGATAGATACTGAAGAAAAATAGATAGATAGATAGATAGATAGATAGATAGATAGATACTGAGAGAAATAGATAGATAGATAGATAGATAGATAGATAGATACTGAAGAGAAATAGATAGATAGATAGATAGATACTGAAGAAAAATAGAAAAATAGATAGATAGATAGATAGATAGATAGATAGATAGATAGATACTGAAGAGAAATAGAAATAGATAGATAGATAGATAGATAGATAGATAGATAGATAGATAGATAGATAGATACTGAGAAATAGATAGATAGATAGATAGATAGATAGATAGATAGATAGATACTGAAGAGAAATAGATAGATAGATAGATAGATAGATAGATAGATAGATAGATAGATAGATAGATAGATAGAAAGTGACAAGTATATGCAAAATTGATGACCTGCAGCAAATATTGAAGGGTAGAGAAAAATATATCTTGCAATTATTATCGTTCAAAGAAATGTAGGGGGGTGGAAAAAAAGACGTCTTTTCTCCCTGCCTTTCCCTCCTTCCTCCACCCACCAAGACACTCAATGATCAAACGACACTTCCTCATCATCATGAGAGCGAGAAAAGCAAAGTCTGGCTCGATCGATTCTAATTAAGAAACGTTGCGATATTCACCCGTCGAAAAGAACGTTATTAATCACTAACGCTGTACGCTGATGCGATATTAATATTTGTCACCGTCGCGCAGGCCGTCTGATGACGTGGTTGTAATTGCGTTGATATGACGATGGAACCGTCTCCCAGAAAGATTTGTCTCCTCTATGAAAGCATAATTGTGCTTTTCGAAAATGTTTTCCGCCATCGCTCATCTGTTTCTTTCATTATTTCTTGAGTCTGTATTTGTGTTTTGCGTGTGTGTGTGTGTGTGTGTGTGTGTGTGTGTGTGTGTGTGTGTGTGTGTCTATGTTTTGTGTGTGTGTGTGTGTCTATGTTTTGTGTGTGTGTGTGTGTGTGTGTGTGTGTGTGTGTGCGTGTGTGTGTGTGTGTTTGCGTGTTTGCAATTGAGAGAAATGTTCAATAAAAATTGATTCATTCAATTTAGCGTTTCAAAGGTTGACCTCGATTGATAGATTATAACTTGTCAAAACCCTTTGATGCAATTTTGGATAAGTGCTGAAGAGTTTCCCGAAGTTTAAAAAAAATGAAAAGCATAATATGGTAATTAAAATAATAACATTTATGCATTGTCGGGTTTCAGTTTTTCGATAATCATAGTTGGATATTCATATTTTTAAAAAGTAGAATCATCGTTAAACATATAAACATATTTAGATGTTAGTCAAGTATATAGTCCCCATTGTTTCTAAGAACTCCGATAGTTCTACAAGTCTCTTTTTCTTGTAGAAAATACTTTTTAATGGAAGACGGTTCGGAAGAAGTTTTTGTCTGACTGGAGATAGCTATCTATTTGGCTTACGTTCACATCCCGTTGAAACGCTGGTACTCGTACAATCACTGAAGTTAAGCTATTTTAAGAATGGTCACTACCTAGATGGGTGACCAAGTAGATAATAGTAAGTAGAGTATTCCTTATATTCCTTCCATTTACTTGCTTTTCCGACAGCTACAATCTCCAAGAATTTAAATGTAAAGTCATCAGTCATCTCCTATCTCACTAACCTGCATCCTCTCTCTCATGCTCCTTTTCTCATCTGTATTCTCATCCTTCTCTTACCCACTTCTTGACACCCCCTATAACCTGTCACTCTTTCTCATAACTTTCCTTCTATGTAACCCCCTGCAAAACAGTGGCAGTAAAATGCCTTGCTTGGGGCGATATGATTATAAAGAAAAAAAAAGTGTAAGCTTTGATATGCGGGAGCTATAATGACTCAGAATTGTGGATCGATGAGGAGATGGTAGCGAACCATGCTTATTCATTTCGTATTCTATTGGTGATATTTAAGTTACATTCAAGCAGTTTCTTCCAAAAAACATCTTTTTTGTGGTACCGACTCTCAGGAGGATGCTCACGACAATCATAACCCGATCAAGTCTAGATTTAACCACTATCTTCCCCATATATCCTCACCCGCTAAGCAACACTAAGCCTGCTCAGTATTTTCGTGGGTGATAGATTGGAAATAGCAGCTACTGTAAGTAAAATCATTGTTAAACCTATAATCATAGTAGTGGTGTAACGGTTAACAAGCTTGTCTCGTTAAAACAAATTTGACTGAGTGATGATTTCGATCTTCACTAGGTTGCAAATTTTCAACGTTCAACAACTAAAATGGATAGTATATGTAACTCTAAGAGAAAATAATGTCATATTTAAGATACTAATATTCCGTTTAGTAAGAAAGGGCGACTCCACCAAAACTGGAGTGAGCAGTCACTTTTTATTGAACCTAAGAAACCTATTTACTTGAAGAAGTGTTTTGATTAAACAGATTTTATAAATTTTTACCCATAGTATTACTTGCTGCTCGGTTAATGAATGCTGAATGTTTCCATATAAAGAAACGGGTAATATTACAATAATCAATGCCATAACATTCATCAGTGTTTCAATAATTGTTTTATTAACTTTGCTCGTGTTTCTACTTAAACATAACAAGCGTCCTTTTTATTGCTTCACAGAGATATTGATTGCCTGGATATTGTTTTCATTATTCTCATATGCATCTCTTTTAATGACGGACAACAAGTTTTCTATTGGATTAATAAGTAGAGGGGCTTAGGGTCATTGCATTTCTTTGTTTCAGTAACGGCCATTTTTTTCTTCCAAACCATTAAGCTTAAAGGTAAATCTGGTTTTGTATTCTACACAGAAAAGACTGTGCCTTGCAATGATTCTTTATGCTGATCTTAACTCTATCATTATTTTTCAAGAGAGTTATATTTTATTACCCATCATATTAGCCTAAACTATTGATCTACCTACCCCTATTATTTTCATTTTTTTAAAATTGTGTTCGCTCAAAGAAAGGTTAGAAAGCAACTAAGACACAAATGAGTTACTAAGTATGGAAGTATTTGAAAGCAGAAACATTACTAAGGAACGACAACAAAAGGAAAGTAATCAGCGGGACAGCAGATAGCAATTGACATTGCATTTAAACTTTTAAAGATTAAAGTTGACTGGAAAGCATGGAACCAGAAGCGAGCTCCACAAGCGAGAAGTGCAAGAAAAGAAAATGTCAGCATAGAGCTTACGGTTACAACTAGCCGACTCAACTCTAAATTGATGAAACTTTGTTAGTATTGCGCTTAAATTCATAAAGTCTAGGTACCATAACGAAAAGCTCCCCGAATAATTCGAATGGCGATACTCGTCGCTTTGTATTGGGGCGCTCATTAACATTTCCGTTTGTGTGAAAGGAATCCTATACCGGATATGAAGAGATGTCCGCACTCACTGTATGGTAGACTAGTAGGAGAATTCAGGGGATAGATTGCTGACTTTTCTTTATGTTCTCTTCGTCTCCTCTATTTGTCTGGTGTTTTTGACGAAAGTTGCTGTTTTTGTTCCCGTGTACTGCTTTTCTCTAATAGGTTCTTTAGACGTGAGAAAAAAAAGTCTTTGAGAATGAAAACATTGGCTGCGAATTGTTTGAGGTGGTCCATGGATCCCCACTCTAAACAATTATCATGAAAGTATTTATAAAATAGCCACAGAGGGATAAGTTTACAGGTGTCAAGAAGAGAGTGAAGCCGAGACGCCAGGTAAGAACTAATGAAATTGTTGATTCTTTTTTTAATTTTATCAAGGCTCTCTAGATATATATCGAGAGTACCACGGCATTCTAATCATGAACGAATGGTACTTTTAGATGTAGTTTAAATATTTAGTTCGATATTTATATCCCAGAAATCTGGTTCATCCGATGTCTCTTTACACTCATCGCTACAGTTGAGGAATTGACCATGAACTCCATCTCAACCAAGAGACACATATGTACAATCTGTTGCTAAGGATACTGGGAAAAGGGTCAGTTTATTGCTCGACACAATCAATTATCTGAATTCTCTGCTAGATTCTAACTTTACAAAAGCCATATCAGACCGAAATTAGAGTATTGCTGCCATATCTGCGCGGAAGCTGTTCACTCACCAGTATAGATAGTTCATTTTCTAAGGTCGAAAGAATGGGATACCCAGTGAGGATCAAATTCTCTACTCAGTTGTAATAGGTTCTAGCAAGACAAGCTTTCTAACCAGTACACCACGCCGAGGTGCTCTAAATTATTTTCTAAGCGCAGCTTAGATGTGGCACAAAACTGAAAGTGTGGAGCACCCAGTGAAGATCGAACTCACTAATTGATCTAGCGATACAAGCCTGCTAACATTTGCACCACGCCGAGGTGTCCATCACCTGTATAGATAGTGTTCAAAAGAGTCTACGCTGCCTTGTAAGTGATGAAACTCCTTTCTTACAGACTAAACGTCGTAAGCTTTTCGCTACTTTATCGCTATTTCTATGTCAAGTTCTGACGAGCTACATTCCTTGGATCCACCAGCCTTGAGTTTGACAGCGAAGACTCGCCATGACACGTGCACAGATGCATCATCCGCATTAGTTTTTGTCTTTCATTAATAAGATGCAAGTTCCACTCGGACAGCTCCTTCCAAAGTATTGCTGATTTGAGAGACCGACTCCAGGAAGGATGTTGTCCAAATTCCTATAATTTTTATTTCTTCAAGTCAAGGGTTAACCGTTATCTTTACTATATAATCACGTCCTGAGTATGAAGATAAACTACATTCGGGCTGCAAGAATCGGAAGGTTTTGAGGAGCGTGAAACCATTTCTTAATTGCTGTTGTTCCCAGGCCCACTTTGATCTGGCATGGTAGAATCTGTTAAGGTCCCAACTATGGACATATAGATGAACCCCCAAATGTGTTTAAAGCTGTTATGGGACCTATCTACATGGAAATAAACTATTCCTCCTTCATAAATACTGACCTGCGGAGGCAGTCGAGACGCAGTGTACCTTGACAGTTCTGACGGACACTTCTATCTGCTGACTAATAACACTCTTATTTTGCATATATGTTCTGTTATACCAATACACTGGTTCAACCTAACTTCTTTTCGTCTCTTTTTTCCTGGCTCTAACAGGCCACACAATGAAAGTATAAGCATTTTTTCTTTTCTTTTTTAATCATATCACCCCGAGCAAGGCGGTAATGCCACTGATGTGCAGGGGGCCATGTAAGAGTGAAAAGATTAGAAGAGAGAAAGCAGGAAACCACATCCTAAACAAGGAACAAGGGATGAGCCTCTACACCCGTTCAATAGACGTAGGTGGAGTGTGAACCGGGCGATAGTTTAGTCTATCTACTCCAATTGAAAAAAAAAAGAAAAGTGAAAAGATTGGAAAAGAGAAAGCCGGAAACCACATCCTAAACAAGAAACAAGGGATGAGCCTCTTCACCTGTACAATAGACGTGGGTGGAGTGTGAACCGGGCGATAGCTTAGTCTATCTACTCCAATAAAAAAAAAAGTGAGAAGATTGGAAAAGAGAAAACTGGAAACCGCATCCTAAACAAGAAACAAGGGATGAGCCTCTTCACCTGTACAATAGACGTGGGTGGAGTGTGAACCGGGCGATAGTTTAGTCTATCTACTCCAATTAAAAAAAAAAGAAAAGTGAAAAGATTGGAAAAGAGAAAGCCGGAAACCACATCCTAAACAGGAAACAAGGGATGAGCCTCTACACCCGTTCAATAAACGTGGGTGGAGTGTGAACCGGGCGATAGTTTAGTCTATCTACTCCAATTCTACACCTGTTCAATAGACGTGGGTGGAGTGTGAACCGGGCAATAGTTTAGTCTTTCTAGTAAAAAATATCAGCAATACATTTTCATAGTAAAATACAATTAACAGCAATATTTTTTTGAAGAAAATATTCGCACCAATATATAAAAAATACCTAAAATATCTATTTTTGTAAGAAAAAAGTATTACCAGCATTTCATTATTAAAAAAGAAATTACTATCAATACATTTTTATAAAGGAAATTATTAATGCTTCTGAGAAAATAAATTTCCGTCTTAAAAAAATTATCTTTTCCAATCTATTCACTATTACGTAACCCCCTGCATATCAGTGGCGTTACCGCCTTGCTCGGGGTGATACGATTAAAAAAAAATAATCCATAAGAAGTTGATATGCCGCTAAACAAACAAATAAACAAATCCTACATAACCTCACATTTTCCTTTTTCTCACGCTTATGCAACTCTACACATTAATCCTTTATCTTGAGTGGCTCTTGTGTCTAGTATTGGATAAATATAAGTAAAAACAAATTCATATTTCTCTTTGTGTTGTACTCATAGTTTTCATACAACCTGGAGAAAGATCGGCTCCGCCAAGTTAAAGCACCCAAATTACGCTACATGATGATCATATTCAAAAACTATTGGCAGAGACCCAGGTTCTTGTACACAACTGCGATAGATAGAGGAGAATGATGGACTGCTCAAAATGTCGGCACCCCAACGACTCTTTTCGTGGTTAAGGACGAAAGAAGAAGAAGAAGAAGAAGAAGAAGAAGAAGAAGAAGAAGAAGAAGAAGAAGAAGGAAGAAGAAGAAGAAGAAGAAGAAGAAGAAGAAGAAGAAGAAGAAGAAGAAGAAGAAGAAGAAGAAGAAGAAGAAGAAGAAGAAGAAGAAGAAGAAGAAGAAGAAGAAGAAGAAGAAGAAGAAGAAGAAGAAGAAGAAGAAGAAGAAGAAGAAGAAGAAGAAGGAAGAAGAAGAAGAAGAGGAAGAGGGAGAAGAAGAAGGAAGAAGAAGAAGAAGGAAGAAGAAGGAAGAAGAAGAAGAAGGAAGAAGAAGAAGAAGAAGAGGAAGAAGAAGAGGAAGAAGAAGAAGAAGAAGAAGAAATAATAATAATGATTTTGAATGGATTCATCATTTTAGTCAGTGTTGCTAGTATTTCTCATATTCATATATTTCTTTAAATATTTTTTAACATACACACTTTTCTTGCTCATTTCGATTTTCATCCAATTCTTTTCTTGACTTTCTCAAGGCCAGTTCTCCTTTCATGTTTTCGTCGTGCCAACATTTTCAATTTGACTGTTTTTTAATCTCCCTTCAAATTCTTCACATCTTTCAACGTTGTGTTCGCATCACTTAAAAACGTGACAATATCTCGTCTCTCTTCTCTGATTATTTTATTTTTACGATCCACAGCAATCTCTGCGTATCAGAAATTGTAAAACAGTTATTAGTAACTATAATATAACATTTATTCCTAATACAATTAACAATTCTTCTGTTGCATAATACAATCTGACAGACTGAGTTATCTGTCTATATATAAAACTCTGTGAGTTACGTTAGTCCGTCCGTCACACTCCCTAAAATAGTCCTAAATTATCTGATGGAAAACAATGTTTGGAGAGAGGGGCAAACAAGTAAGGGTCCAATGTATGTCATTCTTTTATATAAATTTACATAAGTCATCTAAACTAGGTACAATCAGTTTTCGAGCAAAAACAACTCGATTTTGTTTATTTCTTAGCTGTTTTCGTAACTTTACAAACACCAATTTTTATTAAAAAGAATCCAGTTTTCAGTTCGTCCTGCAAAAATTGTAACCAAATCACAAAGTCAAACGCTTCAAAAAATTGGAATTTGGCACGAGAAAAAAAAATTTGGCCAGATGTATTTTGCATGCTCGAAAGTAAAACTCCTAAGAATTTACTCTTCGATATTAAAATTGAAAAAGATAAAAAAAGAAATGTTCTTAAAAAATATGACTGCCCTATAAAATTAAATTAAATTAAAAAGATTATTAAACCATAAGTAGGGTTTCTGTCAAAGTATTTCTCAAAATGAATCTGATTATTCAAATTTCATCGATTAGTTTGCAAAATTGAACGAAACCTAGAGTTTGTAAATCTCGACAAAATGTTAAATTTAACTTCAACAATACTAAATAGTGTGATTATTTCAACATGCGTCATTTGTAAATATTTCTAAGTAAAACTATTATTATAAACTAAAATTCACATAGCATGTATATCATATTTCTTACATTTTCTTTTTAATCATTTCACCCCGAGCAAGGCAGAAACGCCACTGATATGCAAGGGGCTACATAAATATAAAAAGATTAATTAGAAAAGAGTGAGGAGTACAAACTAGTTAGAAAGGAGCAAAAGAAAGCTGAGAAAGCAGGTGCGATGACAAATACATAGGTGGAGAGAAAGGGAAGGTTATACGGGGGTGGGGAGAGAGCTAGAGTCCAGTGGTTAGTAGATGAGTATTGACTTTGCATTTAAATTTCTGGAGGTTGTAGCCGTCAGGAAAGCAAGAATATGGGAGCGAGTTCCACAGGCGGGAAGTGCGATAGAAGAAGCTGCAGGAGTAAAATTGTCGTCTGCATTTGGCTAACCTGACTGTGAATGGGTGGGACCCAGTTGCCCGTCTGGTTGCACGAGTAAACACCTGTTGAGGAGGCACCAGTGACTTAAGTTCGTCCGAGCAGAAGCCATGAAAGTATTTATAGAACAGACAAAGGGAGGCCACATTTCGACGATGGGGAAGTGGCTGCAGTCGAGCCGCCAGATCAGTAACTATCACATTACAGACTCTCCTTTGGAGCCTGTCAAGAACATATATTTAAGTGTAAACCTGAGGATTTAGGTTTACATTTATGTAAATATTCTTGAAGACTTGATATACAAAGCCTCCGGTACCTTTAATTGAAATAATGAGTGTGACTGGGACACAAATATGAACCAGTACACACTGGTATTTACCATTTTCCCACATGGGAGGATGCAACATAAGGTCAATTAATGTGAGAATTCTGAGCCCTTAAGTTCAGTCTAAAATATTTCGTTGACTTCGCTTAAGGTTGGGTTGGGATCTTGTATGTTCACTCCAAACGTGACTTCGGCGGACACACGTTTTGGTTCATCTCCGCTCGGAGGCAAGTAGTTGATCCAGGGTGAATGGCACTTCACTCAAAAATGAACCAGTCTATACTGAATTCAGCAGCAGACTTTCTGTTAATTATCAGGTGCTTGCATATTGAGGAACTATAGGTAATTTAGGGTAGGTTCATTAGAAGACAAGGTATGATTCCTGACCTGATTTGGTATGTGCTGTTTTATTATCATGTCGAGACGCTAAGTAGTTCTCCCTATCTAGTTTGCTGCACAACCAGAATTACACTTATAAATAACATAACTTAGTTGATGATGTAGGAAGACATCCTTGCGACCAGATGAGAGAATAGGCCGAGAATGGAAAATTACACGAACCTCTGCCGAAAGTAACAAGCACGGACACTTGATGAAATCTGTCTAGTCAAGTTTTTTACAGCCAGCTCCAATCCAGGAAAGTCAGAGATAAGTAGAGCATTTTTAATTATAACCAGCTTGACATTTTGAAATCAAGAATCTTGTCGCAGATAACAGAATGAATAATATTAGGAGAATATCCCGCACCTCATAAAGTCTTCACCACAAAATCGATTTCATTCTCCAGAAAAGCCTCAGAACAAATCATTACCGTGCTATGATTTAAAATTTTAATAAGGTTTATCTTTCACTTCCACGGACAAAAGGAATCCAACCGCGTATATAACCCCGCAAATATAGTTTTCCTGCATACTGTTGTTGGTGTCTGATGGACCAGAACATCCAAAAAGACCAGTTGAGAATTCGACATTCTCAGCCGTGAACCTCAAGGCTGGACAAAGACCATTAAGGAAAGCGAAACTGATCAACTTCATCACTATTAAATAAACAAAAGGTATCATCAACATATCGACAATATATTTGAGGACGAAGTGAACTACAATGTATTCTCTCTTCATGAAAGCTCACAAATGTATTGACCAGTGCTGGACCCAAAGGAGAGCCCATAGCAACACTGTCAATCTGTCGATACATGATATTAAAACTAAATTTAACAGGTGACGTGGTAAATTTCATCATTTCAAGCAATACTGTTTCAGAAATACTTGGGTGAGTAAAAGAACTGCGATAAAGTAAGTCACAGAAAATGTTAATTGTCTCCAGAAGAGAGACGCAAATAAATAGAGAACACACATCAAAAGAACACATGGACTTGACAGAAGAAGAACAATTTCGGATACGGTCAACAAAGGAAAACGAATTCTTTATACAAAGTGAATTTAAGTGTAGTAACACAGGTGCCAACACTAAAGAAAGCCATATGGCGATCTTACGTTGGGCTGACTCTATCATTGAAATATTATGTCTTAACACTACCCTGACTGTAGTTTTTTGCTAGCCCATATAAACAGAATCGAATTGACTCGATGTTATGTCGTGAGTAAGAATAAATAACTCAACAACAGGAATAGGTTAATTGTTGTATTCCGTGAAAATAGTATTTACAAAGGTTATTAGT
This sequence comes from Ascarosepion bandense, assembly GCA_037127315.1. Lineage (NCBI taxonomy): Eukaryota > Metazoa > Mollusca > Cephalopoda > Sepiida > Sepiidae > Ascarosepion > Ascarosepion bandense. The sequence goes on from JBBBDQ010000188.1 coordinate 541,731, forward strand.
ATCCAATACAAGAATAAAGGTTAATCGTCTCAACCGTCGTAAGACGTAGTATGAGCAATGGGTACTTCCGGGTCGTCACCGGAAGTCTACGACTGACTTGTCGATCGGCTGCTCGGCATACTCTCCTACGTAGATGCCCCCATTACTTTACATAGTAATGGAATAGTCCATTATAACCGAATAGGCGCGGCCGTCCCAACACTCGAACGGTTTAATTTCTTCAGAAATTTCTGGAGAAAGAACCCCACTTTTTACTCACCTCAAAATCTGTTTCTGAAATTTATTTCACTTGAGGTTGTAGCATCACATGTATCAATAGTACCGAGCTTTACAAATTTAGATGCGTCTTTCAAAATCAACATTTTAGCCACATGATCTGCATGGTCCATAAGAAACACTCAAGCACACTTATCAGGTCTGAAGATCACTAAATCATGATTATTCTACAGGAAACTAATAACACGTTGGTGTTCAGCTCTCCATTTTGATTCAACTGAAGAACTAGCAAACACGTGTGAGAATTATTTAACTAAGCTTTAAAATCACCTACCGCATACGGAGACACGGGGGATAGTCTTATCAATTGAGCAAATAAAACCTCAAACTCAGAAAAGATCTTCTCCTTATTGGGCAGAGAAGGTGGGATACAAAAATCCAAACCATGAACAAGAACAAAAGATTCAAGCTATGAAAGTTCTAAAGAAGATAAATTCAAAATATTATTAACATTAAGTTCAATTGTTCATCCATATTTCTTATGTAGCAAACATTTTAACTTTGCTTAAATTCTTACATTCGCACCATGATTTATTATATTCTTTTTTCAGCCACAGGATTCTGTTGGAAAAAGTCTTTAATAAAACAAAAAACATTTTCTATCTTCCAACCAAGATGTATTATTGCCCCCTTTACTCTAAATTGAACAAAAGGGGATAAAACTGTCGCCAAATATATTTATATAGAAACACAGAAATAAAGTTCGAGGTTCCCAACATTGCTCTTATTTGTATTATTTTATTTAATTTACCAACAAAATTAGAGCTGTACATTAATTTAAGAGATTTGAAAACATTTTTGTTGGTACAGAACCTGAGTATAGCTATGAACGTAGGTAGCTGGATACAATTAGGCATTTTAAAAAGTACATTTCTCAACTGGAGAATTTTGGACGTCCTGGTCCATCAGACACTAACAATATTTGTTACCTCAGTATATAGAAAATTTACATTTGCGGGGTTATATACGCAGTGGGATTCCTTTTATCCTTTGCCATTCTCTCTTGATCAACTCTCTGCTTCTAAGCGAAGAGAGACTCAGACGAAGCACCGCCGAAGTTTAGAGTCTCGTTTGGGGTGAACAGACAAGAGCCCGACCCAGCCTTAAGCTGGATCTTGGTGATATTTTTGTCTGAGCTTAAGGACTCAGAATCCCCACTTTGTGGAAAGGGAGTAAATACTAGTGTGTACTGGTTCATGGTTGTGTTCCAGTCATGCTCGTTATTTCATTTAAAGGCTTTGTATATCAAGTCTCGCAAACCTTCTCTCTGTAAACAGCGTGACTATTTGCTGGAACTTGCTATCATTAGTTTCTAGTAACTTTTTTCCCTGTCATATTTAATTTTTTCCTCAATCATTCGTAAATTTATTTTATCGTATTTTTTAATCTCCTGATGAGGCCTGAAAAGCGGTAGCGAAACCCGTTGCTTCTTTTTTCTTTTTAAAATGCTTAATTGTATCCAGCTACAAATATATATATATATATATATATATATATATATATATATATATATATAAAAACGAATAAAGAACGAAGAAAATAATTGTAACTTTCAAAACACTAATTTAAAACAGTGCTCAAAATTAAATAAAAGCAATGAATATTTATTATTAATTAAACTTAAGAGCATGTACAAACTACTAAAAACATGTACATTTTGTTTCGACATTTAAAGAACAATGTCTCATCAGGTAGTTAATAATGATGGTAATAAACGTTTTATTAAAAAAGAAATATTAAAACATGTTTCAGTTAAATTTGTTTTAATTTTTTTCATCAATTTTTTTCAAAAATTTTTTCATTAAAACTTTTATTACCACCATTATTAACTACCTGATGAGACATTGTTCTTTCAATGTCGAAACAAAATGTACAATTTTGAAGTTGTTTGTAGTTTGTACATATTCTAAAGTATAATCAATATATAATTTTATTGTTGTCTTAAAAAACAATTCTGTCATTCGAGAAATATTTTCTGGCTTCAAATAACTGGTAAAGTTTCGATAATTTTTTATTTTATATTCGTGTTATCTACGCTCATTATGGCCAGCATATTGGTTGCGTGGACAATTTGAACCTTGCGTATATACGAGGGGCGATTAAATGTTATCAATCCGACCCACTCTTTATACTTATTTCAATGGCCAAACATCAGTATTGTTTTGCGGGGCGGAAAATTAATAAAACTTGAGAAATGACAAGTTTGTTTAACTGTGAGGTAATTAGGTAGTCATCCGTCTTGGTCGAATCGGGAACTTTTCAGCACCCACTTGTATTATTTATGACTACATAAATCTAACTGTTCACGTGATATTTAATATACTTTTAAAAAGTGCACGTGTAAGATGCTAAGGACAATTTTATACTTACTCCAGATTAATTCTGAATAACTGAATAAACACACCCGAACGGACAAGAGTTATTGCTTATTCAACTGCGCATGCGTGCGGCCATATTTAACGGATAACCTTGAACGCTAATTTCCAGAAAGCGGGATGCACGTTTGTGTGCCAAACACTCGACTGCGCAAGAATATTTCAGAAGAGCGAAATTGAAAAAGCGGCCATGCTATTACAAACTGAAACTATCATTTAGCAAACGGAATTTTCCATGGTGACAAGTTTAAATACTCATCTGTTACTTTCAAATACTGGCCGCATGATGCTAAGTTATTTATTACTTGCTTATAAAATCCAGTTTATCAACGACTACAAATAACAGCTAAAAGTTAGAAGTTGAATTCATAAAATGCAGCATTAATGATAGGAATGAGAATTACGGTAAAATTAAATCTTTCTCTTTCTACAGTACTTACATTATTCGGACTATTATCCTCATCTTTGTTGCCATTTGTACGACGTTTCAAAATTTCTAGCACCTGAAGAATTGCGCAGCGTACAACGGCTGAAACGTCGTGAAAAGGGCAATAAAGATGAAAACAATAGTCCTAATAATGTAAATTCTACCTCATCTCAGAAATACAGACAAGTACTGTCTCTCTCTCTCACTCTCTCTCTCTTTCTTTCTTTCTTTATATATATATGCATACATATATATATATATATATATATATATATGTGTGTGTGTGTGTGTGTGTGTGTGAATTAATAAATATTCATATAAGAATTCACACATATATAAAAATGTTATTCATGTGTTAAAATCTTTCTCAGTGTAGTATATAAAAAACCTATTAATTATATATTTTAATAAATGTTCACATTATCCTACGTCGGTGGGACAACTTGGTGTTTCATCTGTTACGCAATCATCTGGTGCATACTACGAACTTCGAATTATGTACCCGTTGGTTGTTTAGACTATGAAACTCAGAGTCGTGCCACCAACATAAGATAAAATATATATATATGTGTGTGTGTGTGTGTGTGTGTGTGTGTGTATGCACTACACTCTTTCGTAGATTGACCTCGCACCTGCATAAGCACAGTGTAATCCACACACATATTGCAGTAAATTGTCAGTCATTTTTATAAGTATAAGTTTTTAATGTTTTTATAAGTATAAGTTTTATAAGTATAAGTTTTATAAGTAAATATATATACATATATATATATATATATATATATATATATATATAATCATCCGCAGATAGATCTGTTTCGCTGTATCACAGCTCATCAGTACGGTTAGACAGCCGATTGCTTTTTACCCAGGATTGAAACCCGACCGAATTGGCGTTAGTCGGCGATTCTACCTCTGAGCTACGGTTGAAGGAGGCAAACTTTTTAGCGTGTATATTATCATTATACACGCCCAATAGCTGAGAGTGTTCTAATGCATTGGTGAATGATGAGAGAGAGACTAATTTGAGTTTTTGTCGAGTTCGTTTCATCCACTTACGCAAATACTCTTAGAAAAGGCATGAATCCATCTCTTCGTTTCCTCCTTACTATGGGTGAAATAGAAGGACAGACTGAGTTTTTAGCCTTGTTTGACAAGCGGTCTGGTAACACAATTCAAAACCAAAGGATGATCATTTGGAAACCTTGTTGCACACTATATCCGGTTCTGTCGAAAAGTCTCGTTGAACCTTCAGCAATATAATCAAATCATAGACGCAAATAGTCTAAGAAGTAAACTACTTCAGCCTCAAGCTCTGAAGGCAAAAAAAATCAGTCCTGTTTGTTTATATATAGTAATCAGCAGACAGTCTTGTTTTGCTGTATCACAGCTCATCAGTACGAATAGACATCAGGTTGCTTTTGGCCAGGATTAAAACTAAATCGACATCAGTTCGCGATCATGCCTTTAAGTTATGGGCGCTCGGTGGAGGAAAGCAGATTTTAGTGTGTTATATACACAATGAAAACATACGCCAGTGGCCGAGAGTGTTCAAATTCATTACTGAATGAATGATGCGTAAATAGCGGTGAGTAGCTACGGTTTTTAAAGTCTACAATTTCTCGACGGACGAGAGTGTTGCATCCACGGGTAGAATATATATATATATATATATATATATGTGGTGTGTGTGTGTGTGTGTGTGTGTGTGTCGGACGACTAGGAAAATTTAATTAATTTTATTATTAGGTTTTTCCAGCATGTTAACATTTTTTCGTTTTGTAGGAGTTAAGGATGTAGAAATTGGCCACAATTTTTATTGTCCCAAGCGCTTTCAGCTTATTCTATAGTCATTTTCAAGGCTATTTTGTCTCTGATATTGTTATTTTTCATCGTAGAAGTGGCTAAAAGCGGTGGGACAATAAAAATTATAAACAACTTTTATATTCCTTTATTATTAGAAAACGAAAAATGTTGGTCTGTCGGAAAAGCCCAACAGAAATTATTTTTTCTTGTCGAGCGTATTTAATGAAAGATCTTTGAAAAAGTTTTGCTGCCCAAATATATATGAGGTTGTTACAAATTTAATGACCTATTTCAAAAACATAATTTTATTCTTGAAAAATTAACTGTAGAAATGATGAATTTAGTCAAATTACGAGCATTGTGTGTCTATGCACATCTGCCATTTATCGACAAGGTTATTTATTCCACGTCGATAAAAAGTTATTGACTGTAATGAAACAAAACCTTTGAAAGCTGACTCCACCTCTGATTTAGACTAAAAGTATTATCATCTAAAGATGTGCTTAAGTGCTCAAAAATGATAATCAGTTTGTGAAATAATTAGAATATGGAGGATGTGGTAAATTCTCCTATCCTAAGTCTGTGAGTATTTTGCAACGTCATTTTTGGCAACATGTGTCCGCGCATTATCGTAAAGCAGAATTAGGGCACGTCGATTCACCAATGTAGGTTTAATTTTTGGCAGGGGTGCATGTATTTCAGCAAGCTGATTGCAGTAAAGCTCTGCATTAATACTTTTATTGTCTTCCAGAAAGCTGTCATAGATAACACTAATTGCACACCACCAGAGAGTCACTGTAATCTTTTACTGATGCAACTTTGACTTTGAAAAACATTTTTTTGGGGGGTGGGGTTCATCACGATATTGACCTGAGCATTTACAGTTATCAAAAAGGATCCACTTTTCATCGCAAGTGACTACTCACCCAAAAAGGAATCATTAATATTATGCAGAATAAGCATCGAGCACATTTCAGAACGCCTATTTTTTTTTATTTTCATTGAGTTCACGAGGAACCCATTTATAGAGCTTTTGCACCGTACCATTATTATGCAAATGAGACTGTTGCAGTGCTGACACCAGGCATCCGAGACATTTCTTTAACACACTGACGTAGGTTATGCTGAATAACTGCTTGCAACCGTTGTAAAGACTACATGACCGTACTCAACCTTCTTCATCTTCAAGGCTCTCATGACCATTACGGAATTCCTGGAACCATCTTTGTACTGTTCGATAACTTGTTGACCAATCTTCCTATGCATTGTTTATATTGGTAGAGTTTGGAAGGTACAGTGCTCAAGTTTGAGCTCATGCAAGGAAAGTAAAGGAAGATCATTTTTTTTTTTTTTTTTTTTTTTTAATCATTTCACCCCGAGCAAGGCAGAAACGCCACTGATGTGCAGGGGGTTACATAAATGTAGAAAGATTAATTAGAAAAGAGTGAGGAGTACAAGCTAGTTAGAAAGGAACAATAGAAAACTGAGAAAGCAGGTGCAATGACAGGTACATGGGCGGAGAGAAAGGGAAGGTTATACAGGGGAGGGGAGAGAGCTAGAGGCCAGTGGTTAGTAGGTGAGTATTAACTTTGCTTTTAAATTTCTGGAGGTCGTAGCCGTCAGGAAAGCAAGAATACGGGAGTGAGTTCCACAGGCGGGAAGTGCGAGAGAGGAAGCTGCTGGAGTAGAATTGTCGTCTGCGTTTGGCTAACCTGACTGTGAATGGGTGGGACCCAGTTGCCAGTCTGGTTGAACGGGTAAACACCTGTTGAGGAGGCATCAGTGACTTAAGCTCATCCGAGCAGAAGCCATGAAGGTATTTATAGAAGAGACAGAGGGAGGCCACATTTCGACGATGGGAAAGTGGCTGCAGACGAGTCGCCAGATCAGAACCTATCACATTACAGACTCTCCTTTGGAGCTTGTCGAGAACACTGAGGAGAACGGCAGGGGCACCTGACCATAAATGGCAGCAGTACTCCATGCACGGACGGATGGTTGACTTGTATATATGCAGGATGGATTCAGGTGGAAAAAACATCCTGGATCGACATAGTGACCCAATCTTCTTAGCAGTAGATTTTGCTATGGATTCAATATAGTGCTTCCATTTGAGGTCTGAGGACAGGGTAAGTCCGAGGAGGCGTAGTGTATTACTCTCCGGGAGAATCATCTGGTCCATGCTTATGGGAGGCAGAAGAGGTTGCCTGTAATGGTTGACAGACAACAGCTTGGTCTTCGAGGAATTGAAGTTGACAAGCCACTTCTTGCCCCAGTTCACCACAGAGTGTAGATCCCGCTCAAGGTCAGCAGCGAGATTTTGTCTGTCCGCCACGACAGGTTTCTTACTGGAGCGGGAGTATATTGTAGTGTCATCTGCGTAGATGCCTACTTGGGACCTGATCTCATCTGGGAGGTCGTTGATGAAAATAAGGAAGAGCGTTGGGCCCAGGATAGAGCCTTGTGGGACACCAGCATTCGTGCTGTAGGACGAAGAGGCACGCCCATTCAGAACGACCTTCATTTTGCGGTTATTTAAGAAAGATTGGATTAGGTCAAGCAGGCGACCGGTAATACCATAACCGCGTAGTTTGCATAGGAGGCCAGGGTGCCAAACCCTGTCGAAAGCCTTGGAGATATCCAGAGCAACCGCGCGAGCCTCGTCAGACTCATCAAGGGCCTGTAGCATGTACTCCGTTACAGTAGTTAGCAGGTCGGCTGTGGACCTGTCAAATCGGAATCCATATTGCCTGTCGGAGAACAGTTTGTGGGCGGTGAGATGATGAACTATTTCAGCATTTATTATAGCCTCGAACACTTTCCCGAATATTGGTAGAAGACTGATCGGGCGATAGTTGGATGGGTCCGAGGGTTCACCACAGTTCTTAAAGACAGGAACGACTGAGGAGAATTTCCAGCATGCAGGAAAGCAGGAAGCAGAAAGGCAGTAGTTAAACAGTTTAGAGAGGACAGGGGAAAGTTCAGGGACACACCTCTTAAGGACTATCACCGGGATTCCATCGTCTCCACACGCCTTATGGGGGTCGAGTTTTGAAATTACTCTGGATACTATTGTCGGGGTAATATATACGTCATGCAGTTTGGCCTCAGTTCTAATAGGGAAGTCGGGTGGGTGCACTCCGGACGAGTCGAGTGTGGAGTTGGATGAGAATCTGCGGGCAAAGCACTCAGCTTTCTCAGCAGATGACGTGAGAACGTCAAATCCATGGATTAAGGGAGGTATTGAGGATTTCCTATTGTTGAGCACCCGTTTACAAATCCTCCAATAGTCCTTGGAGCCGAACTTGCGGTCAGCTATGTGCTGTCGCATTCTCTCCGCAAACAACTGTTTGGCGTCATTTAGGGTTCTCTTGCACTCACTGCGAGCGGATGTGAACAGGCGCCTATTGTGATCAGTTGGCTGTCTCTGGAATAGATGGAAGTAATGGTTCCTGTGGGCAATGGCGGCTGAGCAGGCCGGAGAGAACCACGGAGAGGAATGAGGTTTTAAGCAATACTTCCTGGTGGGTATGAAGGCATCAATGCCAGCTTTCACCCATGACGAGACCTCAGAGGCACAGTCATCAACTGATAGGTCAAACACTTTTCCCCAGGGGACGTCGCAGAGGAAATCGCGAAAGGCATCCCAGTCAGCTTTTTGGTAGAGGTAGGAGGTTCTATGAGTAGGGGGATCCTGGGGGGAGTGAGATTGGAAAGAAATACTGAGGGAGACTACAGCGTGGTCGGAGTTGCCGAGAGGGCAAAGCTGCGAGACTTGACAGGCGTCGGGCGCAGAGGTGAAACATATATCTAGCAGTGAGGAATGACCCGAGGGTGTGCTTGGGAAGCGAGTGGGGAAGTCCACCACTTGCGTAAGGGATTGGGAAATAGCAAAGTTCACGGCGTGAATGCCCGCCGAATCAGTAACAGCGTTTTCAAGCCACTCAGAGTGATGGGCATTGAGGTCTCCAAATACAAATATGTGGGCAAATGGGTGATAGGAAATAGCCTTATCTATGTCGTCGGCAATGCTATCTAGTAGGGAGCAGTCAGGAGAGGAGGGAGAACGGTAAAGGAAGAATAGGTAGCTAACCGAACTGAGGAGAGACAAGCGGAGACATATGTATTGGTGGTCAGTAGATTCGAGTGAAGTCACCCTAGTTATGGGGAGGTGTTCGCTGACATAAACACCCAGCCCATGCATGTGGACAGTAGAATCCTTCCTTAAAAGGGGAAGATAACCAGGGATGAAGAGGTCAGAGGAGGGAATAGCTGAGTTGAGGTTAGTTTCGCAGAGCGCGAGGATGTCTGGGGACTTTTCATGCAGGAACGCTTCTACACTAGCAAAGTTAGTACGAATGCCTCGGATATTAGTGAAGGAGAGGTTAATGGGCTTAGGTGGTTTGGATTTAGCTGGTTTAGGGTCATTTCTGTTTTGTCTTGTCATGTTTTTTGTTTATAGAAAGGGACCTAGGGTAGAGGATACAGGCGGTCATTACCCACGATCTGTGCTGGGAGGGAGACTGGCTAGGGCTGCAACAAGGTGTGGCCTCGGGGTTGCCCACCGAAAGCGCTTGCAGGGACACCTATCCATGCGCGACATGGCACTACAAGAACCCCGATATTATACAACTGTTGATCAGAGCAGCCGCTCTTGACGCTACGCAAGAGTTAGGGCTCCTAACTACCAGTCGGAAGCAGCAACCAGGAAACTGCCAACCCGGTACCCTCACAGTGATGAGCCATTGCCACCAACCGGCCAGATCGCAGGAAACTCGCGGAAGCACCAGTACCAAGGTCTGAAGAGAGAGGAGTGAAAACCGGAAACCACATCCTAAACAGGAAACAAGGAACGAGCCTCTGCTCCAGTTCAATAGACGTGGGAGGAGTATAGACCGGGCGATAGTGTGACCTATCTACTCCTATTAAAAAAAAAAAAAAAAAAAAAAAAACAACTTACAAACTTACAAAAGTGGAGTTTAACTAAGTTTTAACTTAGTTAAAGTCCAAATGAACTCCAAAAAAAAGGGGGGGGGACAAAAACACAGATATATATAAAAACAAAAAAATAAAAACAAACAAACAAAACAAACAAAACAAACAAACGGAAAATACCTCTCAGTTTAACACAGGAAATTTGAATTGAAGATTCATTCTTCAATTCTTGCTTTTCCCAAGAGTTAACGGCGAGTCGGCCTGCTAGGTAAATTCCCATTCAAAGAACAGCACGTGGCATGGAGCTGTAATGGCTGCTGATAACTCGGCCAAAGTAGCTTCGCATAGCAGAATAAATATAAATTTCAAAATTTTTTTTTTTTTCCTCCCAAATGAAGCATGAACTCCGAAAAAGGGGGGGGGGACAAAAACACAGATATATATAAACACAAAAAAATAAAAAAAACAAACAAAACAAACAAAACAAACAAACGGAAAATACCTCTCAGTTTAACACAGGAAATTTGAATTGAAGATTCATTCTTCAATTCTTGCTTTTCCCAAGAGTTAACGGCGAGTCGGCCTGCTAGGTAAATTCCCATTCAAAGAACAGCACGTGGCATGGAGCTGTAATGGCTGCTGATAACTCGGCCAAAGTAGCTTCGCATAGCAGAATAAATATAAATTTCAAAATTTTTTTTTTTTCCTCCCAAATGAAGCATGAACTCCGAAAAAGGGGGGGGGGGACAAAAACACAGATATATATAAAAACAAAAAAATAAAAAAAACAAACAAAACAAACAAACGGAAAATACCTCTCAGTTTAACACAGGAAATTTGAATTGAAGATTCATTCTTCAATTCTTGCTTTTCCCAAGAGTTAACGGCGAGTCGGCCTGCTAGGTAAATTCCCATTCAAAGAACAGCACGTGGCATGGAGCTGTAATGGCTGCTGATAACTCGGCCAAAGTAGCTTCGCATAGCAGAATAAATATAAATTTCAAAATTTTTTTTTTTCCTCCCAAATGAAGCATGAACTCCGAAAAAGGGGGGGGGGGACAAAAACACAGATATATATAAACACAAAAAAATAAAAAAAACAAACAAAACAAACAAAACAAACAAACGGAAAATACCTCTCAGTTTAACACAGGAAATTTGAATTGAAGATTCATTCTTCAATTCTTGCTTTTCCCAAGAGTTAACGGCGAGTCGGCCTGCTAGGTAAATTCCCATTCAAAGAACAGCACGTGGCATGGAGCTGTAATGGCTGCTGATAACTCGGCCAAAGTAGCTTCGCATAGCAGAATAAATATAAATTTCAAAATTTTTTTTTTTTTCCTCCCAAATGAAGCATGAACTCCGAAAAAGGGGGGGGGGGACAAAAACACAGATATATATAAAAACAAAAAAATAAAAAAAACAAACAAAACAAACAAACGGAAAATACCTCTCAGTTTAACACAGGAAATTTGAATTGAAGATTCATTCTTCAATTCTTGCTTTTCCCAAGAGTTAACGGCGAGTCGGCCTGCTAGGTAAATTCCCATTCAAAGAACAGCACGTGGCATGGAGCTGTAATGGCTGCTGATAACTCGGCCAAAGTAGCTTCGCATAGCAGAATAAATATAAATTTCAAAATTTTTTTTTTTTTCCTCCCAAATGAAGCATGAACTCCGAAAAAGGGGGGGGGACAAAAACACAGATATATATAAACACAAAAAAATAAAAAAAACAAACAAAACAAACAAAACAAACAAACGGAAAATACCTCTCAGTTTAACACAGGAAATTTGAATTGAAGATTCATTCTTCAATTCTTGCTTTTCCCAAGAGTTAACGGCGAGTCGGCCTGCTAGGTAAATTCCCATTCAAAGAACAGCACGTGGCATGGAGCTGTAATGGCTGCTGATAACTCGGCCAAAGTAGCTTCGCATAGCAGAATAAATATAAATTTCAAAATTTTTTTTTTTTTCCTCCCAAATGAAGCATGAACTCCGAAAAAGGGGGGGGGGGACAAAAACACAGATATATATAAACACAAAAAAATAAAAAAAACAAACAAAAGTTTTATAACGTTCATAATAAAGGTTTCTATGCTTCAAGAATATATATACCGTAAAATAAGTTAAAATTATTAAAGAGAACATATTAATTATTATGGAAACCAAGGTTCAAATAAGAATGCTATGTTAAAATGGCTTTTCAAAATTCGAGCGGTCGTTATCTTTGTAGCAACCTACCCTGATTGAGAACTGTGGAGGAATGGTAGACTTTGAAAAAACAGTAGCTACTCAAGCATCTACACATCGTTCATTCAGTAATAAATTCGAACACTCTCAGCTACTAGCGTATGTTACATTATATATAACACGCTAAAAGTCCTCCTTCTTCTACCGAGCGCCAATAGCTCAGTGGTAAAATCACCGACTGATGTAAATTCGGTTGAGTTTCAATCCTGGCTTGAATTAATGGTATGTCTAACCGTGCTGATGAGCTGTGATCTAGCGAAACATATCTGTCTTCTGATGACTATATTAGTTACTTAGTTTTTGATCATAATTATATTAGACCAATACACATATGTATTAAAATGTGTTTAATACAATTGTATTGTAAAACTTTTTGAATTTATATATATATATATATATATATATATATATATATATCGCCGAATTAACGAGACTGAATATTTAAAGAAAGGGATTCATTTTCTGGATGGAAATGAAGTTTTTCTTGCCTTATGAAATAACGTATTTTACTGAATTCAGGTGAAGTTCAATATTCTAGAGCAGAATTAAACTGAAACGTTATTTTCAAGTATTGTTTCGCGATTTTTTTTGTGGTTGAATATGTCGTCTTATACCAGGATGGAATTTTCCAGCCAATGTCATAAAAAACTATCAAGTGAAGACGGGCTGATTGTGGTTACCCCAACCACCAAGTGCAGAGCCAATTTACCTCAAAGATGCTTCCGGTTTTTAAGCGTTGGAAAGAATTGTAATACATGGAGTTATATAAACAACAACCCCAGAGAGGAGGTGAACAGTTTCTCAGATATTGCAACCCAGAACGTAAGGTCCACATTCAAAAAGCCACATCACGAACTAACCAAGATTGACGAAGTACTGGAGTGAAATTACATTTAATGTTAAATAATGAAAGATTTTAAGTCTCGTATCAGTCATTAGTCTACACGATTACCATTTTAGAATCGGCGTCCCAATTTCATTACACCGACTTGTGAAATTTGCCTTGGTCTGGGTTTTTTTTTTAATGTTTTCAGTCTTTCTGGTTCATTTTTGCGGCTGTGCAATTTTACTTTTTGTGCTTTAGTTAAAGAATTTGTATCCTATAGGTTTTGGGAGTGCTTTGTGATCACCTTTATCTTGTTTTCCACCTGCATTTATGTACATTGCAAATTAAACTAAGCACAACTGACGTTCAACAGATGAAAAGCTATTTTTTCTTCAAAACCCATAAATTTGTTTTTCTTCTAAGTCCCGCAAAAACACTATTTAAAATTTACTATAAAATTTACTGTTCTTTTATATAATATTTAATGTGATAGATTATTCAACTTTTTGGCCAGGAAAATTTTCAGTTTTTACAAATTGCCACAAAACATTGTTGAATTATTTAAGATGGAATGATCTATTATGACATTTAAAATCATTGTATTTATTTTTCAATTTCTCTAGTTGAATTATTCACCTATATTATACATTGTTGTACATAATTAAGTTACAGTAAAAATTGTATTCATATGAATACCAACTTATGAAAATTGAGATGTAGTAGTGTGGAGGCCTTCGTATCATAGATTGGGAAGGAGACATGCGCCCCTCGTATCGGTCATGCAACGGGTCCTTGTAATGAGTTATAATGTTATATATAGAATAGAAATGTCTGTTATTTAAACATTGTAAATCTTCCTGCCGAACGTTTCGATTGGCTAGTGAGCTTTTATTTCTTTATATTCCTATAAATTTTGGTGAAGAATTGAAATGAAAATACTGAATGAAAGAGTAAAAGATTTTCCTCAAAGAATCCAGTTTGTCATCTGCATCTCTTGTCCAAGTCAGCCATCTTACTTGCAAGGTAATCAATATTTTAGCAGAATAAAGAATAAGACCGTTCCTTATTTTTGTTTACTGTTATTTCTCCCTCTCTTTCTCTCTCACTCTGTATTTTTTTTTCCATTGCACAATTCAATATTTTATCCTACAGAATGGGATCTTCAGTCTTCATCTGCCCCATCTTCCGATTCATTCCACCGATCTGTGAATTCCATTTTTTTCATCCTTTCTCTCCTGCTACAAATCTTTAGACGATGACTCGCGCTGGGTGGATTTTCTTCCGCACATTTGCGCTTGCTTTCCTCTCTTTGGTTGCTAACGCTACTTTTCATTCATGTTTTCTGCCTATTTTTAACAATAAATTTCCTTCCTTTCTTCGCATCTTTCATATTTCACGACTATCGTTCCGCCGTGCCTGTTTTACATTACTTTACTTTCTCCTTTTCGGCCCTTTCCTTTCTGGGCGCCTGCTCGAGAACAATCCTTAACAAAACCTCGTTTCGCAAGCTCTTTTAATATCATCTGCCTGCACAGACAAGTCGATCTGCATAGGGAACTCCTCGCTACGAGATCCCTTCACCAGAGTAAATTAGGCTTACTAATATTTTTCGACTCAGATATCGACTCGGAACGACAAATCCGGGAGCCGAGTTCGAATTCTAGTCGAATTCCTTCTATTCACTTACGCACAAATACCCTTGGGATAGGTATTAATCCGCCTCTTTCCTCCAGTTATGGGTTAAATAATAGAACAGATTGGGTTCTATAGCTTTGGCTGGCAACCAGTCTACCGAAGAAAGCAACGGCAACCTACTTCGGGATAATCTTCTGCCCATTCAGTCATGTTTCTTTCAAGACATGATCGCCCAAAGCGTGTATCACATATGGCACAACTGAATATTTTTTGTGTGCCGTGTCACATCAGAATGTTGGTGTTCATGGCTTAAAATTTACTGTCCTTCGTAGATTTTACGGTTTGTGCACGTTGTGCCCACGTTACTAACGAATGTGACTCGGTCCGTTTATAGCAGGTTTAACGGCAATACCATAGAAAAATTTTCGGAACCCATTCAACACATCTCCTTTTGGACAGACTGGCAACAAGGTGTCACAATTAGATCAACTAGATGCTGGTGACAATTCTATTCCATCAGCTTCTTTTCTCGCGCTCCCCACTTATGGAACTCCCTTCCATATACTTGCTTTCCTGACGGCTATAACCTCCAGGAATTTAAATGCAAAGTCAATTCCCATCTCTTATCCACTTAACTCTAGCCCTTTCTGCATCACCCCGTGTCTCTTTTTCTTTTCCTTTCTCTCTACCTCTGTAACTGTCTTCATTCCTGTGTTCACGTCCTTCACTTGCCCTTTCTCTTTCACCCCTTGTAGCTGGTTCCTGTTTGTCTTCACTCTCCGCCTGCCTAATACTTTTACTCTCTTATGTAATCCCCTACACATCATTGGCGCTAACGCCTTGCTTGGGGTGAAATGATTAAAAAAAGTTATGTATCATAGACTGAGCTATAAACCTAGGCTCTCTTGAAGAAGAAGTGTTGTCTGAAGGGATGACTTGCTGAGGGCTTAAGCTGATATTATTTTTAAACTTTCCCGAACAAAGTCCCTATGTTCTTTTTTCCCACAATTTAAGACACTGCACTGAACCAGTGATCTTTTTTCGAGTAAAATTTAATTTTTAAAATATATGAGACATTTAATTTCTTAAATTACAGCATAGTTTCAGGTTGAGATTTTTCTTCTATATAGCGCATCCCTTCAGGCCATTGATGATCATAGCTCCCCACAATTTCTAATCATTTCTAACTTTTAGTAAATTTTGTATTTTTGTTATTTCTCGTAAACCTTGTCCCGCCATCATTTACTAAGCTCGCTATGTAGGTTATGCATTGTTTTAAATCCGCATGGGTCTATCCACCAGGAAATATCTGTCCTTCGGTGTCGGGAAGGGGTCATTAGACGGCGCTTGAGATGTCTCCAAAATGGAGAAGTACAGCCTAGAAGATGCCTCTGATGGAGCTTGATCAAATATTAGACAGAGAAATTCGCTTTCCAGTCGGCCAACATAAGATATTCGCGTGTCTTATTCGTTGCCTACTTGTCGTCTCGAGCACGCAGGATGCGTCACAAGGTCATTTTAATGTCGGTGTCCTGAGCACGTGTACCATGGCTAGGTTCAAAATACCCAACCCCAGAAATCGTCGGTTGCGCTGGCATCATTATTACTACCGACTCTCCCATCTTTAGTGCAATGAGGGAGGTACTTCTACGGGAATCTCTACTCCGGGAACGGACACCTCTAAATTTTTTCGTTGTGCTCTGCCTGAGGAGAAAGACATAACTGAGAGTTGACTTTCTAAGCGCCTCTTAGATGTGGCACAAGGCCGAAGGTACAGGGTACTCAGTGAAGATCGAACTCACTACTTAGTTGTAATAGGTACTAGCGAGACAAGCTTGGTAACCATTACACCACGTCAAGGTGCCCAAATACATAACTGAGAGATGATAAACGGGATCACTTAGTCCGACTTGGGAACCCCGATGTGGTGTAATAGTTAACAAGCTTTTCCCGCTAGGATCATTACAAACTGAGTTCGAGCTTTACTGGATGCTCATTACTTTCGGCTTTATGCTTAGGAAATCACCACCCAGTCCAACATGCGGATTACATTCTGTCCCTCCCCTTACTGCGTGGGCATTTATTTGGTCTCTATGCCTTAGCTATGTTAATTAGGCAGTTATTTACATATCACTACAATAAGTTTACTTAACTCATTAATTTTTTTTTTTGATTCCCCACATATTATCTGGAAATTTTCATGACATCTTGGGAAAGTTAGGGTAGTGCTTTCTCATTGCCCTCCTAAAAGATTTCTTTTCTTTATTATCTCTGAATTGCCATGACTTCTTGGGAAAGATAGTGGAGTATTTACCCGTTGTTCTCCCACATAAATATAGTGGGGTTGTTTTCCATTGCCTTGTCCATAAATTTAATTCATTTTTTATTGCCATAGTTTCCTTTTGTCTTCTCTACAGTTTTGATTTCAAAGCTGTCTTTCTTCTGTCAGTGCCTAACAATAATAGTTTTTCACAGCTGCTCTTCGACGAGTGCTCGGTGGGTAAAATGGTTGGTGTTTCTTACTCTTCTAGTAGTGGCAAAAATTGTGGTGTGGGTGACGCGGATGAAGGGAATCTCATCAGACAAACATTAATCTCATCAGGATCTGACTGGATTCTTTGGACATCATCTCAGGATGAAAATTAGAATTGATAGAAAGTTTTTTCTCTCGTCAGCTTTCAGAGAATGGTGGATGCAAGCTACGAGCCCGGTTCACGTGAATCGGAACAATATTGATCTTCGTTTTTTTTAGTTCCCTCAATTTACTACGGTTTGGATTCCTGACGGATCCCATTCATGGTTACGTTAGACTCCTTTGTTCACCTACTTAAAATGAGTGACTGTTGTTCCCGGCCCTCTCTTTTGTTATGGTTCTTGTCAAGATTGCCAATTTTGCCAGTTTTTTTTTATCTTCATTTATCTTAACTGGATCAGCTTATTATATTTTCCCTCTCTTCAATTTATTTTGTCTATCTATCGCCTCTAGTGAGCGAGCTTCTTGAATCTGCTTATAGGCGGAATACATCGGATGCTCTTACTATTACAGAAAAAGTTTTTGTTTAATTTTTTTGGTTTCTTTGATTTTAATTATTGAACTCACTCATTTCATGATGTACTTTCATCTGTCTATATCTATGAGATGAAGTAGTATTTACAGTATTGACATTATTCGGACTATTGTCCTCATCTTTGCCATTTGTACGACGTTTCGGTCGTTAATCGCGCCGGCCTTCTTCAGGTGCTAAGAATTTCGAACCGAACCCTTTATTACAATCACTGGGGTATATGAACTCTATTCCTTGCGTTAAGCCCCGATTGGAAGTCATGAGTTATCTGCCTCTAATCCTGTAAGTTACTTGTTCACCACTGCTGTAGCCTGATATTGAACACACAAAAATCATTAGTATCAAAAATTGCAATATAAGCTCTGGGAAAAATACTAGAGAAAACCATTAACATCAAAAATACTAGAGAAATCCATTAACAAAACATTGCCATATGAACTCTGGTAAAAAATAGATGCTAGTTAGGTTTATAAGTCCCAAAAATTCGGTTGTTCTTAAGGACACATGGCCTAGTGGATATAGACGTTGGTTAGTTCCTGACTTGACGCTTAGAGTTGTGAGTTCAAGTTAACACAAGGAATAGAGTTGATATACTCCAGTGATTGTAATAAAGGGTTGGGTTCAAAATTATTAGCATCTGAAGAAGGCCGGATTGTACAAAGGCCGAAACGTTGTAAGATGAGGACAATAGTCTGAATAATGTAAATACTGTATTTTTATCTATTTTTATAAGATAATTATGGGGAAAAAATATTTGTACATATTGCAAATCTTTTACAACACAGATTTTTTTTTAGTAAGATCCCTGGGAATATGCAATATTGTTGTATATGTTGTAGTGAATAGAGAAAGATGGGTTCTTGTGGTGACTGAATCAACTGTTAAATTGAATGGGTCATGAATCAAATTAGCTAGTTATAGAATAGTCAGCGAAGACCAGCCTTTCTTTACATTACACTCAGCCTTGTGTCACACAACATTTGTAGAAATTTCTGAAATAAATTCTTGCTCATGGACGATAAATATAATATTTTCTTCATTGTCTTTGCCTTATTACTTGCTGATTTCTTTTCCATTTTTCTTTTCTTTATCTTTTTTCCTTCCTTCTTTTATCCCTTCATTATTCCTTACTTTCAGTGAACTTTCTGTTCGATAGTATCTTATTTTTTCTTTCTTACTCATTTTATTCTTTCCTCTTCCAATACCTTAATCAATCAGATAACCGTATTTCCTGCAACGCTATTTCATCACACCTCACCCACCCACTCGATAGTCTTTTCACGGTGACTTTGTAGTTATATTATGATCACAGTACGATAATTTATTCTATTATTCTGATTTGGTACAACGTGTTTTACCTTTTATGGATCCACTTTTAACTGTACCGTGTATTCTGCCGTTCTGTGATAGTATTCATAAAACGCAACCAAACCATCGCCATGACAGTCACCAACTTTTCAATAATCATCACTGATATTATTATATACGTTTTAAAAAAAAATCACACCTTAATCCTTTTTTTTTTTCTTTAAGGAGCGCCATTCCTTTATTAACGAATAAATTTTCCAGGAAATAACTTTTCCCCTTGTAAGAAAGAAAAAAGCAGAAATGAGATAGAGATAGAAAGAGACAGAGAAAGAGAGAGACGAAAGCAATCTTAATCGAAAAGTAAAGAAAAAATATATTTCAATTCATTTCCTGTAGTTAAAATGGAATTAATCTTCAAGAAAATTCGGTCACTGTTTAGTTGCTCTTTCTGGTTATATTTTAACTGCAAATTATAATTGATTTTTCGAAAATAAACAATACACAAACGCAAATTATAGAAACGAGTTTGATGAACATAAGTGAAAAAAAGAAAGGAAATATTGGGCGAACAAAAATAAGGTTGAAAGAAAAATTATTTGCAGTTTTATAATTTAACTGAGAACATCCGAGCTTTTAAATTCAAAACGAACTGCTTCTTTCACAAAATACCGTTTTATATAGCTTCATTTAGGTGTGGTGGGGGTTCCACAGGTGAGCTCGGAACAGTTCAAACTTTTTTGATCAAATATGTTACGCTGCTTTTTCAGGTGCGTCTGTTTCAAACGTTGGCACAAGTATATAGTTTTCGTAATCATCTCGAAAAATTACAAAGGTTTTAGACAATACAGTATAAGAATGAATGTAGACATAATACCTCCTAATTAATACGTGGTTTAAATACTCTTCAACCTTATCGACCCTTCGACAGGAACCGATCGTGTGTCCCCCGAGTCTGGTTCAAAATAGACAAGCCCACTCAATCACCGGACTGCAACAATCATTTATGTAAATCGTTACTGCGTTTTCACAAGCAAAGTAGGTTTAGCTAACTCCAAAAACTCTGTGCACATTTGGTTTTCCATATCTAAAGAACACTATCTACCTTCCGAATTCACAGCTGCGGGAAGTGGGTGGGGGACTATTATATTTCCCATTATTACCAAGCTGTCATCCATCTAAGAACGAACCAGAGTCGGCGTTGCTTAACTTCTGTGATCGTACGGGAGTATTGTACCACATCTGAACTACGCTTAGAAAATCAATTATATTTTTGATTTCGTGTCACACATTCTGTTACAACATTGGCAAGCAGATACATACCTACTTAGCTTTGTCTAAAACAAGCTCATCTGTAGGGCACTCAGTGATGATTGAACTCATTTCGTAGTTATCTTCGAAACTAATCTTGTTTTTCTTTTTCTTTGAAGTGACCTCAAGTGAAACTCATACATACGAATCTTGGCTAAAGAAGCAGGTAACGTGACCTGTACCCTGTACCTGACTTCACGTGCTATCCTTTAACTTTACAAGACTAACATCAAGACAAAAACGAAGTATTGCTGTCATATTTTGATGAGAGGTTCCTTCCCCGATCACTACAATCGTAACCTATTCAAGTCTAGGGTTAAGCGTTATCTTCCGTTTCTATCCGTACAAATTGCTTCCTAATGTACCCGTCTACATCAAGTGCCTCACTGTAAGAGCTCTTAAATTCAGCCCCTAAGTGATTATAACTCTCCACAAATTTTCTTATTGTAAGGATATAAAAGGTGTAACACTGCCACCCGGCTGGCTCGCTGCTCCTTGGTCCGGAACTTGTTGTGATAATGATGACCGGAACCTGTGTCAAGGGTTGATGCTGTCGCAACGGCACCAATTATGACGACGCTCTCTGGTTGCTAATCGTGATGATGGCCTCGTCACAGCAGCTGTCCTCAAGACGTCTATTACAACGACGAACTTCCCTGCTCACGCTTTGTTCTTTCCTCTCAGGACAGTCACGTTGAAAACCCGGTAGCCGTTTCTCTACCACCTCAAACCAGACCGGGCACACGTATACACTTGTGTTGATAAAATAAACACGGCACAAAAAAAAAAAAATAATAAATGAATAAGTTCGAAGACGCCTGGATGAGTTACAGAAAGAGTTTATATATATATATATATATATATATATATATATATATATATATATATATAATTAGCAACAAAAACAGAATGTGCAATCGTCGAATTCAATGTTCACAACAGAGCGAAAGATTCGTTTAGAATAATCAGAGCTTTCAATTTTCGCAATTACTTTTCTTTTAAAACAAAAAGTTCTTTCAGGGCTCTTTATCGAAGCTTTACGGAAATAGCGGAGCGATTGGTGGGTATGTAGCGACGGCGGTAGTGGGGTCGTTTGGTCTCTGTCGCTCGGCAGCTCTAACACTTAACTTGGGTCTTTCTGTTTCTATACATCTTCAGCTAGGACTCTATCGGAGAGGCATTGTTCGACTTTAACTCCTTTAAGTTGATCGGTGGCAGGCTTTTCTACGTTTCTCTATATCTTCAGCCATGAGTTCTATGGGAGGCGACTGTCACTGTCTCTACGGCTGGCAGCTAGTCGGCATGGCTTCCGGTTGGGAACTTTTTTTCCTCAGTCGTTACATCTCGAACTGCAACAACGACTCTAACTGAATTTTCTACTGTGGGTCCCAGTTTTTATACATGTCCCAAATTCTCTTGGGGGATGAATGATGGACACTGGGTATCTATGCAAATCAGATATCTAACCAATGAGATTACTTCCACTTGCACATCTCGAGATGGGGTGTTTTGGTTCAACGAATGAGACAACAACACCTCCTCTGACGTAATTTTCTCTTCGTCCTCTTCTTCTTAATTCAACTGATTACGTCAGCAAATCCAACCTTTAGCTTGAAAATTTTAACTCCAGTGATATTTACAATTTATTTCTATTCTCATAGTCAGTCCGAACTTTCTTAACCTCATCAAAAGTTTTTGACAATTTTTTTTTTAATCGTGTCACCCCAAGCAAGGCATTCCACTGCCACTATAGCGCAGGGGGTTACATTAGGATGTACATAGGAAGAGAGTTGGAGAGAGTGGGTGTGAGTTAGTGTATTGGGAGGTGTCTATTGACCTTACATTTAAACTCCTTGAGGTTGTAGCCGTCGGAGAAGCAAGCATGCGGTAGGGAATTCCACAGGCGGGAAGTGCGAGGAAAGAAGCTGTTGGAGTAGAAATTGCGGTTACATTTCATCGGTTTCACTGTATAAGTGTGGGACCTAATTGCCAATCAAAATACAGCATCCACGTAAATTCAGTAATTTTACAATTGGTTATAGAATAGCATTCTAGACTTAAACGGCTCCATTAGAGCAGCTCCATTATTAGTGGTTCCATATCGCGATGACCTTGGCTAATCGAATACAAAGGAAGAAGTCAAAAGAAGAAAGAACAAAAGAATAACGTGATTTATTGAGTGTAGCTTAGTTGTGGCACCCAGTGAGGATCGAACTCACTACCCAGTTGAAATTTATCTGGTGAGACAAGATTGCCCACTAATGATTTTCTAAGTGCAGCTTAGATGTTGTAGAAGGCCGAAAGCAAATTCACATCTAGGGGGCACCAGTGATTTAAGTTCGTCAGAGCAGAAGCCATCAAAGTATTTATAGAAGAGGCACAGGGAAGCCACGTCACGCCGGTGAGAGAGATACTGCAGGCGGTCAGCCAAGTCGGTATCAATCACATAACAGATTCTTCGCTGTATTTTGTCAAGAACCCCGAGAAGAATAGAAGGGGCACCCGACCAGATGTGGCAGCAGTACTCAATTTGACTATCGTTATTTCTCACTTCCACTGGCCGAAAATCCGCTTCTGAATAATAATGGAAAAATATATTTTTCCTTTCTTCCCAATTTTTATCTAGTTTTTTCTATTTTTCAGATTTTACAAGCATCCGAGTATTAAATATTTTTAATCAGAGCTCATATCGCCATTTACAATAACTGCAAAATCAACAATACCACTAATAATTTCTTTCGCTCCATCGTATTAAACTATGACTTACATTTTTTTTTTCATGTGTAGAATTACAAAGGTTCTTATATCCCTTTGTTCGCTTTATCGTTATCTGATGACCCGCCTTGATATTATTTACTAACTCACGTGGGAATAGAAATAAGATATATTCCTTTCACTAAGGAAATAAAACATATCCTTCAGTGGTAACCCTTCATTATTAACTGTAAATTATCATATATTTTTGGAAAGGTAGTTGAGTGATTTCTCGTTACCCACTACGTTTATAATTCAGAATTTCGTTCTTTTAAACTAGAGGTCACCCAAAGCGAGTGTGCCTGGTCCATCCTGTTATTTAACCCCTAGCTAGAGATAGAAAAACCAAAATCGTGTCTTTAATAACGGTATTTATACTTTTCCCAAAAAGGTAAACAGGAAAGGGGACGTAACAGACCAGCCCGGAATTTGAACTCAGGTCTTCTGGTTCTAATTTCCTCACTGCTTATCTGTTACACTTATTTCCGTATCTCTTAAAAGAGAAAACCGGCATATTAAATTCAAATGATGTTTGATTTTAATGCGTCTGTTTTTATTTAAGATTTTTTTTTTTCATCCATTACTCTCTAGGTAATTTGACGTTAGCAAGTTTGTCTTGTTAGATCAATGGTGAGTTCAATCCTCACTGGATGCTTCATAGATTTTGCCTTCTGCCACATCCAAGATATGCTTAGAACCTATTATAACTGACTACTGAGTTCCGTCCGCAGTAGGTAACCCTACTTTCGGCCTTCTACAACATCTAAGCTGCACTTAGAAAATCATTAGTGGGCAATCTTGTCTCACCAGATAAATTTCAACTGGGTAGTGAGTTCGATCCTCACTGGATGCCACAACTAAGCTACACTCAATAAATCACGTTATTCTTTTGTTCTTTCTTCTTTTGACTTCTTCCTTTGTATTCGATTCGCCAAGGTCATCGCGATATGGAACCACTAATAATGGAGCTGCTCTAATGAAGCCGTTTAAGTCTAGAATGCTATTCTATAACCAATTGTAAAATTACTGAATTTGCGTGGATGCTGTATTTTGATGTCTTGCGTACGTCCTTCCGTTCACGTGATTGAAGATTACCGCAAAGCACGTTACTAAGACTCTTCACTTTGCATATCCCTTGCAATCTGTTTCATCACACTGGACACCAACTGCTTCCTACTGTTCCAGCGTACTCTCTCTCGACTCGTGTCCTTTTTCATGGGTATCTTGAAGGCAAAACAAACCTTGTAAGTTGTATCACCTTACGTAATAGCAAACTTTTAAGGCTTGCTTTGCTTGATATTCATTATGTTTGTAAGAAATGAAAACTTTTCTTTCTTTCTTTCTCCCCTATTGACTTTCATTCTTTTTAAAATAGACTTTTTTCTTTATTTCCTATTTTCTTTTCTTGTTGCTTTTACACTTCTTTATTTCTTTTTTCTTTTTTGGTATGATGCAGAAACTTGGGATACATTCGCCCTGAAATTTCAAATATTTTTTCTGGTTCTGAGTAAAAGTGAACATTCTGTTTCTTTGTTCCTTAAAGCTCCTCCACTATCCTCTCTGTTTATTTTATTCTCAGCCTGCTTCTGTATAACCACAATTATCTTCAGCCATCGCCTTATGTGAAAAGAAATTTTCTTGTATTCGTTCCCATATGCAGCCGCCACTTCTACGTCATCATCTTCCTTCCTCGCAATTCCCACTCGTAGAACTCCCTTCCCTACACTTGGCTCCCTGACGGCTACAATCTCTAAAAATTTAAAGGCAATGTCAGTTTCTATCTTTTGTCCACTTGACTCTAGTCCTTCCCTCGTCCTTTCCCCATCACCTCGTGCATCGTGTTCTTTTCCTTTGCCACTCTACTCTCGCAACTGTCTTCACACTGGTATTCCCATCCTTCTCTTGCCCTTTTTCTGAACGACCCTGTAACTGGTTCGTCCTTCTCTTTGCTCTAATTCTGCTTTAAGTTTCATTCATCTCTTATGTAGCCCCCTGTGCATCAGTACCGCTTTACTTAGGGTGAAACTATTATATATATATATATATATATATATATATATATATATATATATATATAGGAGAGTTTTGTAACTTGCTTGAAGCATTCTGCATATAAGGTGTATGGATAGGTATTTGAAGGCTATCACAACGCGTTTAGTAAAATAAAGGCATTTAGTAAAATAAATACCTTCTTTACCATCATTTATTGTACTAAACACATTGTAATAGCCTTCAAATACCTACCCATACACCATATATATATATATATATATATATATATATATATATATATATATATAACTCCGAAAACTACATTCGTTCCATGGCCATTTCGGCGAGAAAAATCGTTCTTCCTTAGCAACGATCAAATTCAAAATATATATATATATGCATAGTAATTCAGAGATCTTTTCTGTGTTTCTAAAATATTTACCTGCTTCTTAATACCTTAATTAGCTTTTGTAAGGTATCTTTTTGCTTTTCCAAAACGAGGTCGAATCAAACTGATATCTGCTACTCCAAACAGTCTCTTCATAATTTTCTTTTATTCGACTTTAAATGTGATGATTCAAACGCATCAGAACTGGGTCTATGCGCAGTTTGTCACGAATATAAAAGTTTAAGAAAAGCGGAGATAACGAAAATAGTAGAGGTGGGGAATAATCGCAGGACCCGTTAGACGTGTGTGAAGGCGCAACCAAATTTGCGTCATCAGTCGCTGAAAAGGGAAACATGAACACATTTCTACATTATTGTACTCTTACCACAATCTTTGCTAACTGGAGTTATTACTTCGTTAACGCTTAAGTTGAATTTCACGTAGTATTTCGCTGGGTTCAAAATTAAATTAATAGCATTATAGCATTCTTTGACGCACGAATACGAACACTCTTGAACGCGAAATCGCACATTCACGCACACACACACACACACACACACACACACACACACACACACACATATGTATGTGTGTGTGTGTGTGTGTGTGCGTGCTCGTGTACATATATATATATATATATATATATATGTGTGTGTGTGTGTGTGTGTGTGTGTATGTGTGTGTATGTGTGTGTGCGTGTGTGTGTCTGTCTGTGTGTTCGTGTGCGATTTTCAAGAAATATTAACAAGAAACCCAGCCCCGATGAATGAGTCCATCACAGCGGTGTTATCAAGAAACTTCGAATTCAGTAAGCAGCTGCTAAGTTAAAGTTGCAAATCATTTGCACTAAAACTATAAACTTTGTGTGTGTGTGTGTGTGTGTGTGTGTGTGTGTGTGTGTGTGTGTGTGTGTGTGTGCGCAATACAAAGGTAGCAGCCAATATTAGATACATCATATTTCTCCATAGGAGGTCTTATATTGAAGTATTTATTAATAAAAATCACGTAAAATTTCAATTTGGCCATTGTAGACAACGTCATCTTGAAGTGACTTGAAACTGTTTCCAGAAAATGGACGAACGTCGGAACTAATCAAACACACTTTCATGCACAGACAAAAGACCAAATTCTTGAAAATGATTATTGCAACAGTACTTGAATTAAATATAAAAAACAACGTCTTTGCAGTTTGCAAACTGCATAAAAGATTTAGTCGGAAGGTGAAAAAACTTCGTAAAAAATAGGACAGACTGACCTTTCTCAACAACATTAAAAAATAAAAAACAAAAGTAGAACGACCGACTGGCTCATATGGATGCCTGTACGAGCCAGTTAGTGAATACTTCCGGGTCAGCTATTAGTCAACATTTGATAAATAGCAGGGATTGTGTGACTGACTTTAGTACAAACCGGTTTTCTGTTCTGTCAGATTCGCACTCGTTATTTCATTCACAGGCATTGGAATCACTGTATTTTAGGTTCAGAAGGCCGTCTTTCTGTAAACAGAGAGACTGTCTCTTTCGACTTCATATTATCGGTTTAATGTTTACACGACAAGGAACAGAAGAAAAAAAAATAATTCCCTCAATTTTTTTAATTTTTTTCCTGTCCCTCCCTTTTCGCTGTCTCTCTCTCTATATATATATATATTGACTCTTGTACATTTTTATCTTCATTCTGAATTCTCAAAAATGAAATAAATTTCCTAAAGACCCTGAAGAGGTTGAGACGGAAACCATACAGTCGCTCTTCTATCGTTTTTTTTTAAATTTTTCATCTTGTTTTTCCTCAATGCCTGTAAGTATTAAATTTCATATATATATATATATATATATATATATATATATATAAACTTATTTATAAATGAAACTTTGTCTGTGTGTGTGTCTGTGTGTATATCGTTACCTATAGACACCGAAACGGCTGAACCGATTTTCTTGAAAATTTACACAGTTGTACTATAAGCGTCTGCGAGTGTTCTTAGCTAGGTTTTGTGTCGAGGTACCCTCGATAAAGATCGAACATCGATAATCGAAAAAATCGGGTTATAAAAGGAATGATCCGATTTTAATCAAATTTGATACACTCATAAACAAAGACATAACAAACGATATTCAGAAGTTTCAAGGTTGCAATTCTTACAGTAGTGCAGAAAATTTGATATCGATACCAGGAAATCAAAATTTCACTTAAATCCATTCATTTTTCTTTAAGTTTACGGTTTCGCTTTAACTAGAAACAACTATTGCTTTTTAGTCTTTCGTGCCAACGTTCAAAGAGACTGAGCTCCAGGACCATAGATTAGTTTTAAAGCTTTCATTACACCCGAACAACGCCGGGCTATACTGCTAGTATATATATATATATATATAGTAAATAATTTTTAAACAAATAAATTACAAATATGTCCCAGTTAATCGATTTCGTAACGGATTTTGTAAAAATTTTGTAACTATATATAATTAATATAAATAAAATTTGTCACTTAGCTAATTGATGTTACCTTCAGTATCCCGACTTTAGAGTTTATCCGTCTACTCTTCAGTTGATTTTCGCAACTGAGCATAAACCTCGAGAAGAAAACGGAGTGTATGGGCATCAGCAAAAAGAGGAGACCAATATGCCAACTGCGGAGAATCTAAAATAAAACAAGTAGAAATACCTAGGAAGTGTTTTGACAGAGCAACACGGAGATCCAAAGACGCATTGGGATTGGCTAACCAGAGTACTGAAAGACAGGAAAATCTCATTAAAAACAAAGAAAAGAGTGCTGGATTGCTATGTGATATTTGTCCTTCTGTATGGAAGGTAATGCTGGACGATATCATCAAAGATGAAAGAGAGACTTGAGGCAGCAGAAATGTGGATGCTGAGGATACCATGGACGGAACACGTGTGCAACCATGAGGTGTTGGAAAGGATGCAAAAGAGAAGAAAACTCATACTTAATATTAGGAAGAGACAAACAAGGTTTCTAGGACACATAATGATGAAGTAGGGCTTGGAGAATTTAATACTCACAGGTCGGATAAAGAGAAGGAGAAACAAAGGGAAAGCAGCGCAAGACGGAGCAAATGGATGGCGGAGCGAGGCTTATAAAAGATACTAATAGAAAAATTATTGAGAACGACAAGAAACAGAGCTAAGTGGAAGTCCATAATCGCCTACGTTCTGAAGGGACGCGGCACACGAAGAAAACTTTTAATATCTTTTAATTTGTTTTTTTTTATGATGTTAGAGAAAGTCGTTCGTGTATACGCCTGTGTTATGTGTGTGCATTTTCTTAGTTTTTCTTTGTTTTTCTTTCTTTTATTTTTTTTGTAGATGTGCGTACTTGTGTAATGCCTCGTAGTCACTTGTTCTTTTGCTTTGTGATCGCTTTTTTATCTTATGTTTCTTCACGCTGCAAACCAACTGCTCCCTATTGTTCCACCGTACACTCTTTTTTATTTCAAAATTTGATATGTACTGAGTTATAGTTATTATTCATAGATGTGTCATTCTTTTTTAATGTCTGAATATGTATACATACGTACACACCCATACATGTATGCCCATATAAATATGCGTGCATATACGCACGCATATACAGGTATACGTACACACATATATGATTTTTGTTTCATTTCGTTTTTCTTATTTGATTTGATGGCGACATAATGACAATAATAATTATAAGTGTTAATTGTAAAAAGGTTAATTTATGATTAAATGATTATTTTTAATTGTTGTTTAGGTTTATGTCTGTACGATTGTAGTTTATATTATATTTATTTCGTATGTTTATTTATTCGAAGTTTATGCTATATTTATTTTATTTATATGTTAATTTTAATTAATGCTTACGTGACAAAGTATTTATTTATGTACCTATATTTACCCCTTATTTCATTTTTCTTGTTTAAGAATGTATATTGGTTTTTAAAATTAATAATTGCTAGTTTTTTCTCTCAGTATAATGTAAAATCTTTAATATTAATATTGTTCATGGCTGGTTTTTATGATTTTTTTATTTGATATTGGCAGAGATAAAGTATTAATTGCAGAAAGTTGGATTTATAATTAATTTTTTTTTAGTTTGGGCTTATGTTATTTTTTTTTATAATCATATGGCCCCAAGCAAGGCATTTTACTGCCACTGTGTTGCAGGTGGTTACATAGGAGGAAAATTATGAGAAAGAGTGACAGGTTATAGGGGGTGTCAAGAAGCGGGTAAGAGAAGGATGAGAATAATGATGAGAGTGGAGTAGACGGAGAAGGGAGCATAAGAGAGAATATGCAGGTTAGTGAGATAGGCGATGACTATTGACTTTACATTTAAATTCTTGAAGATTGTAGCTGTCGAGAAAGCAAGTAAATGGAAGGGAATTCCATAGGCGGGAAATGCGAGAAAATTTATGTTTGTGTTTTGTATTATATTTTTTTGGTTTTTATTTAAATAAATTTGTGATATTTATTTTATTTATATGTCTATTTTAATTAGTGCTTGGGTGGCAAAGTAAGTATTTATTTATGTGCTTACATTTACTCATATAATTTTTTTTTTTTTTGTTTAAGGATTTATTTAAATTTTTCCTCCATGCATAATTTACAATTTTTATTATTAATATTGTGTAGGACTGCTCTTTTTATGATTATTCATTTGATTTTGTTGGAGATATTAGTTTCCTTTTGGCTCCATATGTATTTTGATATGGTTTTATTTGTGTATTTTCTTTTTTATTCATATTTTGTAGTTGTTATAAATTTTTAAAAGTTTTTACATCGTTTTTTCGTCTCTATCTGTGTTAATGTTATTTTTATGGCAGCTTTGTATATTATGCTATTGGTTAAACATTTGTGCGTAAGTGACCAATTTTTCTTTGTTTCAGTAAGATATGGTACAAACTTTTACTTATAATAATTCTATCAACGTTCTATGTTTGATATCGACTACTTTATTAAAATACCTGCTTGCCTGAAATGCCTTCCTATCAGTAATCTGCAGTAACACACACACACACATACACACACACACACACACACACACACACACACATACATATATATATATATATATATATATATATATATATATATATATATATATATATTAATCGTTCAGTAGACTTATCTTTCCACCAACGTCTAGGTTCTGCAGAGATATCACTCTTTAAGATCAGAGAGCCAGATAAATTCACTAAATTTAATGCCAGATATCATAAGACTCCAAATTTTAAGTTTTAAATTTGTACCATGCTAGAATCAATTTAAGAAAATAACAACATTTAAACATTCAGAAGAATATTATTCTGACTATATTAAAAAAAATATTCGAAATCTCGCCGTTTTAAAATGTACTTTTTGTAAAATAAATTCAGCAAATTCCCCAAACGATTGGAATAATTAGAGTTACTTAAAAATCGTAATATTTAAAAAGGTTCTTATTTTTTTAATTAGTTTATTATATATTTGTTGTATGGGTAGGTATTTGAAGGCTGTCACAATGAGTTTAGTATTATAAAAGAATGTAAAGAAAGTGTTGGGTATTACCTATTTATTATTCATTAATATTTCGAGATCAGAATCTCATCTTCCAAATGATAGGAGAGCCTTTAAACGAATGGTCCATCTGCCTTTAAAGGCACGGTCCAGCTGCGGACAACTTGAAACGAAGCTCAGGTAAGACGATAATTCTCAATTACTCTATACTCGAGCAGCTTCTTTTCTCGCACTTCCCGCCTGTGGAATTCTCTTCCGCATACTTGCTTTCCTGACAATTACAATCTCCAAGAATTTAAATGTAAAGTCAATAGTCATCTCCTGTCACACTAACTCTCATGCTTTTCTACATCCACCCCACTCTCATCAGTACTCTCTTCCCTCTCCTACTCTCTTCCGGACACCCCCTGCAACCTCTCACTCTTCATAACATTCCTCCTCGTCCACCCCACTCTCATCAGTACTCTCTTCCCTCTCCTACTCTCTTCCGGACACCCCCTGCAACCTCTCACTCTTCATAACATTCCTCCTCGTCCACCCCACTCTCATCAGTAATCTCTTCCCTCTCCTACTCTCTTCTTGACACCCCTGCAGCCTCTCACTCTTCATAACATTCCTCCTCGTCCACCCCACTCTCATCAGTACTCTCTTCCCTCTCCTACTCTCTTCCGGACACCCCTGCAACCTCTCACTCCTCATAACATTCCTCCTCGTCCACCCCACTCTCATCAGTAATCTCTTCCCTCTCCTACTCTCTTCTTGACACCTCCTGCAGCCTCTCACTCTTCATAACATTCCTCCTGTGTAGCCCCCTGCACAACAGTGGCAGTAATATGCCTTGCTTGGAGCGACACGATTAAAAAAAAATGAAAACTCACAAAGCATTGAACTTCTTTCCACGTGTTTTTTAACAACTACGATTCCACTAAGCTACTAATTTGGCCCTCCAATTTGGTCGTTGTTTATAAAGAACTGATGTTCTATCATCAGTGGACAATTCAACTTAATCACTAATATCCTTCTCCTTAAAAAGGCTGAGATTATAAAACACACATGTTTTATTGACGCATTACTAACTTAATTACTAACTTGGATCTCCTAAAAATGTCCGTGCTTATAAAGCGAAAACGTTACAGCTCAATTTAGTTAGTGACTAATCTCTCAAAAGAATATCCAGCTTCTGGTCACATCACGTTGAATCAGCGATACCCGTACGATCACCGAAGTTAAGCATCGTCGAGGAGCCTGGTCAGTACCTATATGCTAACAGATAATCGCTCGCGACTGTTAATTGTTAGTTCCAATTCCCAATAGTTTAGTTATCCTTACTTACGCGCAAATAGCCTTGGTAAAGGTAACTTCTTCTATGTGCCCTGTACTTTCAAGCGATCATGACTTTCCACGTCTCCCTATCCCTGGTGGCTCTGAGCACGCCTTCTCCTGTTACACTATGCAACCCTCGTTCCATCACCCACCTAATTAGGGCTTTCAAATATGTTATCCGCTGCTTTCCCCTGTCTCTTTTTCCCTCTATCTGGCCTGTTAGTCTCAGGTTCTCCAAGTCCTCTTTCCTCATTGCATGTTCCAGGAACTTCAGTTGTCTCTTCCTGATGCTCAGTATTAATTTCCTTTTCGTTTCCATCATTTCAAAAATCTCATCATTGCTGACATGCTCGATTTATTATATTCAAGGTATCCTTCTGTAGAATCACATTTCTGTTGCTTCAAGTTTTTTCTTCATCTTTGATGATATTTTCCAGTATTCACTGCCATATTGAAGAACTGATATCACACAGCAATCCAGTACTCTCTTCTTTGTTTCTAGCGAAATTGTCCTGTTTCTTAATACTTTACTCAGCTTCTGGAATGCTTCATTCGCCATGTCAATTCGCCTTCGGATCTCAGTGTCGCACTTTCAGTCTTCTGTAATAATACTTCCCAGGCATTTAAATCTCTGTACTTGCTTCATTTTAGTATCCCTGACCTGTATTTGGCATATTGGGCTGCCCTTTTGACTGATGCCCATGTATTCGGTTTTCTTGCACTTTATTTGTAGTCCTTTCTTGTCACTCTCTTCAGCTACCTTCTGTAGAAGGTCTTGTAGTTTTGTTTTTGCGTCTGCTATCAGCACTGTATCATCTGCGTCCCTGAGGTTGTTTAAATTGTGGCCTCCGATTACAAATCCAAGCATAACTTCTAGGGTCCTCAAAATATTCTCGCTGTTACAAGTTGAATAGATCCGGTGAAAAGACACATCTTTGTCTTACGCCCCTTTCTATCTTTGTATATCTGCTGAATTCGTTACCTGGCCGTATATAAGCGGTTTGCTGCCAGTAAAGATTCTTTATTACTCTCAAGTCTTTTCCAAATATGTTCAGGCTGCCGAACCTCTCCATCAATTCTTTGTGGCGTATTTTGTCAAACACCTCCGCATAATCAATAACGCACGAGCGTGTTGTATTTCAGTTTTGGTGCTGCACTAGGCTTCTTCAATCTCCGGAGTTTCATCTTTAGTTTGCAAATGACTGGGACGTGGTCGCTTCCACAGTCGGCGCCTGGATATTCTTTGCTTTGAACCACTGCATTTCTGAATCTTCTGTTTATGGTTATGTAATCTACCTGGTTTTTCGTGTCACTTCCTGGGCTTCTCCATGTCTATAGACGTGGTGGGTGTTCTTGAAATCAGGTGTTAGTTATTACCTGGTCATTTGCTGTGTACCATTGGAAACCATTTTTATCCTCGTTCATTGCGGATTCCTAAAACAAAGTTGCCAGTTGTCATAGCTTCCCTCGCCTTTGTTTATTAATAAGACTTGTATCACTAAGTCATTATTATTATCCAATCCAAAAACAATTTGCAATCTAATAAATAGATTTTCTGGCTTTAAATAATCTGAAAAATGTTTGGTAAGCCGTAGAAAACGATTCGGTCAATTTAAAAGTGGCCGTATCTGAAGTTACGTTGTCACAGTACGTTTCAACTTATTTGTTAATTTGACTCTTATGCTTATAAGATATATAATGCCCCCGTGATTTTAGAAAATTTGACTCTTATGCTTATAAGATATATAATGCCCCCGTGATTTTAGAAAATTTGACTCTTATGCTTATAAGATATATAATGCCCCCGTGATTTTAGAAAATTTGACTCTTATGCTTATAAGATATATAATGCCCCCGTGATTTTAGAAAATTTGACTCTTATGCTTATAAGATATATAATGCCCCCGTGATTTTAGAAAATTTGACTCTTATGCTTATAAGATATATAATGCCCCCGTGATTTTAGAAAATTTGACTCTTATGCTTATAAGATCTATAATGCCCCCGTGATTTTAGAAAATTTGACTCTTATGCTTATAAGATCTATAATGCCCCCGTGATTTTAGAAAATTTGACTCTTATGCTTATAAGATATATAATGCCCCCGTGATTTTAGAAAATTTGACTCTTATGCTTATAAGATCTATAATGCCCCCGTGATTTTAGAAAAGGTAATAATGGATGTGAGCTGTGGTTCAGTGGATATCATTTCAGAACGAGAAATCGGAGAGCCGAGTTCAAGTTCTAGTTGAATTCTTTCCGTTCAATTACGCGAAAAACACTTGAGAAATCCGTCGCTTCTCCATCCAGCTATGGTTTGAATAGCAGAACAGATTAGATTCTATAGCCTTGGTTGGCAATCAGTCTACCGCAGAAAGTAATGGCAACTCTTTGCGGGAAAATCAGTCATTCATATCTCATTCGAGACATGGTCGCGTGTATCACGTATGGCACTTAACTAAATAATTTCATAGAAATATTCATTGTGTTCATGAAAAAAAAATTGTTTAAATAACAGAAATTACAGAAATTGTTTTGAAATTTAAACAATGAAAATAACCTTCAGCTTGATATACGCCATGAACTGATCAATCTACTGAGTTTAACAATGACCTGATTTTATTTGAATTCATTCAAAATCGTCACGTTACAAGTAATGGATTAAGTAAAGAAACAGAATTGAAGACAGTTATTTTTTGTGGTAATAGCCAGCTGTCCTCTTTACTGTAATGACCTATTCATGATAAGTAGTCCTCAGAAATGTTTATGTCTCTTCTTAAATATGGGGCTATGCTTTTCCTTATCTCCATTAACGATCTCCCAAATGTAATAAGATCACAAGTAGTCATATACGCTGACGATATTACAGTTTACTGCCGCATCGATCAAAAATCTGTCGAGGCTGACAAAGCAAACCTCGCTGCCGAGCTTGAAAAGAACCTCCAATCTGTGGCGGACTGGGGTAAGAAATGGCTCGTAAGTTTTAATGCTTGCAAAACAAAGCTGCTATTAACCATCACAGACAATCGCTCATACCCCCATTAGCATGGATCAGGCTTATCTCCCTGAAAGCAAAACATTGTCCCTCTTCTGGTTAATTCTCACAACAGATCTCAAGTGGAATGACTATATAGAATCCTAGCTAAATCCGATGCTAAGAAAGTTGGTTCTCTGTGTAGGGCCAACACGTTTCTTCCCGTCTGAAACAATAATGCACATATATAAATCTACCATCCGCCTGTGCATTGAATAATGCGGCCATATCTGGTCGTGTGCTCATGCTATCCTTCTAGGTGTCCTTGACAAAATCCAACGGAGAATCTGTAATGTGATCTATCCCGGCTTGGCAGCTTAGATACAGTCATTTTCTCACTTGTGCAATGTGGCTTTCCTGTGTGTCTTCTACAAATATTTTCACGGCTTCTACGGTGATGAATTTAGCTCACTGGTCTCCCCTATATATGAATTTACTGGAGCCACAAGATTAGCAACTAGCTCCTCCCCTTTAACGGTGATACTAATAAAATGTAAACACAAATCTACTCCATCAGCTTCTTTTCTCGCACTTTTCGCCTGTGGAATTCCCTTTCATTTACTTGCTTCCCTGACAGCTACAATCTCCAAGACTTTAAATGTAAAGTCAATAGTCAACTCCTATCTCACTAACCTCTCATGCTCCTTTCTCCGTCCACTCCACTCTTATAAGTATTCTCATCCTTCTCCTACCCTCTTCCTGATACCCCCTATAACCTGTCACTCTTTCTCATAATTTCTCTCTTATATAACCCCCTGCAAAACAGTGGTAGTAAAATGCCTTGCTTGGGGAGATATGATTATAAAAGAAAAACATAACAAGCAAAAAGTTGATAATCAATCAATTGTTGGCTTGTTTACTATTTGTCAGGATACGAATTTTTACTCCACTCTTGTGTGTATATTTACACATATAAATGCATGTATCTCTCTTTTTCTTTCTCTTTCTCACTCTGTTCCTGTCTATCTATCTATCTATCTATCTATATATAGAGAGAAAGAGGGACAGAGATTGTTGACGTGTTTGCTATGTGTTATGCGACCAGGTTATAAATTATTACTCCGCTCTCGTGTAAATAGATAGATGTATGAACACACACACACACACACATATTCATCTCTCTCTCTCTCTCTCTCTCTCTTGCACTATCTCTCTCTCACTTTCTCTCTATCTCTGTGTGTATATATATATATATATATAAATTTAGATGAGTTTCTCTTGAAACGTGGAACAAACAATTGATTTGTTATGAAAGATAAAGCAAAAATAATATTTGTAAAAATGGATACTGAAAACACAACTCCAATCAGTGACATTATCAATATTTCTTGGGGGTTGTTATTTTAGAAAATATCAAGTCGTATGGCGCTGCTGGTTAGAGGTGTTGAATAATGTCGGACTTGTAACGATAAAACTAATATTGACTAAGAAAGAAAACAGTTATATAGATGTAATGAATAAAAGAAGAAAATTCTGTTAATACGTGTGGAAACCATCATAATTTCTACTGGCAATTCCTTTGCTTCATTAACAATTGTGATTAGTATACGCCTCGCAGCTGGAAATGATAAGTAATTCCAGCTGGTACCCAAGAATAGAACAGTCTCCGAGCCCAGATAAAAGCCATGAGATTTTCAATGTTTTAAATGTTAGCGAGAACTTACCAACAACACTTTTGTTTTGCCTTGTGTCAAACAAATCTGGTTCTATTCATGAGCGTAAAACATTTCTGTGTGCAGGAATCTTTGCTCTGAGAATGATCGGCTTATGTTTCGACAGCTGCACCTGTCATGTCACCATGAGAATTTCCTGTTTCGCTGGTTCAACCTTCTGCAGAGCGCAGTTTCATCTCCAAGCATCTGCTTTGAACTGGTATAAAAAGGATGTTGCCGTTTTGGGCCAGTTACCAACCGAGAAGAACGTGTATCTCATTCTGAGAATTGTTGAGCATCGTGAATGGGATATCACTCTCAAATCAGAAGACAGTATATACTTGTAAAATCATCTATCTATCTATCTATCTATCTATCTATCTATCTATCTATCTATCTATCTATCTCTTGTCTTTGTCTGTCTGTCTGTCTGTCTGTCTGTCTGTCTGTCTGTCTTTTAAAATCCTTAAATGTATTTCTAACATCTCTCTGCCGATTTAACCGATTAAAAGCGGCTTCCCAGATTTAAAAGAGTGTAGCGATCTCTAGGCCGGTCATCTTTAGAAAATAGAATATGTGTACTCATTAAATATCATGTTTAAAGTAGCATATATAATTGTATATTTGGGCATAAATCCTTCTTTTATACAAGTTCCGTTAAAAACGACTGACAAGGTGGTGCGGTTACTTTCCTTGTTATCTGCCTGGTCATGTGATTTAATAAATGTGTACTTGAGCAGCAATACCTCTTTTATACAAGTTTCCTTGATATCAACTGACAAGGCACTGCGATTAAGCTTTTTATTGCATTTTTCTTGCATTCGTACGAGTGGTTTTTTTCTTGTCATCAAGTTGTCATAACTGGTCGGGTACTTCTGCTATTCATTTCGATGTTCTCGACAAAATCCAAAGGACCTGCAATGTAATTGGTCTTGATTTGACATCTCGTCTTCGGTTCCTCTCTCACTGATATGGTGTGGTCTCCCTCTGTCTTTTTACGAATATTTTCAAGGCAACAGCTCTGACGAGATTTTTTTCCTGGTGCCATTTCCACGTGAATCTAAGCGTGCTACTACATTGGCATCTAGGTCCCACCCATTTAAAGTTTAAATTGATAAATTTAACAGCCTCTTCTTCTCCATCATCTTCTTTTTTTTGAACTTCCCGCTTGTGAAACTGCCTTCTGTTTACTTGCTTCCGTGATAACTATAACTCACAAAAGTTTAAATGTAATGTCAATGAACATCTTCTATTCCCTTCAATTCTATTTATCTCTTATACTTTATTCAACACATTCTGTGCCCTGTCCTTTTCCCCATATTTCTCTCACTGTAATCCGCTGCGCGCGAGTTGTGATCCCAACTTGCTTAGGGTGAAATGATTAAATATTTTAAAAAAAGAGTAAAATTATTCAAATTTGTTGAATAAATTTGACTTATATATTAACTAATGTTAATATTTATTTCGACTTTATTTCGACTTATATATTAACTAATGTCAAGGATGTTTCATTTGTTTAGCTAAATATAAAGATTTTTTTCCTATCTATATTGAGAGATGATTGTTATGGTGCCCTCCTACGAGGAATGGACTCTTCCACTTGTTATATGTGATTACCTGCGTGACTTCCGGAGGGCACTTAACGAGTAGTTAACAAGAGCAGTCAAGAGAGCAATAAACGTATACAGTTAACAGCAGGCAATAAGCAGCGTAGTAATACCTTCGGATTATTTATTTCTACATTACTTATTATTAACACTTCCTTTGAACATCTTGTTTCTTGTTATACTAATAGAACTGTTTTGAACCTACCTCCTTGTTCTGTGTCTTACTTCCGGTACAAACCGGTCACTACAACTGTGCGGCTATGTTTCGCCACAACTCCACAAAAGTTGGCGACGAAGATGATGATGATGCTTTTTAATTTCTGAACCTGATCAGTATGTTGTGACTTAAATACACAATACACACACACACACACACACACACACACACACACACACAACACACACACACACACATGTATATATATATATATATATATATATATAGCATTTTAATGTTTTAACTACATCCGCTCTTTATGCTTAAGTAAAAACTACACATTCTAAAGTACCTCAACAACGGCGAATTATTGAACCGTAGTGATGAATTAGCAGTGGTATGTAAAAATCGAAAATATTTTTCATTAAAATTTAATTCACCAAAAAATACCTCATTCACATAAAATAATCCCCTCCAAAACGATAATAAACATCCATGTTCAAACCTCAAAATAAAAAAAAAACGAACAACGTACAAATAAAAGAAAATAAACTCACACAACATTAATATCAACTTTATTCCATCCACTCATAGATAGTAGTAAAATAAGAAGTATCTACCCTTCCTTAAAAAACCTTACATTCCAATATAAAAATTACCCAGACAAAACTAAAAAGTGATCTGTCCAAAACTAAGCTACTATGCACCCCTCTCTTAACCCAAGGCTGTATCACTATGACTATAAACTGCCGGTTAAATCGTACTACTCTCCCACCACATTCACTTACATATCAAATTACCAAAAATAAATTGTTTTCACCATTTAATTTTCATTTAACCTCATCACCAGAAGAGGAGCAAATGTGGCTCCGAAACGCGAAAATTTTTGTGTAGTGATACTATGTAACATTGTAACAAACATTACATTGTAAAGCTCTACGTTGTATCGAGCACTCTTTATAAAAGTGAATGCATGAACAGTGGGTTTAAAACCTCCATGTTCCATAACTTTCTTACAATATATAAATATATATATATGTGTGTGTGTGTGTGTGTGTGTGTGTGTGTGTGTGTGTGTGTGTGTGTGTGTGATGAGCATACTAAGAAACCATTCGTGGGGACACAAGCTTTAGCGTACAACGGTAACAGATGGAAGAGAACGGTTGATAGCTCGGCACGTCAGTGCCTCATTAACTCTTTCTGGAATTAAGGAAGAAAGATAAATATATATACTTTGACTATTTAGATTGTTTTATACAGACGAACTGCATATTAGCAGATTCTGATGAACAATTTGGATTTGCTGTCTTTGTGGTAGTGTAATGGATAACGGAATGATAATCAGAGAGCAGGGTTCGAATCCCAGTCGAGATCGTTCCATTCACGTTTGTGCAAATACCCTTAGGCAAGGCATATATCCATCTATTCTTCCCCATCTATAGGTCAAAAACAGAAGAAACTGGGCTCTATGAACATATTTAGATACCAGTAAAGATAAATCCGAAATTCAAACCACCCTTAAACCGTCTGGCTATCTTGCGCAAGACACGCCATTACTTTTTAGGACTTTCAGAGTTACAGGACTAGGAAGAGTGTCCGAACTAAGTCATATTATATAGAAATACAAATGCATTTGTTCAGTTTAATTTTTAAATTAATTACGCAATCACAGATATACAAAATCCGTTACAGTCAATGAGATAAATGTAAAGAAATGAATGAACCTCTTCATTCAGTTTTGAATCCAGTTCTTATTCTCTCTTTTTTCCATACTTTTTCTCATAATGGATAGTTTCCGGATATACTTCCGATAATATGAGATAGTGTCATGGTTGTATCACCCATTACAACGGTTGAACTCTTCCTACAACTACACATACTTCACCTCACAAGAGGAGGGCAGAGCTCTGAGAGATCAAGAGATCAACAGCTCAGAGAGTGAGAGTGAGAGATCCGCAGGAGATCACCATAAGCAGATCAGCGGAGAGCGATAGGCAGTGATAGCCAAGACTACTACCGTACGACTATTACGGGTCTCGAGTTACTGTGTTAATTCCTAACCCGTATTTATTCCTACTATTAACAAAGTTCCACGTATTGTACTTTGATGTGTTAATATTTAATCGTTATTTCTATTTTTATTTGTTGTTATATTATTTCTTGCTTGACTTCTAAACCTGTTTCACGACAAGTGGCGACGAAGCATCGAAGAAATTAACGCGGAGAGATAAAAAAAAGAAAAATACGTTTTTCAAGTCAGTCGCCCACGACAAGTGGAACAAATACACGTAGAGAGATAAAAAAAAAAAAAAAAAGGAAATACAGCGTCCAACACGACAAGGGTCCACGAAAACTCAAAAATTCCACGATGAGTTACAAAAAAAAAAAAAAAAGAAAAAGAAAAACATAGTCCCACGACAAGTGACGACGAAATAGTTTTTACAAATTACGCAGAGATAAAGAATTTTTTTCTACAACGGTCGCAACTACAAAAAGCGACGAGGAAACTCAAAGAATTCACGTTTTTGAACTGCAGTCGTCATACGAAGTGACGACATGGATAAAGGAAATATCTCCCCTGCACAACTACTTAACAGAAATAAGTGGAAAAAAGCAATTGTTGAACTGTGAAAACCAATTCGAATTCCAACAAAGATTGGAAGAGAAACAAATAGAAACGCAGCAAAAAAAAAAAAAAAAAAAAAAATAGAAAACCAAATAAATGAAATTACAAGAATTAACACTAAAAGGGATAAACAACAAAGGACAGAACAGCGTAAAAATGTCTACATTTTCTCAGAACGCAATATGAAACTCAAAGATTTCAAATACTCTCTTGACGAGGATAAAACCTTGGAAGACTATTTTAGGAGATACGAGGACTTTTATAAAATTGACTGCGAGACATGATCAGTCACAAAGAAATTGAGGTTGTTATTAAGGAAACTGGGAACGTCCGAACATACAAAGTGCGTTGACTACATATTGCCCAAAATGACCAAAGAATTAACTTTCGAGGAAGTAGTGAAATGTTCAACAGAACTGTTCAGCCCGAATACTTCACTTTTCCATAAAAGGTGGAAATGCTTCAACTAAGTTGAAGCATTTCCACCTTTTATCTAAGAAATCTAAGAAAGACTGAACCACATTCGCAGCAATTATAAATAAACACTGCGACAATTTTAAACTATCAGAGCTCTCGTCAGATAATTTCAAGTGTTTAATTTTTGTTCAATGACTACTATCAACAAAAGCCTCCGAAATGAGAAAAAGAATTTTAACAAAACTGCAAAACAAGCCAGAACTAACGTTGCAGAAACTAGCAGAAGATTGTTATAGGTGTTTAAGCGTCAAAAAAGACTCAAGAGACATAGAAGAACAGGGCATATACGAAAAGTAAACAGAAAGACATATTTGCAATCCACCCCAAAGAAAAGTGAAAACAGAAATAAATAATTTTAACCGCCCCAAACAAAAAATCAAAACAATTATGAATTCAAAAGAAACATCTTCCTAGTCCATGTTATAGATGTGGAGCTTTTTACTGGTACAAAGACTGCATGTATTGTTATAAAACCTATTCAGCATGTAACAGAATAAAACACAAAAGTTCGCATTGCAGAACTCAAAAGAGAAGCAAGGTAAGAACGGAACATGAAGACGGAATAAACAAAAGAAAATATGTAGTGGTAGAAATTCTAAACAAAAGGATCAAATTTCAGTTTGATTCAGGCTCCTATTTGACTATCATTAGTTTACAAACATCGAGAAAACTGAATAAGCCCACCATGCTACGTAAAAACACAATTGCAAGATCAGTAACAGGAAAAAGAATAAACTTCGAAGGAGAGGTAATCACGAATGTATCGTTCAATGAAAAAACAAAAAACTCAAAATGTTCGTTCTAAAAAATACTGAGAACCTTTTCAGCACCGATTGGATGCAAAAATTTGACTTATGGAACTTGCCTATTAATACTTTCTGTCAGAAAGTAGAAAGTTAACCAACTGAAGCAGAGAAATTAAAAGAAAAACTAAAAGAAAAGTTCCCCGACGTATTTTTACCAGGAATTTTGTAGATATACAAAGGCAGCAGCAAAAATAGAATTAAAAGATAACGCACAACCAATATTTAAAAAGAAAAATGTTCTCTTCGCTTCAATAGAAAAAATTGATTACTAACTGTATAGGCTTGTAGAAACAGGGATACTACCGAAAGTAGAATTCGGTTAGTGGGCTGCGCCGACCCTCTATGTTAAGAAAAAATCAGGCGAAATTTGTGTTTGCGCGAATTTTTCAACGCTATAAAAGATTACCACTAACCGCTTCCCAGCCCAGAGGAAGTGTTCACAAAACTAAATGACGGAAAATACTTCTCAGAAATTTATCTAAATGAAGCCAGGTACCAGTGGATGCGGAAACTTTTAAGCTACTGTGCATTAACACACACAAGGAATTGTATAGATTTCAAAGGCTTGCTTTTGGAATTAGAGTAGCGCCAGAAATTCTCCAACAATCGATGGAAACAATGTTGGCTGGGTTAGAATTCGCCATAGCATCTCTAGACGACATATTAATAAAGAACGACAGTGTCGAACAACATGCAAAACACATTCAAGAAGTATTTATGCGAACCCAAAGCTATGGATTCAAAGTTAAAGAACAAAAATGAGACTTTTTCCTAAAAGCAATGAAATTCCTAGGGCACATTATAAACAAGGATGGAAGAAGGCCTGATCCGGGAAGAACGGCAGCAAGAAAGAATATACCGGCACAAAAAAATATCGTGGAACTACAAAGTTTCCTAGGATTGGTAAATTATTACCAGGAATTCATCGCCAGTATGCATAAATTGTGTGCTCCATTAAATGAATTACTCAAAAAACGAAAAGAATGGAGTTGGACAGCACAATACCAAGAAGCGTTTGAAGAAATTATTAAAGCATTAACGTCAGACTTGTTTTTGATACACTACGGTCCAAATTTACAACTAATAATAACGAGTGACGCGAGCTCGTCTGGCGTAGATATTGTCTATTACACAAAATACCAGACGGAAAGAAAAGACCTATTGCACACGCCTTGAGAACTCTATTACCAGCGGAAAAAAATCTATTCACAAATAGAGAAAGAGGCTCTAGGGATCATATTTGCTGTAACCAGATTTTACAGGTACATTTACGGAAGACATTTCACTCTGCAGACTGATCATAAACCGTTGTTAACAATCTTCAGTTCGAAGAAAGGCTTACTAACATACACAGCAAACAGGCTGTTACGATGGGGAACCATATGACTTAACTACGACTTCAAATTGGAATACCTGTCTTCGAACAAGATTGGACACGCAGACGGTTATCAAGATTAGTGCCAAGGAATGATGAACCGCTTTAAGATTCATTAATAGCTGCACTACAATCAGAAGGCGAAATGAGAACAGCACTGGGAAACAGTACGCGAGCTACCAGTAACGTTACTAGAAATAAGAAACGATACAGAAAAGAGTAACTTCATTAAAAGTACGAGAAAAAATACAAGAAAAAGACAAAAGTCTCTCCGACAGTTTTTCGCTTTGCGACAACGTATTAATGTATAATGAGAGAGTAGTAATACCTAAGATACCGCAGAAAAGAATACGAAAGGATTTCAATATGGGACATCCCGGAAAAAATCGTAGGAAAGCTTTAATAAGAAGCTACGTTTATTGGAAGAACATGGATGAAGACATCACACAAATGCAAATGGTAAAACAAAATATAAGAGTTGCGCTTTAGCTGCCAGGGCACCCCCAATAATACAAAAACCTTGGCCGAAAACGGATCGACCAT
Source organism: Ascarosepion bandense (assembly GCA_037127315.1). Lineage (NCBI taxonomy): Eukaryota > Metazoa > Mollusca > Cephalopoda > Sepiida > Sepiidae > Ascarosepion > Ascarosepion bandense. Next base: position 586,159 of record JBBBDQ010000188.1, read on the forward strand.
GGTCGAGGATCCACGTAGATTATGCGGGACCTATAGACGGGTTTTATTATTTAATCACAGTAGACAGCTATATCAAGTGGCCGGAAGTCTTTCGCAACAAGAATCTAACGGCAGAAAACACTATTAACTGCCCATATGAACTGTTCGCAAGGTTCGGGGTAGTGGATTGTCTGGTAACAGACAACGGAACACAATTCACGTCCACAGACTTCCAGGTGTTCTGTGAGATGTTCCAAGTTAACCACATAAAAACTCCACCGTATCACCCACGTTTGAATGGTCAAGTTAAAAGATTTGTTGACACCCTAAAAAGGACGTTAAAAAGGCAGACGGGATACCAACAGAGAAAGCACTGCAACAGTTTCTACAGGTGTATAGGATTACCCCAAACAACAATGCACCATCAGGACTGTCACCGGCGGAGGTGATGTGTGCGAAAACAATAAAATCTTTATTGACAAATTGCTGCCAAAGCAAAGCAAAAAACAGCCAATGTCATTCGTATCAAAGAGGAATTTCAGACCAGGAGAAAGAGTATATTATAAAATGTTTAAAATAATACGTCCTACTGGGAAGCCGGTACAATAACTAATAGGATTGGAAATATGCTATACATGATTCAACGTCCAGAATACACACACAGAAGGCACATAAATCAAATAAGAAAAAGGCAGTTGAACGAAACCAACACGCCCCACAAGAAGAAGAAACTATGGGCAGGATTTTTGCTACATTCGATTTACAAAGACCCCAAACAGTGCCGGAAACTAGAAAATCACCGAACCGTTAATGATAAATCATAAAAGAAAGAGATATTAAAGCTCCCTACATAGAGAAAAAACTTGGGAGTGGGGTGTAATGGTGACCTCACTTATTACAACAGATTGAACTCTTCCTACAACTACATATACTTCCCCTCACAAGAGGAGGGCAGAGCAGACAGTGAGAGATCCACAAAAGATCAGCATAAGCAGATCAGCGGAGAGCGATAGGCGAGTTAGCCAAGATCTCGTATCGTATTTTGCTGTGTTAATATATATTCGTTATTTTCTATTTTTGGTTGTTATTATTTCTTGCTAGACTTCTTAACCGGGTCCACGATAGATAGATAGATAGATAGATAGATAGATAGATAGATAGATAGATAGATAGATAGATAGATAGATAGAAACAAACTTAGATAAAACTAGGCATGACAAAATATGGATGACATGCAAATGAGAGAGAGAGTTACATAGGTACATAGAAAGAAAGAATCTTAGATAAAATGATGAGAATAAAAATAAATGGATAAACATATGCAAATGAGATATCTAGATAGATAGATAGATAGATAGATAGATAGATAGACAGATAAAAACGATTATTCGTTTGGCAAGGAGATATTTCCATATTCCCGTATGCTCTGTAGATGTTGACTGATAAATATGGCATAGTATTCTAATTAGAATAACTGCAATTTTTAAAAAAATACATTAAACCTGAATCTAGTGTGTGGGTAAGTACATACATGTGTACACACACACACACACACACACACACACACATACACACATACACACATATATATATAATATATGTCTGTGTATTTGAGATTTTATATAAATAAAATAAGAGTTGTGGTACAGTGGATATCGGCTCGGAACGAGAAGCCGGGGAGCCGAGTTCGAATTCCAGTTGAATCCATTGTATTCACTTACGCTCAAATACCCTTGGGAAAGGTATTAATCCGTCTCTTCCTTCCAGTTATGGGTTAAATAGTAGGACAGACCGGGTTCTATAACCTTGGTCGGCAACCAGTCTACCACAGAAAGCAATGGCAACCTACTGCGGGATAATCTTCTGCCCAGTCAGTGATGTCTCTTTCGGGACATGATCGCCCAAGCGTGTATCACGTATGGCACTTAAATGACTGAATAGAAATCTGTGTTTATATATTTTTGTATAAACACCTATGTAAATCGTAGATAGATAGATAGATAGAAAGTAAAAGAACATACTAGATAGATAGATAGATAGATAGATAGATAGATAGATAGATAGATAGATAGAAGAACATACTGAGATAGATAGATAGATAGAAAGTAAAAGAACATACTGAGAAAGATAGATAGATAGAAAGTAAAAGAACATACTGAGATAGATAGATAGATAGATAGAAAGTAAAAGAACATACTGAGATAGATAGATAGATAGAAAGTAAAAGAACATACTGAGATAGATAGATAGATAGATAGAAAGTAAAAGAACATACTGAGATAGATAGATAGAAAGTAAAAGAACATACTGAGATAGATAGATAGATAGATAGATAGATAGATAGATAGATAGATAGATAGATAGATAGATAGATATTAGCATTTGGTTTCATTACAAAGATCATCCAGAAGAAAGACGCTACTAACATAACAGATAGCATTCGGTTGAGAATGCTTTAGATATGTTCTCCAAGTGGGTTATTATGACAGAGGTGACTGAAGAAAGCTATTCCATATATCAGTTGACATTTGACAGAGAATGTAGTAGATATTATCATCAAGAAAATTATAATTTTAGAGCAGCCAGATAAAAGCCACTTCATATATGAGGCAACAGAATGTAATAAACAATAAAAATAATGATAGGCATCATCATGATCGTTCTTGTTTGATCGATTTTGTAACCTGCAGACAAGCATAATCCGCCATGTTACCAGCTAACCACCTGCTGCTCGTTGCCAAACACGGTCAAGTTTTACTTATGGCATTGGAAGTAGTGTTAAGTTGCAGTTGTTGAAAGAAAAGTTCAGAAACATTAATTCATCATATTTATAAACTTTTTTTAAATAAAAATACAATCTCATTAATAGTCAATCAAACAGATCTGAGAAACGTATTTAAAGAATCTCATTACCAAAAATAACAGACGTCATTTGAATTGTAGAATAAGAAATGTCTAGATAACATTTTGCTAGAAAAAAAGTATCTTGCTTTGTTGTATTGAATAATGTCCATAGAAAAAAATAGCTAAATCTCATAAATTCATTGCCAGAAAGTGCAAAAGAAAGAATTTTTTTGTAATCTGTTTAATGAATGCGGCCATTTTTTTTTAATTCGAATGGAGTGATTTAAATAGTTGAATAAAAGTCACTCTCTCGAAAATAGATTTGTCTGTCATTCTTTGATTCTCTACTTCAGATAAGTGCACTGTCTAATCAAAGTACTCAGTCAGTCAGTTAAATGCCATACGTGATACATGCTTGGGCGTTCAACTCTCGAAAAAGACATAACTGACTGGGCAGAATATTTTCCCGCGGTAGTTTTCCATTAGTTTCTGCGACTGACTCGTTGCTAACGAATGCTATAGAACTCGATCTGTCTTGCTATTTAATCCGTAGCTGGAGAGGGAAGAGATCAGTTAATACTTTTTCCAAGGGTTTTTTCGCGTAGGTGAATACAACGAATTCAACTGGAATTCAAACTCGGCTCACCGATTTCTAAACCCGAGCCGATATCTGGTGCACCACAATACACATCTCAAGCAAATGACGTATTATACAGTGAAGCTTTCCGATCAATAATCAACAGGTACATATCAAGTCATATATATATATATATGTGTGTGTGTGTATGTCTAAGTCTACATATAAACAACATATTTAGCCACTAAGGTTTGTCTGCATAATTCTTATTGTCCAAAAGTTCAATACATCGATATAGATAGTGTGGACAGATAAACCAACATTGCATGGGAGCTATCAGTTTCATACCACAGCGCGATCCTCAAACACATTTAAGCATGAAACTGAGAGTCAACATACAATGTTGATTCCTTTGGTTGCACTACACTTATAAGCACTTTATCTCCGATACTCAAGATGCATTCCTTATAAATACAACAAAACTTAAACCAATACTTCTGGAAAGGGACTATATATGTGTGTCAATCCCACACACACACATACACACACACTACCGGCCATAATTATTAGGCCACCCAGTTTCTTTTAAAGAAACTGTGTATTTCATATTTGTTATTATGACTTTGCAACATTTTACAAGGCAAAGAAGCAAAGATTAACTCTTCCGAATGAAACTGCAATATAGGTAATTATTAAATTTATAAATTCATTTAATGCAATATTAACAAAAGAACCATTCTAGGTTCATTTACTGTTATTCACTTGGCAATAAATACTAAAAAATAATATGAAATACATCAATCTTTTAAAATACTGGGGTGGTCTAATAATTATAGCCGGTAGTATATATATATGTATATTAAACAATTTATATATATTGTTTCAAATTTGCCGTAATTATAGGAGAAATACTCAAATTTGCTATTTTAATAGGCACGCATTTACTTTATTATTAAAGCATTAAAATTAAGATAAATTAGTTATGTAAATAAATAAAATGCATTTTCCTAACTCAAGAAATGTTAATGTATAAGTGTAAAGTGAAAAAACCACAGGGACAAAATAATAAAGAAATTTTACCGCTGAGACGGGCGCATCGGCGCACACGAGCGAAAACACACATGCACACGCATGAAAAAACATGCAGCAATGAAAAATGCTTATAAAAAAAATTCGTAAGTACAAGCAGTCAATTTCTGAAGCCCCTGATGAGTGGAAGGATACTTTCGGAGGATCTATCTTCGAAACTCTTAAATTCAGGAGGCTGATGGTAACAACAGTCAGACAAGTGACAAACCTTTTACTTGTATTAATTATAAAAAAATATTAAAAAATTAAAATAAATAGTAATAAAAATAAAGTATTTAACTTTATTTACATGAATCTGTAATCAGATTTTTTGACAATTTTTTTGGTGAACTGAGTTTATTTTCAGATCTTTTTCTTTCTCTCTCTCTCTCTATCTCTCTCTCACTCCTTCTCTATCTCTCTCTACATGTGTTTGTTGCATGTGTGTGGCGTGAAAAATCTTTAGCCAACTTTTATAAATTAATTAAAATTGATAATTTTACCCCCTAATCGATAGTGAGTAGCATTATGATTTTTGCAGTACGTCTTAGTATCTTTGTAGAACAGAGAACACGTCAGATAAATCTTCGTTAATGCTGTGTGGTGGATGATAGACCATCTTAAGTATAGTGACGCTAAAGTAATGGCCATCAAAAACACTGGGCCAGTAGAAAAATTCACCTTTCAGCTCTTTCCTTCAGTTAAAAAAAATCTTCTTTTTTTTTTTTTCAAAATATGTTTATTTTTTTATCATTTCAGCAGAAACAAGGCTGGACCGCCGCTAGTGTACAAGGGGGTTACAGTGAAAAAAAAAACAAGGCAAAAGAAGTATCCAAAAACGATTAAATATGGAAGTAAAAACCGAATGCATGGTCACCAGCAAAAAGGGCAGCCGAAAATGCCAAATACGGTTGGGAGATACTAAAATCATGCAGGTACAAAAATTTAAATATCTGGAAAATGTGCTAACAGAAGACGGAAAGTGTGACACAGAGATCCGAAGGCAAATTGGCATGGCGAAGGATGCATTCCAAAAGCTGAGTAAAGTATTAAGAGATAGGAAACTTTCACTAGAAACAAAGAAGAGAGTACTGGATTGCTATGTGGTGTCAGTTCTTCAATATAGCAGTGAATGCTGGACAATATCATCAAAGATAAAGGAAAAACTTGAAGCAGCTGAAATGTGGTTCTACAGAAGGATGCTGTGGATATCGTGGACCGAGCATGTGAGCAATGACGAGGTTTTGGAAATGATGGAAACGAAAAGGAAATTAATATTGAGCATCAGGAAGAGACAACTAAAGTTCATGGGTCATGCAATGAGGATGGAGGGCTTGGAGAACCTGATACTAACAGGCCAGCTAGAGGGGGAAAGAGATAGAGGAAAGCAGCGGATAACATATTTGAATGGCCTGAGTAGGTGGATGACAGAACGGAGGGTTTCGTGGTGTTACAGAAGAAAGTGAGATAAAAAGCCACCAGGAATAGAGAGACGTGGAAAGCCATGATCGCCTACATCCTGAAAGTACAAGGCACATAAAGAAGAAGAAGAAGAAGAAGAAGAAGAAGAAGTTAAGGAAATAGAAGATGGCAGTGGACTTTAAATTTACTTGTTTACTGATTGTAGCTATGGAGGAGTCAAGTAAACAAAAGACAGTTCCTCGGGCGGGAAGTGCGAGAAAAGAAACTGTTGGAGTAGAAGAGATTGTTATATTTAATTAATTCAACGGTAAAAGGATGGGATCTAGATGCCAATCTAGTAGCATGCATACATGTGGTCGGTGTTCAAGTGGAAACAGCTCCTTAGAACAGTTGCCACAAAAATATTTGTAGAAAAGACAGCGGGGAAGCCACATCACGTAGGTGAGAAAATAACTAAAGTCGAGATGCCAAATCAGGATCAATTAGATTGCAGAACCTTCTTTGGATTTTGCCAAGAACCACGAGGTGAATAGCATGAACACCTGAGCAGATATGGTAACAGTATTCAATGCCCGAACGAATGGAAGATTTATTTCAGAAAGTACAAAACTTCAACGTATCTGTTTAGTAATCAGTGTTGCTGTCTTTAGCTGGAATAAGTCCCTCAATTTGATGTGGTCTTTGATTGAAACAAGATCCAGATTTTCTTATTGTTTTTTTTTCTATTCTTCTTGGCAATAATCCCAGAGATTTTTGGAGATTGCATAGTTTACTTTAGGGCACTTGTTTCTTCAGTTCCTTCCACATTCTTTTAATTACATCGAGATAAGAACTTTATACTGGTCTGTTTTCCAAGAGTTGGACATCATCTTTTTATTGCACGAGACGTGTGACAAGTGTGATGTTTCACACTAAAATAATTATCCATTTTCTTAGACTAGCAGATTAGATCCGAGTAAACTAATATAGTTTTCGGTGTTTATGTTTCCTCCAACTTCAGCCAATTTTCTCCTAACATTGTTTTTGATACAAACACACACAACTAAATGCCAAACACCATACTTTCTTGTCTTCGTAGTGCAGGGATCGGCAACCCTCAGCTCTCCGGCCACATCCGGCCTGCGAAAATGTTTTGTCCGGCCCGCCAACTTAACATCTGGACACTAATTATCTAATTAATTTGCGAAGAAAGTGGCAGAAAAATCATCAGTTGGAGTTAATAGACTTACAATGCCACAATTTTCTATCAATCAAAATGTAATTCCGAATCTTCTGCTGACTTTCACAAGATATGTTTTGCCAAGCGGAAAATACAAAAGCTTCTGTCATCGACAAATATTTCAACGAATGTGGAGAAGTTTTCGAGGAATAAGGAGAAACATGTGTTTTATTAAATAATTCGCAATTTCCGACTGTATTTCGTTTGTAGTAAGGAATTTGATTGTGTGTGTGTGTGTGTGTGAGTTGTTAGCCTGTTATTTCTCTCAGTCAGTCAGTCAAGTGCATTACGTGATACACGCTTGGGCGATCATGTCTCGAAAGAATGACTGGGCAGAAGATTATCCCGCAGTAGGTTGCCATTGCTTTCTGCGGTAGACTGGTTGCCGACTAAGGCTATAGAACCCAATCTGTCCTGCTATTTAACCCATAACTGGAAGAAAGATTTAACCCATACATGGAAGAAGGATTAATACCTTGCCCAAGGGTATTTGCGCGTAAAGTGAATACAATGGATTCAACTGGAATTCGAACTCGGCTCCCCGGTTTCTCGTTCCGAGTCGATATCCACTGTACCAACGGACACAACGCAAGTTGTTTAAATAATACATTAACTTTCTTGTTATTTCTTTAAACATCCAGACCTAGGCAGGCTTCTGGACGGAGCGGTCTGAGGTTGAGAGAATTTATTGTAGTATGTTTGATATCATGGCCCTTTTTCGAGACACTGAATAGTTGCCTGGTCAGTTCTTTTCAAAAGGTTACCCACCCTTTTGTAGTATAACTTCCACTGTGTCTTTCTCCCACTGGTTATCTTACACGTTCTTTTGCGTTAGACGGTAACTCTACTTTGCATTCATCACTAAGATTAACTTGTTGCCCCTTGCAAGCATCCAATGTTATATGTACTTTGACACTTTCAGTCTTCTGTTCCGATGTTGTTTAGTTACCTGTGTCTGCCAGAATTCCGTTGATGCTACTTTTTCGTAATATCCTGCTTACTGTATCAAATGAAAATCAATTATGCTACCAAGCAACGAAAGTTGAAAAATAAAATGACACCTGTAAAAAAAATAAAATAAAGCGACAAATTTTATAACTGGTAGCTATATATATATATATATATATATATATATATATATATATATATATATATATATATATATAAAATTTAATATAAATTTAAATTTATATAAATTTAAAAAATGATTACAGGAACCTCCAATCAAACAAAAACATCAAAGACATTTTCGATAAACCACCCATAAATGCAAAGAAAGAAACACCCAACCTATCAACTATCCTCACTTCTAACAAATATTTAAATAATACAAACCTATCAGGGAATTTAAAATGTGGGAAGCCTCGCTGTATAATTTGTAAACATTTAATAACAGACAAAACATTCTCTGTACCCAACACCAAAATAAAATTACACCCACCAAACCTTACTTGTGACAGCAAAAACATCATATACTTTCTCTTCTGCTCAATTTGCCCCAACAGTGGATATATCGGCGAATCCGGTAATAGCTTTAGATTTCGCTTCAATAATCACAAACTAAATATACGACAAAAAAAATGTATACTCCCCAATTGCAGCCCATTTTAATCAACCTGATCATACTTTAGAAAATTGCAAAGGTTTAAAATAGACTCCAATTTTAGTTCTACATACACACGCAGCAAGAAAGAAAAATACTGGATTTTAAAATTAAATACACACAAGCTAGGGTTAAATAGGGACTTAGGTGTGTTGAATCTTTACAAATATTTCAATAGCTAAAATTTTTTTTTCAGATATTCCAAGAAATTTTTATCTAAAAAAAACAGACTTTCTCTACGGACGTGCCGCATGTTGTGAACAAACACACCACGTGATGTAAACGCAAAAAAATATTCGGACGCTATCGTGAAATACGTTTCTAATTCAAATTTAAAAATCACTCGTTTCTGATGAAGGACCGAGGGCGGTCTGAAATATAAAATACAATAATAAAAATAAACAATTACTGTCCAAAAAAAGTACATTTTTAAATTCAAAACTTTTTATTAATATTCTTTCCTATACATATTAAGACAGTATACGTGGACATCACTATGTTATATATATATAAGGAATAGATCTTTCATTTATTAATTCTATATATTTTCATTTATTGCTTAAACATTATTGTATAATATATACCAATATCTGAGTAGATAGTTCTTTTTTATTTAACAGTACTCTTATTTACACTTATTTATTTCAAGCCTTCAGATGGGAATAAACATATATACTGTTTAATAAATAAATAAATAACATCTCCTCAACTATATATATATATATATATATATATATATATATAGTAATCGGCAGACAGTCCCGTTTCGCTGTAACACAGCTCATCAGCATAGTTACACATCTAATTGCTTCCAAACAGGATTGAAACCCGACCAACTTGATATCAGTTAGAGATTCTACCACTAAGCTATCGACGCATGACAGAATTTCTTCAGTAGCCAAGAGTGTTCAATTAATTGCTGAAAAACGATGCGTAAATTGCGTTGAGTATATATATATATATACAAAAGTAGCTATTTTGTTTCGACACTTCTTGTGTCTTGTCAAGTGATGTAGTTTATTTCAAATTGAATTCGCCCTGACTGTATTCAATATATGGCAATTCAGTCTGTGTCCAAATAGACCTTTAAAATTTAACAAACAAAATGACAAGTCGATAAAAACAAAATTTTGTAATTTGTGCATGTATATGTGCGTGGGTACATTAATCTGTATATGTGTCTGTTTGCCAGTGTATGTGAATATACTCGTCTATTTTTCCATATGTGGATGTTTGTAGTTTTATTTATGTGTGCGTTCTTTCTCGTCCTCATTTAATATATGAATAACTTTCTAAATCTAATAAATTGTTAAACTTAGAATTTTTTTTAAATTTCGCAACAATAATAAAGTAGATCTAATAGTTAGTTAATGATGCTGATCTCAATTTAATCAAATATTAATACTAATCCCCCCAAATTATTTTTAAGTCTGCTCACATATTCTCCATATTAGAAGTTGCTTTACTCTGATTGGTCCACATTGTTCAAACAACAATGCCTCCCTGATTAAAGGGGTTTTGCTTGTTTTTAACCTTTTAAAACCCTCAATTTGAAATAAACTATATCACTTGACAAGACACGAAAAGTGTCGAAACAAAATAGCTACTTTTGTAGTGATATTATAACATATCCATGTTATAATTTCTGAATAAATATTATTAGCTCTACTTTGTATTGAGCCCTTTTTTTAAGAATACTGTTTCTTTGGATAAGGAATATTATTCCATCTATACGTCCTCTATACTATATATATATATATATATATATATGTGTGTGTGTGTGTGTGTATGTGTGTGTGTGTGTGTGTGTGTGTGTGTGTGTGCAAAAAAAATTGTTTGATAATGCCTTACAAAAGCCGAAAGATTTCCTGAAAATATAGGATTGTTTTTGTTTAACCTCAGCTTGGAACTGGAAAAAATTTGCAAAATCCCAATAATAAACAGATCATTATCAACGAATTTTCATTGGTTTTTAACTAAAGTTGCATGAACGATATATTGCTGCCCACGTTACCGTGTGTGTGTGTGTGTGTGTGTGTGTGTGTGTGTGTGTGTGTGTGTGTGTGTGTGTGTGTGTGTGTGTGTGTGTGCATGTGTTTTCTATAGGCCCAGATATACATCAATTAAGCATCTCCAGTCTGGCCCATCGTATCTTTACATCTTGTTCGTGACCAGATTCAGTCCACTATCCTGTCGTGAATGCTCATGACGACTCCAGTTACTCACATTGGACAAACGTGAGACTTAATTTTCTTTTCTTTTTGTTTTACAGATTACTTTTTTCGTTAAGTCTATTTGTGCTTGTCCCTTCGATTTTGTAAAACGATATGAGTTTAGGAAAATAAGCCTTCAGCTGACGTCATCGCCATTCTGTCTGCAAGGGTAAATATGAGCCAGTATTTTCATATTAATAGCCAGACAAACCCAAGCTTCCGATACTGGGTAAGAAGTCTCCATTAATATACAATGATCGTCTTTCTTCTGTATTTTTTTCTTTCTTCTGCAAATTTTCATTATAAAGGGTATTTGGTTTTTTCCCCCGCTTTTTTTTTTTTTTTTTTGGCACTCAACTACAACTTGTTGCTTTCATAGTTGTAAATTTCTTTTTCTCCAAGATTCTTTTGATTCTCAATTTTTCATATTATTCTTCATGTATACCATTTTTTAAATTTGCTTGTTCTTTTAACGGTTTTGCTTTTTTTCTATGTCGTGGTCTTTTTCTCAATTTTTTTCTTTGTAAAATCTATGTATCTTTCTTTCTTTTACTTCTATTCCATCTTTCAATGTGTCTTATATCAGTCTCTTTCATCCTCCCCTTCTCTCTCTCTTTCTCTCTCTCTCTCTCTCTCTCTCTCTCTCGCACATGCGCTCTCTCTTTCTCACTCACGGTGTCTTCACTTCTGTCTCAGTCTTGAGATTTATTTTTTCGCTTACTCTCTATTCTTTGTTTTTTGTCTTCCACACTTACTTCTTATCAAGTTTCCGTTCTCATTTTGCATAAAGCCACATCTCATTCAGCTATGAGTTAATTAGTAAGACTTATATAACTAAACTGTTATTATCTACGATAAAAAAAATTACTTATTATAATCTAAAAATATTCCTTGGCTTTAAATAACCTGCAAACGGTTGATAAGCTATAGAAAACGAGTCAATCAATTAATCAGTCAGTCCATTCTCCTTTTCATTTTATTTGATTATCTATTACTTTTTTATTTTATTTTATAATTTATCATAATCACATATTTTTCTAATAATTGAAGAAAAATTTAAAACTGCAATTTATTTGCAATTTACGATGATTTTTGCATGTAAGACAATTCTCTGTTTATGTTCTTTTATAGAAATCTTGATCATGTTTATTCAGTTGGCCTTGTGCCAAACATAACCAAACTCTCCACAATTTAAAGTTTATCAGAAGGTTGGAAAGTATAAAACTGTTTCGTATGTATAAAAATATGAAAATTTATTTATCGGACAGCGTAACATCAAATTGTATGTATGAAATTATTAGCTGTACAAATGCTCCAAGTGTAATAAGGGGTTTACAGAATTAAGACTTCGTTTGTTTAGCGAAATGTGATTTGTACATAAAAAGAGAAGCCTATGTTTTGTTGTGCGTATCAACAAAGCAGTAGTAATGTCTTGTTCTGTAAAGAGTATAAAAAATTCAGAAAACATTTGGTTTTGCGAAATGTGATTTGTACAAAAAAGGATGAGTTCATGTTTTTGCTGTATGTATCAACAAATTAATATTAATGTCTTGTTCCTCTCTTTCTTTTTTTGTGTATGAAGGGTAGGTGAAGAGAAAGAGGGAAAGATAAATAAAACAGCTTGTGAGGAGGTGACGAAGCGCGAATGTTATGGGACAGTTATGTCTAATCAGCAGTTTGAAATATCTCTTGTTACATCGTGGTTGTGTTGATTGCTTTCGGCTTCCTTCTTTCTCTGACTGACCGACCGAAAAACGAAAAATATATCGTCAAATCGATCACGTGGTCAGCTCTAATCTTAAACTCATTTTTTGTAGAGGAAGGCATATGATACTGGTCATTGTAAGTTTAATTTGTTGTTTTCTGTAAGTAGTTCTCTTTTCATTGGTTAATAAATAATTATTTTATTTCGTACTCACCACACCCTCAAGGGGGATCATGGTCTTGAACTCTCTGCAGATTTCAAGCGTAACATTTATAATATTTATTGCTAAAGAGCCTTGAAAAATTATGGGTTCATTGTACCACTCCAGTAAGTATCTGACTCCACTTGCTATACTCTCTCTTTCCAAGAGCCAGATCAGACCAAAAATGGATTGTTGATGCCATATCTGGGATGGAACTGCGCAGTCCTCATTTGCCTGTTTTGATAGAATTCAAAAGTTTCCACCCAGTCTTGTAAAGGGATGAATTATTTTCCATCTCACAACCTTTTCTTTCCGAACTCAAGTGGAATCATTACATTGAATTAATAGCTAAATCCACTGCTAGGAAGGTTGGGTCACTGTGTCGGGCCAGAATTTTTTTTCCGCCTGAATCCATCTTGCACATATACAAAACAACTATTCTACTGTGCATGGAATAGTGTTGTCATATCTGGTCAGGCGCCCCTGTTGTTCGTCTCGGTGTTCTCGATCTGCTTCAAAGGAGAATTTGTAATGTGATAGCTCGACTCTAGCCACTTTCTCATCGGCGGGATGTGGCTTCCCTCTGTCTCTTCTATATTTTCATGGCTTCCTTTCTCTCTACCTTCGTAACTGTCTTCACTTCTGTGTTCACATCCTTCTCTTGCTTTTTCTCTTTCATCTCCTGTAGATGGTTCGTTTTTTTCTACATTTCTAACTCTCTTATGTAGCCGCCTGCGCATCAATGGCGGTACCGCCTTGCTTGGAGTGAAATGATTAAAAAAAAAAGACGAACCTTACTAATGGCAGAAGTTACTTCAAATTCCTTAAATACACCACCCTAAGTGTTACGCTATCCTACATAAACAAAAGTTAACTATTCTATAATAATAAGTAAGTTTTATTCAGAAATCTTCTTTTAAAGAACTGCTGCTTTATAAAACAGACACCCGGCAAGATGTTTTGACAATTACTACAATCTTGGCCTCTTCAAGACTAGGATTAACCATTAT
>JBBBDQ010000188.1:605000-627500 GCA_037127315.1 Ascarosepion bandense
TGATGGGCGCTGTTTGGGAATACCAGGTGTCATAGGCTTTGATGTGTGGATGGTGTAATTGATAATAGCACGGAATTTTCAACCCGAGAGTCAAATTAATATACTTGTGAAAGATATGAATTCATATTTTCTCCCCTCAGCTATGGGTTAATTAGTAAGATTTGATTTGTATCACTAAACCATTATCTGTACCGAATTGTTACACTCTAACCTATTTACTCACTTGAAATATCCTACAAAGAGTTGATAATATTTGTCTACATTTCTGAGATAATTTAGTATTTACAGTGTTTATATTATTCAGACTATTGCGGATATAGACGTTGGTTAGTTCCTGTGACTTGACCCAAAGAGTCGTGACTTCAATACCAGGATACAGCGGTGGTGAACAAGTAACTTGCAGGGTTAGAGGGAGATAAATCATGACTTCCAATCAAGGCTTTACTCAAGGAATGAGGATGATATACCCCAGTGATTGTAAAGGGTTCGGTTCGAAATTCCTAGCATCGGAAGAAGGCCGGGGCGTACAAAGGCCGAAACGTCGTACAAATGACAACAAAGATTATGACAGTAGTCCGAATAGTGTAAATACGGTTAAGAGTTGATAAGTCATAGAAAACGGAAGAATCAATCACTGAGTGCTCTCTTTCCGTAAAATCATGTTTCTCCTTAGTCAGTTAAGTGCCATACGTGATACACGCTTGGGCGATCTTATCTCGAAAAAAACATGACTGACTGGACAGAAGATTATCCCGCAGTAGGTTACCATTGTTTTCTGCGGCAGACTAGTTGCCAGCCAAGGCTATAGAACCCGATCTGTTCTGTTATTTGACCCATAACTGGAGGGAAGTGACGGATTAATACCTTTCACAAGGGTATTTGCGCGTAGGTGAATGCAAGGAATGCAACTGGAATTCGAACTCGGCTCCCCGATTTGTCATTCCGAGTCGATATTCTCCTTAGTAATTGCCTCTAAAAGTACAAATAAAAAGGATACATATTTAGTATTAGAGGGTAGACTTGAAATTTCTATGATATTTTTAGATAAGATAGCTTTAAAAATCTTGACACTCATAGAATGCATTGAAGACAAAGGGACTGAGAAAAGACGCGCATAACCAAACTAAAGAGTGTGTGGAAATGTTTAGTCGAACAGAGATTAGGAAAGATAAGGAAAAAATAACTAGAAGAGCTTGTGTGTTTGTTTAGCAGCATATAAACTCGTTATCGGTTTGTTGAGGGATTTTAGGTCCTTTACGATTTACATTACGATTCGTTCAACATATGATTCAAGATAGTAAAGACAACAACTCTAATTCGTAACCAATAAATATGCATGAATATTCAATAAAATACAGCAATAAAGGAACAAAGCATGTAATATTAGTACACATAGAGTAGGAGGAAAAACTTGTTCCCCTTTGACTGCTGTTGATCAAAGTCAACTGAGTGAGGAAAGTTTTTTTCTTGTGCTGAAAAAATTTTTTTATAAGTGTTAGAAATATTTGAATGGGATTGTATATAACACAAGTTTTTAGTCAAAAGTTCAAAAAAGTTATTGGCAAAATGTTCAGAGAGAAAATTGTGATTACAAAGTTCTGTGTCTGTGTGTGCATTAAAAATGTTTGACTAGACTTACGTGGATTCCTTTCGCAGCCTCGTGTCTACTGACTAACTTGCGGAAAGTCGCCGGATATAAAGAGATACGGAGGCTCCAGAACGAAGCGCGGGAAAAACTGATTTTACATCAAAAATATGTGATTGGCTAAAAATTAACCAATCACCACACACATATAAAACAGCTGCATCAGAGCCGAAGGATTCAAAAGGCGACTGCGATTGCTAAATTGTCCTATACAAAAACAGTAATGATTTTTGTAGTGGGTGGCAAAAACATAGCAACTGCTATAGGTTATTTACTGCCGAAATTTAATTTTCTAGGGTGCATTAATAATTTCTTTGACAAATGTATTGCTGGTAATTTTTTGTTTGTAATTTTTTTTTTATTTTCAAAAATGTACAGCTTGTAATTTTTTTTTTTTTTTGTTACAAAAACGATTTGCTGGTAATATTTTTTACTATGAAAATGTATTACTGGTATTAAAAGATCTCTTATACTTTCTTAGTGTTTTGAGCTTAGTTTGGGTTTATTTAACCATAGCTAGTAACAAATACAAGCACCCTGGGTCAGAATGAATATGGGAACAATAGCAATTAAGAGGTGATTCCATGTTCCTCGAAGCCATCTGATCAGAAGCCTTGCTGCCGAATGCAGTTTATCGTCATACCCTGTACGATCTTAGAACTAAAACCTAATAAAATGGCAATCCTTCACATAAGCGAAGTAAAAAAAGAACTTTTAAAATGCTGCTTCGCGTAAAGCGCTTAAAATAACAGTTTCATTTCAGCCACGTCATGTATTAGACCAAGTCAGTCGTCGAACGGAATGACTTATTACTACAAGAAGATATCTTGCAAGACTACTGGTGCTTATTAGAGCTCGGTAATGGCCTTAAAGTGCTTATAATTGTATCCATCCGTACTGAAAACATTGAAAATCATTAAGAGCGCGTCCAGCGTAAACTGCGTTAGCAATTTCGAACTTCTGAGATGTTGTTCCCATCAAATTTTCACGAATTCGTAGTGTGTCAGTGATACAAGTCTCGTGTTTTCGGCATTTACTTACTGCGTAATACACCACTAGCCTTTGTAACAATGTTTCATTCCAATAAATGTATATACCTTGGTTTTATTGATTTTACGCCGTTCGGCGAATAGCAGTTTATTTTATGTTGTTTAAGTCAATGATTATTCAGAAGATTGTGGAGAAACACGATTGCCTTCGACCTGTAAGAAGACGCCACATAAAAGGGGAATATATGCATGTATATATATATATATATATATATATATATATATATATATATATATATATATATTTAATCATTTCAACCCAAGCAAAGGTAGTTTTCCTGCTTCTATTGGGCAGGGGTTTACATAGAGAAAAAGTGATGAGAAAGAGGGGTAGGTTTTAGGGGGTGCCAAACGGAGGGTAATAGAAGAATGAGAATACTGGTGGGATTGAGGTAGAGTGGATGGAGAAAAGAGCTTGAGAGAAAGGATGCGAGTTAGTGATATAGGAGATGACTATTGACCTTACATTTAAATACTTGGAGATTGCAGCTGTCGGGGAAGCAAGTATACGGAATGAAATTTTACAGGCGGGAAATGCGAGAAAAGAAGCTGTTAGAGCAGAAATTGCGGTTACATTTTATCGGTTTCACTTTAAAAGGGCAGGACCAGGGAGCTAAGTTTATTGGAGCAAAAGCCGTGAAAATATTTGTAGAAGAGGTACAGGGAAGCCACATCACGCCAATGAGAGAGCCACATTACAGATTCTCCGTTAGATTTTGTCGAGAACCCCGAGGTGAATAGCAGAGGCACCCGACTAAATGTGGCAGCAGTATTCAATACACCGGTGGATGGTAGATTGATATATGTGCATAATGGATTCAGATGGGAAAAACTTCCTGGCCCTGCACAGTGAACCGACCTTCTTAGCAGCAAATTTAGCTATGGATTTGATATAGTCATTCTACTTGAAGTCTGCTGAGAGTGGTAGGCCAAGGAGTCGCAGTGTTTTGCTCTCAGTGAGGCTAGCTTGATCCGTGCTAATGTGGGGTTGAAACGATTGTCTATGATAGATAGCAGCTTCATTTTGGAAGTATTGAAATTTACGAGCTATTTCTTACCAAGTTCACTATAGATTGGAGATTGATTCAAGCTCGCAGTGAAGTTTACTTTGTCAGCCTTTGCAGATTTTTTATCGAGGCGAGATTAAACGGTGGTGTCCTCGGCGTATATGCCTACTTGGGAACTGATTACATCGGGAAGATCGTTAATGAAGATCAGGAAAAGAGTAGGACCTAGAATAGAGACTTGAGGGACACCCACGTTCGTATGATAGTATCGGGAGGTATGTCCGTTCAATACTACCTTCATTGTGCGATTTGAAAGAAATGACTGGATTAGGTCAAACAATTATCCAATTATACCATAGCCCCGCAGTTTGCGTAGAAGGCCAGCATGCCAGAGTGTATCAAACGCTTTTGAAATATCCAGAGCATTAGTTCCAGCTTCGCCATTCCAGTTTCGTATACATACTCAGTGATGGTCGTTAGCATATCAGCAGTAGACCTAGTGAAGCGGAAACCCTACTGTTTGTCCGAGAAGAATCTGTGGGCTGTGAAATGCTGAAACACCTCGGCCTTGATAATAGCTTCGAACACTTTGCCAAAAATCGGTAAGAGGCTCATAGGGCTGTAATTAGCGGGGTTATCCAATATTCTTAAATATAAGAACCACAGAGGAAGACTTCCAACAGACAGGAAAGCAGGAAGCAGATAGTAGTTGTACAGCTTGGAGAGAACAGAGTAGAGTTCAGGGACACATTTATTCAAATCTATGATTGGGATTCCGTCACCTCCGGTCGCTTTATAAGATTTAAAATCTGAGATTATCTCAGAGACCAGCGAGGTGGTAATGTGGATGTTATTCAGTTGGGCCTCAGTTCGAGGTGAGAAGTCGGGTGCAGATACTCCAGACGAATTCAGTGTCGAATTAATGGAGAATCTGCTAGCAAAACACTCAGACTTGGCCGCTGAAGAGGTGATGACCTCAAATTCATTGATTAGACTGGTTATTGAGTGCTTAATGTTATTTAGCAGACTTTTACAGAGCGCCATCAGTCTATTAGCTATCCACTCAATCTTTAGTATAGCTAGCATTCTTTCTCCTTAAGCTTCTCTTAGGTTTTCTATCTGTTCTCTGAAATATATGGTGTAATAGAGATGTAATACCTAGAAATACCTCCTACACAATGGTAATCCATTCGCTACATGCATATCCTATTACCACTGATGCTCTACCATTATGTAAAAAGTATTTCTGGTTGGGATATGTGGGAGGTATTTCTGCTGCACTCTGTATTTGCGAGGATGAATTTGTATTCATCTTTTTACATATTTTTTTTTTCGAAGATTGCTTACCCGTCATTGGATAGAATCCTTTCTCTGCGTAAAAGTTCTTTTTCATTCTTTCATAAATATTTATAAGCATTTTTCCTGTCTTATCACTTTCGTCATCAATTTTCCCCTCCTAATTTCAGCACATTTGCCCTGTCACCGTTTCCGGATTCGTTTTTCCCTTTAGTTCTCTTATATTGTATTTTCTCTATTTTTTTTCTTTCTTTGTTTTTCTTTCTCCCTTTTCCCATGTCTTTTTGTTTCTTTCTCTTTATATATATATATATATATATATATATATATATATATATATGTGTATGTGTGTGTGTGTGCGCGCGCGCGCGCGTGTGTGTATACACACACACACACACACATATATATATATATATATATATATATATATATATATTCTAAACATATACTGTTAAATATAAGAGACAATGAACGTCTATTATGGTTTAATCATGAGCCGTTCTAAACATCGTATTTTGGCTTTAATTTCAGATGAAAATAAAGACAAAAATTCTCCAACATTTGGATAATTTTTTTATTAAGTTGGTTCTAAGCTTTCGGCTCACATGAGCCATCTTCAGAGAGGTTACGTGGACGTTAACATAAAAAACATCCACCACCAGCGACGATTTTATCTTGTGTTGACATAAAACTTTGCTAAGCAACAATAACAGTAATAGCAAACGCAGTTCGTAAATTTGTAATGCGGTTCTACGACGTCACACCACGTGAGAGCTTGAAATGATAACAGAACCATATATTTAAATGCAATGTAAAGTGTTATGATCAGATTTAAATGTGATTTTATTAAGTGTGGGTTGTTTGGATTTAATGTAGATGGCCTCTAATATCTGAAGGTTCTTTTCACTGTGTGTATGAGTAAGGATTATTGTGTTGCTGACTAAAATCTGTCTGATGTTACCTACATTGCTATGTTTTTCTAAGAAATGTTGTTTAATTGTACTCTGATCAAAAAGGTGACATGTAAGTCTACGGGAGAGCGTGGTAGTAGTAAAACCAATATATGTAGTGGGTTTTTTTGTTAGTACAAGAGATACAATCTCTGAACTGGCATGTAAATTGATACACTACACTGGCTTCCCTGTGCCTCTTCTATAAATACTTTCACGGCTTCTGCTCGGATGAACTTAAATCACTGGTGCCACCTAGGTGTGAATTTGCATAAGATACTAGATTGGCAACTAGGTCCCACTCTTTTACAGTAAAACCAACGAAATGTAACCTCAATTTCTACTCCAACAGCTTCTTTTCTCGCACTTCCCGCCTGTGGAATTCCCTTCCGCATGATTGCTTCCCCGACGGCTACAACCTCCAGAAGTTTCAATGTAAGGTCAATAGACACCTCCTAACACTCTACCTCGCACACATTCTCTCCAAGACTCTCCCTATGTACCCCCCTAACTCGTCTATCACCCTCCCTCTGACATTTCCTATACCCAATCGCTCTATGTAACCCCCTGCGCTATAGTGGCAGTGGACTGCCTTGCTTGGGGTGATATGATTAAAAAAAAATTACTCGCTATCATTTGCACGTACCTTGGGCTAATTGCGGAACGCAGCCAACTTTCTGAATGACTCGTTTAATATCATAAGCACAAATCTTCTTCTTCTTCTTCTTCTTCTTCTTCTTCTTCTTTCTGTCTTGTCCTTTCAGGACGTAGGCGATCATGGCTTTCCACGTCTCCCTATCTCTGGTGGCTTTTAGCACACTTTCTCCTGTTACACAAACCCAACCCCGGTCTGCCATCCACCTGCTCAGGCCCGTCAAGTATGTTACACGCATCTTTCCCCCGTCTTTTTTTTCCCCTCTATCTGGCCTGTGAATATCAGGTTCTCCAACCCCTCCTTCCTCATTGCATGTCCCAGAAACTTTAGCTGTCTCTTGCTGATGCTCAGTATTAATTTCCTTTTCATTTCCATCCTTTCCAAAACCTTATCATTGCTCGATCCATGGTATCAGCAGAGCCTTTCTGTAGTTTTTCCTTCATCTTTGATGAGATTGTCCAGCATTCACTGCCATATTGAAGAACTGACATCACATAGCAATCCAGAACTCACTTCTTTGTTTTTAGCAAAATTTTTCCTGTCTCCTAATACTCTACTCAGCTTCTGGAAAGCGTCATTCGCCATGCCAGTTCGTCTTTGGATATCTCCTTAAAATTTTATTTTGTTCTTACTTGTTCACTCACACAATCTCTCATACATAACCGCATACATAAATACTGATAAAATAAAAATGTTTCTTGAATCTCGTAAAATTTTAGGGAAGGTAACGTTGTCAGCATTTTAAACCAATGACGAATTTTACAAAAGAAAATCATATGTGTAAAAATCTTCTGCTTTTAAAACAGGAAACGTTCATAAGAATTTTTTTCCTTAAAGAAGGAATGTTTTCATTTTCAAATGAATAAATTAGAAATAAATCCCATGCAGTGACATGTGATAATCACGATGTCATATTATACGAGGACTTCAATTTTTAATTATAAAAATCTTTTCTAAAAATTAACACTATCCTGCCATTTCTAAGGTATATTCTTACGCATGTTTTCTTCTGTAGGGAAATTAACTAAGGTATCTACTACAAAAAACGTTGCCCTTGCCTGATTTAAAAATAAACTTTTTTCTCTCGCAATTTGGGCACCTCAACGTGTTGAACTAGTAAACAAGCTCGTCTTGCTAGAACCTATTAAATCTTAGTAGTTGGTTCGATCCTCACTGGGTATCCCATATTATCGGCCTTGTGTCACATCTCCCTCCCTCCCTCTCTCTCTCTTACACACCCACACCCACACGCTCTTTCTCTCTCTCTCCCGTCTTCTGGGTCCCTCTCTCTTTTCATATTCTTACAGCGGATCTAATACTAGTCTCTTCTCTCTCTCTTTCTCTATCATGTTCTTATAAATTCTCTTTTTAATTATTTTTTTTAATCATATCACCCCAAGCAAGGCGGTAACGCCACTGATGTGCAGGGGGATACATAAGAGTGAGAAGATTAGAAAAGAGAAAACCGGAAACCGCATCCTAAACAGGAAACAAGGGATGAGCCTCTTCACCTGTTCAATAGACGTGGGTGGAGTGTGAACCGGGCGATAGTTTAGTCTATCTACTCCAATTGAAAGAAAAAAAAACAAAGTTAGAAGATTAGAAAAGAGAAAACCGGAAACCGCATCCTAAACAGGAAACAAGGGATGAGCCTCTTCACCTGTTCAATAGATGTGGGTGGAGTGTGAACCGGGCGATAGTTTAGTCTATCTGCTCCAATTATACCCTTCTTTTCCTTTTCTATTTCTTTCTTTCTTTCTCATTTATTCTCAACTCACAAATGTACAATTCCTCTAATGCTTGTCCCACCGTTACAATTTTTTAAGTCGGTTTTGATTGTACTTTCTTAATTTCACGCATTTCTTTTTTCTCTCTCCCAATGTCGCCCTCTTAATACATCATTGCAATTGCTCAACTTCTAGCCTCCTCTCTCTCTCTCTCTCTCTGACTACCATATTCTTATATATTCTCATTTTCTTTCTTTCTTTTTTCTTTCTTTCTTCCTCAATATATTTGTTTACAGATTCACAATGCTTTTTCACAACTCTCTCTTTCACTCTCTTTGTCTGTCTGTCTGTCTGTCTGTCTCTCTCTCTCTCTCTCTCTCTCTCTTTCTCCATCATATATATATATTATATATATATATATATATATATATATCCACATCAAGCTTGTTTCGCTGTATTACAGCTGATCAATGGGGTTAGAAACATTAACACTTGCTTCTGGCCGGATCGAAACTCGATCGATTTGGTGCCAGTCGTAGTCACTATCCACATAACCCATAGGCAGAAGGAAACTGTTTTTTAAATTTTTTTTCTCTAGAGAGCTCAATCATGAGAGCATAATATATTAGTCATCCACATATAATCCTGTTTCGCTGTATCACAGCTTATCAGTGTGGCTAGACACATCCACTTGCTTCTGGCCGGGATCGAAACCCGACCGACATATATATATATAGATAGAAAGACACACACACACACACACACATATAAATGTGTGTGTGTGTGTGTGTGTGTGTGTGTGTGTGTGTGTGTGTGTGTTTATTTCTTAATGCATTATCATTTTGCTCACCTATTTTCACAATCTCAATCAACCTTTCCTTTTTGGTTTCCCTTACTTACTTCAATGTGCCTTTTTCTTCTTTTATATGCAAACGCTCGTGTTTAAAACAACCCCCACCCACAAAGCATGCGACTGTGACTTTCCACTTTGAATAAGTCAAATGCGATCCAAGTCCAACGATTCTGTCAGCTCCGGTAATTGGTGTCCATTGAAAACATTGTCTGCCAAAAACAAGAAGAATAAAAGCGGCTTTAATGGAAGACGAGTGAAAGGACAGGGGAAGGAGAGGAGTGGAAACTGAAAACGACAGGACCATTGCAAAACCTCAGTCACCATCTGAAGCAGCACCAGTTGGAATTGGGTAGGGCCAAGCTCGAATGCTGCGTAATCCGTTGCAACACTTGATGAGAGTTTGGATCGGAATTGTGATGACAAGAGCTTAGGAAGTAGGTCAGGGGGCACTAATGGGGGTTCCCGGCAGGCCAGAACCTCGTTTTGGTTTGGCGACAAGATGGCGTCAAGATGCAATTCGGAGTGGAGTTGGAAGGAAGTGTATTACAGAGATTGGAAAATGTCGGAAGGAGAGAGAGTATTAGAGCGTGGAACGAAAGAATGAAGAGAATAATGTGTGGTTCCGTTGGTAAAGCGCTGACGGAGGATAACAACAAAGATAGATGTTTAAGAAAACTATTGAAATGTGCCCAATACAGCGTAGAGAAAATTATAAAAAACGAATAATGAAGCAAATGGTAATTTTTAAAAAAAAGTTAGAAAAATAAAATAGAAAAGCAAGCAAATTTAAAAATATATTAACTGCCAAAAATAAGAAATTCCTGATAAAAAGAGAATATGCAAGAGTATGTGTATGTGTGAGAGAGAGAGAGAGAGAGAGAGAAAGAGAAAGAGAAAGAGAGAGTGTGCGTGAAAGAAAGTTTATGTGGGAGTGTGTGTGTGTGTGTGTGTGTGTGTGTGTGTGTGTGTAAGAGTTTGTGTGAGAGAGACAGAGAGAGCGTATGTGAGAGAGTGACTGTGTGTATTTGTGAGAAAGAGCGTTTGTATGTGTGTGAGATTGTGTGAGAGAGAGTGTGTGTGTGTGAGTGAGTATGTGTGTGAGTGAGTATACGTGTATATCTGTGGGAGAGAGATTGTGTGTGTGAGACTGTGTGTGTAAGAGAGAATGTGTGTGAGAGAGAGAAAGTGTGTATGTGTAAGAGAGAGGGTGTTTGTGTAAGAGGGAGAGAGAGAAAAAATAGAAAGTAGATCAAGAAAGAAATAAGACTTGTTAAAGCAGTTAGCCAGAAAAGATTTTCTTTCTCCTAAACTGAAAACATCCACGTGTTGAATTTCGTTTCGCCCTGTCTATTAATATTGATAATTCCTAATCCGCATTTATTGATGAAAGTTAATAACTTTTTACAACTGGAGTGAAAGATTAGTTCGGTTAAAATAGCCATGGTCTGTCCGGTCAATAGGACTGAGAATAATATCTCAAAATAGTAACACAATCACTCTGATGGTAAGATAAATTCAATATTCACTAAGCTTTTAAACGACAAACTCAAGATTGTAATTAAAATCTTTTTCAGAGTCGCCATCAAGAATTGGATTCTAGGTTGAAGTACAAGAATCAACAACAGTACAGCAATGTTTAATACACTTATCTCACAAACAATTAACAGTGATTTACCTCGATGGTCTTATGCCACTTCGGCTTTTCTTTGACAAATGAAAAAAAATTACATTAAAACGTATATTTGGGACTTACATTTTTCGATGTAATTCGGAATATGACTGTAAGAACAATTGCTGCAAGAGTGAGACTGATGATTTTACAAATATTCAATGAAAAATTATTTAACTTAATAATCTTGTCAGCAATGTATATTAAGAATTCGCTGAGTTTTAAGTTTCCAAAAGAAGAGTTGAAGAGCCAGTACTTAAATAAACTACACCACTCATAAAAAAAGAGAAGAATTTTAGGGAAAATAATTTTTGGAGAAGCATTCTTTAGACACTCTTTGAATCGCGACACTAAACATAATGAAAAATTATCGAGTTGAGGTATTGTAACTATTTACATCATTTGGACTGTTGTAATTCATGAAGTTCAGTCCGAAATCCAAGCATACATTCCGGCAGCAAGGCCTCTGATTGGGAGGTTGTGAGGAGCATGGAATCACCTCTTAATTGCTGTTGTTCCCAGGTCTACCCTGAACCAGATTGGTAGCACTTGTTAGGATCCCAACTATGGGCAAATAGTTAACCCCCAAACTCGGGTCAAAACACTATGAAAGTATAAAAAGAGATTTTTATGGAAATATATACATAAAAATAAGCTTTTATAGAAAAATATACATTTTTGAAGGAAAAATATTTCCAACAATGCATTTTGAAGAAAAAAATACTACCATAGCAAATTTTTCAAGGAAAAAATATTACCAGCAATACAATTTTTAATACAGAAATAGAAGACATCTTCATTTTTCTAAAATAAAAAATAAGAATATAAAAAAATTTCATCAAAATCTGACTAAATCAACCTTCTCATTATAACCGAACATAAAAATACCTTAAAACCCCACCTTATGGCATTAAATAACCCACAAAAGTTGATACGCCCTTAAACAAAACTCAGACTCAAGAGTACATTTGAAGAAGGTCGTTCAACGGGCGAAACTTTGTAACTAAATATGGCAATAAAGGTGAGAACAGTATGAAATCGATCACTGACATTTACAGAGTTATTGACATTTATATAGTCAGTTACGTGTCATACGTGATACACGCCTGTGCGACCATGTCTCAATAGAGACATGACTGACTGGTCAGAAGATTTTTCTAGAGTAGGTTATCATAGACTGATTACCAATCAAAGCTACAGAATCCAATCTGCCCTGCTATTTAACCCATAGCTGGAGAAAGAAGCGAGGCATTAATATTTTCCCAAGGGTATTTGCGCGTAACTGAATTCAACTGGAATTCGAACTTGGCTCTCTGATTTCTTGTCTCGAGCTTATATCCACTGCACCACAACGCACATGATACTTAGTACTGCGCTTTACTTCGTGAAGTCAAGTTGCCAAAAAAGAAAACACATCAGAAAAATTATTATGAAGATATTTAACAAAACATATCGAGAAGCCACGTAATGGCATGTCTTCTTCTTCTATGTGCCTTGTCCTTTCAGAACGAAGGCGATCATGGCTTTCCACGTCTCCCTATTCTTGGTGGCTCTTAGCACGCTTTCTCCCGTTACACCACGCAAACCCCGTTATGTCAACCACCTGCTCAGACCCTTCAAATATGTTATCCGCTGCTTTCTCCTGTCTCATTTTTCCTCTATCTGACCTGTTAGTATCAGGTTCTCCAAGCCCTCCTTCCTCACTGCATGGTCCAGGAACTTTCCCTGTCTTTTTTTAATGCTCAGTATTAATTTCCTTTTCGTTTCCATCCTTTCCAAAACCTCATCATTGCTCACATGCTCGATCCATGATATCCGCAGCATCCTTCTGTAGAACCACATTTCAGTTGCTTCAAGTTTTTCTTTCATCTTTGATGACATTGTCCGGCATTCACTGCCATATTGAAGAACTCTTTTCTTTGTTTGTAGCAAAATTTTCCTGTTTTTTAATACTCTACTTAGTTTCTGGAACGCGTCATTTGCCATGCCAATTCGCCTTCGGATGTCTGTGTCGCACTTTTCGTCTTCTATTAGAACACTTCCCAGATATTTAAATTTTTGTACCTCCCTGATTTTAGTATCCCCCATCTGTATTTGGCATTTTGGGCTGCTTTTTGCTGATGACCATGCATTCGGTTTTCTTGCTGTTTATTTGTAGTCCTTTCTTGTCACTCTCTTCAGTTACCTTCTGTAGGAGTTCTTGTAGTTTCCTTTCCCTGTCTGCTATTAGCACCGTATTATCTGCGTACCTTATGTTGTTCAAATTGTGGCCTCCAATGACAAATCCTGGCATAACATCTAGGATCATCCGAAAAGTCTTGTTGTACAACTTAAATAAATCCGGTGAAAGACACATCCTTGTCTTACGCCCCTTTTCTATCTTTGTATATCTGCTGAATTACCTGTCCGTATGCAGGCAGTTTACTACCAGTAGAGATTCTTGATTACTCTTATGTCTTTCCTAAATATGTCGAGGCTGATGAGCATCTTCGTAGATAATAAGGAACATTCTTCTTTGGATTTTGTTAATAATCTCTAGATCAGTGATTCTCAACTACCGTGTGCTGCACGATCCACTTACGTGTGCCGCGAAATAGTGTCACGGTATACATGTACGTGCGTATGGAAGTAGCAATGGTACAACGTTAGTATTTAGATAAATGAATAAGTATTATTAAACTTTTTATCCCACATTAGCTTAAAAAAAATTATCAGTTTTATTGTTATTTTCTACTTCTTATTTATGTAAATTAGGTTTCTCAACCCTAAATGATATCAAAAATAAGAAGCGGTTAAATTTAACTACGGTTAAATGAAGACGAAATAAGCGTCTGCTTATTGCACATTTGATCAAATATTGAAAAAGTCATAGAAAACACTAGACGAAGGTTTCACACTAAATAAGTTGCACAAATAGTTATATTAAACATTGTAAGTACATATTTGTCTGTGTATTATATTTTAATCTATGGTTTTCTTTCATTACATTTAAATGTAGCCTCTTTAAAAATATCCTACCTGTTCGGCCGCCATTACCCACAGAAATCACTACTTTCGACTATTTCGGAGACAGTCATCAGACCACAATAGGCGCCTATTCACGACTGCTCGTAGTGAGTGCAAGAGAATCCTGAATGACGCCAAGCGGTTATTTGCTGAGAGAATGAGACAGCGCATAGCTGACCGAAAGTTCGGCTCTAAGGACTATTGGCGGTTATGCAAACGGGTGCTGAACAACAGCAAATCCTCTATCCCTCCTTTAATCAATTAATTTGAGGTCCTCACATCATCACCGGACAAAGCCGAGTGTTTTGCTCGCAGATTCTCATCCAACTCCACATGTTACTCATCTCGAGTACCCTCATTCGACCTCCCTATTAGAACTGAGGCTAAACTGTACGATATATACATTACCCCGACAGTAGTATCCCGTGCAATATCAAAACTTGACCCTCATAAGGCGAGCGGTGGTGATGTAATCCCGGTGATTGTGCTTAAGAATTGTGCCCCCGAACTCTCCTTCGTCCTCTCTAAACTCTATAACTACTGCCTCTCTGCTTCCTGTTTTCCTGCATGCTGGAAGTCCTCTTCTGTCGTTCCTGTATTCAAGAACTCTGGTGAACCCTCGAACCCATCCAACTACCGCCCTATCAGCCTTCTACCAATTTTCGGGAAGGTGTTCGTGGCCATTATTAATGCTGAAATAGTTCATCATCTTACTGCCCATAAACTCTTCTCCGACAGGCAGTATGGCTTCCGCTTCGCCAGGTCCACGACCGACATGCTAATGACCATTACGGAGTACATGTTCCAGGCCCTTGAGGAGTCTGGCGAGGCACGTGCTGTTGCTCTGGACATCTCGAAGGCTTTTGACAGGGTTTGGCACGCTGGCCTTCTATGCAAGCTACGGGGTTACGGTATCACCGGACGATTGCATGATCGGATCCAATCCTTTTTAAATAACTGTATAATGAAGGTCGTCCTGAATGGGCATGCTTCCACATCTTACTGTACAAACGCTGGTGGCCCTCAGGGCTCTAACCTAGGTCCGACCCTCTTCCTTATTTTCATAAATTACCTCCCGGTCGAGATCAAGAGCCAAGTAGGCATCTACGAAGATGACACCACAATTTACTCCCACATCAGTAAGAAACCCGGCCTAGCGGACAAACTTAATCTCACTGCTGATCTTGATAGGGATCTACATCCTGTAGTGAATTGGGGTAAGAAGTGGCTTGTAAATTTCAATGCGTCTAAGACCCAGCTGCTCTCTGTCAATCTTCACAAGCGACCTCTCCTGCCTCCCATAAGCAGGGACCAAGTGCGTCTCCCCGAGAGCAATACACTGCGCCTCCTCGGCCTTACCCTCTCTTCTGATCTCAAGTGGAACCACTACATTGAGTCAATAGCTAAATCCACTACTAGAAAGGTTGGGTCACTATGTCGAGCCAGGATGTTTTTCCCACCTGAAATCATCCTGCATATATACAAATCAACCATTCGTCCGTGCAAGGAGTACTGCTGCCATACATGGTCAGGTGGCCCCGCTGTTCATCTCGGTGTTCTTGACAGGCTCCAAAGGAGAATCAGTAATGTGTTAGGTACCGACTTGGCGGCTCGACTACAGCCACTTTCCCACCTACGGGATGTGGCTTCCCTTTGTCTGTTCTATAAATATTGCCATGGCTTCTGCTACAACGAACTTAAATCACTGGTGCCGCTGCAACAGGTGTTCACTCGTGAAACCAGACTGGCAACTGGATCTCACCCATTCACAGTGAGATCGACCAAATGCAGACGACAGTTCTACTCCTTCAGCTTCTTTCCTCGCATTTCCCGCCTGTGGAACTCGCTTCCTTATTTTTGCTTTCCTGACGGCTACAACCTCCAGGAATTCAAATGCAAGGTCAATACTCATCTCTTAACCACTTGACCCTAGTTCTTTCCTCATCACCCTGTGTATCCTTCTTTCCTTTCTCTCCACCTCTGGAACTGTCATCACACCTGTATTCCCTTTCTTCTCTTGCTCCTTTCTAAATGGTTTGTCCTTCTCTTCACTCTCTTCTGTCTAGTGCTTTTACTCTTGCTCGGAGTGATATGATTAAAAGATACTACTCTAGATATATAGCAGAAAAACTAAACCAAGTGTGGCAGCAGTATTCAATGCTTGAACGAATTCTTCTTCTTGTACCGAGTCCCTTCAGGACACGGGTGATCACTGATTTCCACTTGACTTTGTCTCTTGCCGCTCTTAAAATTCTTTCTCTCGTTATCTCTCCTAAACCCCGCTCTACCATCTATTTGCTCTACCATCCAAGTAGGCATCGCGCTGATTTCCCCCGTCTCTCTTTCCCTCTGTCCATCCTGTGGGTATCAAATTCTCAAGGCCCTTCTTCCTCATTATATGTCACAGAAAACTCATCTATCTCTTCCATATTTTTTATAATCATATCTCCGCAAGCAAGGCATTTTACTGTCACTGTTTTGCAGGGGGTTACATAGGAGGAAAGTTACGAGAAAATGTAACAGGTTATAGGGAGGGTGTCAGGAAGTGAGTAAGAGAAGGATGAGAATACTGATAAGAGTGGACTGGACGGAGAAAGGAGCATGAGAGAGAAGATGCAAGTCAGTGAGATAGGAGATGACTATTGACTTTACATTTAAATTCTTGGTGATTGTAGCTGTCTGGGAAGCAAGTAAACGGAAGTTTCATAATTATGAGTTTTCTCCTCGTTTCCATCTTCTCCAACTCCTCGTCGTTAGTCACATGCTCAGTCTATGGTATCTTCAGCATTCTTTTGTAAAACCACATTTCTGCTTCCTCTCGTTCATCCTTGAGAAGATCGTCCAACACTTGCTGTCATACAGAAGGACAGACATCACATAGCAATCCAGCACTCACTTCTTTGTTTCCAATGAGATTTTCCTGTCTTTCAGTACTCTGGTTAGCTTTTAAAATGCGTCCTTGGCCACGCCAATGCATCTTTGGAACTCGACATCGCACTTCCCATCCTCTGTCAGAACGCTTCCCAAGTATTTAAATTTCTTGTTTTATTTTAGTTTCACCGACCTGCACTTAGCATTTTTGGTTCTTTTTCCTTCATTCAATTTATGCTGAGTCCTTTATTCTCGCTTTCTCTTGCTACCTTCTGTAAGAGGCCCTGCATTTTCCTTGCTGTGTCTGCTATCAGCACTGTGTCATCACACATATAAACATGTAAGAAAGAGTCTCTCGAATGACACAGTGAACTAACTTTTTGAGCGAGCAATAGATCTATCAAATGATTAGATATAATTGTTCCACTTTATGCTGCTGGAAAACGTTAGACAGAGAAGGCGCGGCGAGTTAGTCTTCTGGAGGTTGTAATGTTAAAATGGTTCTTTAAAAAGGTGTATAATGATTATACGATGCATGTAAAATCGGTTTGCAATGAAAGCTTATAAAAATTTAGAATGTTTTCCGCCTAGCAGTTGGGGAGTAACTAATCTTCAGCCACTGGATCACCTTTTGATCACCTTTCTCTTTTCTGTTCCACCACTAAAAGATGAATTTTTTTCGCAACAGGGTCAATTTTTTCATAAATCTATATTAAATTCTGACACTGAATTCCTGCATTCTTTGATTACATAAAAACAAGACGAAAATCTCCAAAGAAACCAGAATGTAGATAGTGAAGATGTCCAAGTATATGAACCAGCGAGCAATCGATAAGGCACTTGAAATGTCAAAAAGCGGCAGTTCAAATATTCTCTGTCTCAAAGCACTGAAGGTGTTTTGAATTAACCAAACTATGATTTTCTTCCAAATCTGCAATAAAAAATCCACTCATAATATGGCACTTATTAGAAATTTACAATAGTGAAAAATATTCCAAGACTTTTGCACGGTCCTATATATATATATATATATATATATATATATATATATATATTCATCCATGTATCCATGCATTGAGTAGTTGCCAACATATATATATATATTGCAATAAAAGGTGTTTCTTTCGTAAGGCGACTACCTTAAGTTTCATGGATACATTAGTATACAATTCTTAGGCGGTCGAAATTACTATTTTATCGGGTTTTCATATCCACAAGGGCAAAACCAAAATGTAAAATCCAAGATAGCCAACGCATTGACAAAACCTACAATGTTGGGTACCGAATGCCTGATAGATGGCAAAAAAGAGGCTGAAACAACTCCAAATAATATCTCATAGTGTATACAAAATACACTCCAAAGTGAGAATCTGATATTTGTGTATATATATATATATATATATATATATATATATATATATATGTGTGTGTGTGTGTGTGTGTGTGTGTGTGTGTGTGTGTGTGTGTGTTATTTAATTCCTTATTCTGTATTGTGTTATATGTGTGATTTGATGTATCTATTCTTAATTTCTTTTCGGTTTAAAAATCACTGTTATGAACTGTTATATGTCATATTATAAACCTTTTTTTAATATTCTGAGTGAAATTAACATTTATTTATTCATTAACAATCGGTACGGGACAACTGCAATTTTTTTTACATTGCTGAAATAAATTCTGAAATTATAACCGTTTAATTATGTGTTGAGTTTTTCTCTCAATATATACACGCACAAAACTCAAACCACAGAGGAACGTTAATGTAAATCCTGAAGTCGTATAGAATACCAGCAATCGTAGTTGATGCTATGAGCATTTTATAACAAAATAGAGATCAAAACTTCTTTTTTTTCAATGCAAAGATCTGGAACGTAAAGTTTAGTTTCCGAGTAGGTTCTGAAAATCTAAATAAAAATCTTCCAGCAGTTAAGAAATAATGACATTTAAGACAGCCAATAGCAAGAGATAAATATGTATAAGTCTGTCGTATGCATTTCTGTGTAGGCATAAAAATAGGACAAGTATTTCTTAAACTGATAGATAGACACTTTCCAAAAAATCAGAAATAAACAAAATTTTCAACAGAAACATAATCAAACTATGCTATAGTTATACTAGTAATTTAGATAGTTTAATAAAAAAAAATCGCTATAAACTTAGATTGCATTGCACATCTAAGTTTATGCCAATAAACTTAGATGTGCAATGCAATCTAATAAATAATAAGTATGCAATAAAGTATGCAACTGCAGGAACGAAAATAATTGTCAACTTCAAGGACTCTGCAAAAGAAATCATTTACAAGGCAAAGGTACATGACGCAATTGACCAAAATAAAATATATTTGGGTTCAACCAAAAACACCTTTAAGACCAGGTGTTTTAATCACAGGTCTACATTCAAAATAGACAAATTTTAAAAATGTAAAAAATTGGATAACCACGTGTGGAAATTAAAATCAAAATATGGATAAGACCCAGACATAGCGTGGAGTACTGTAAAAACAGCCAAGCCTTACAACGGTGGCAAAATATGTAGACTGTGCCAAGAATAAAGTTAGATATTATGCTATTCCCAAACAAAAATGAACTGCTGAATGAAAGAACGGAAATTATAACTAAATGTAACCATACTAAAAAATACTTATTAGGTTCATACAACCATGGGTGAATAAAAAACACCGTTACGTGAGCGTTCTTGAAAGAAAAACGGTAAACAGTAGAGTCAGTTATTAAAACTCGCCTGAAGACACAACTCATTGTATTGTATTTTTCTTTCTATATTTAAGTGTGATGCTATTAAGCTTATCAGAGAATATAACAAAAAAAATTAAAATATATATATATATAGAGAGAGAGAGAGAGAGAGAGAAAGAGAGAGATATGGGCAATCGAATGACAAAATGTAAAAAGTCCTAACTTTTATATATTTTTTGGTTAAATAGCAGAGTAGATCAGTGTCTCTAGACTTGACTGGCACCCAGTCTAGTGAAAGACAATTCTCAGTTTTTAAAACAATGGACAAAGTAACGTAAAATTATTTCACTATATTTTCTAAAATGCCGCAGTAATTCACAGATAAAGCAGGACTCGTACAGAATCATGATCGTTTTTATTTCATTAAATAATATGTATGTCTAGACTAATAATAGTATTATTGGTAGGGACAATTTTAGATTTAGCACAAGGCTAAAAGTATGGGGCACCCGTTGAGGATCGAGTTCACTGTTCAATTACAATGATTTTAGCGAGACAAGCCTGCCAACCATTACACCACATCGTGCTGCCCAAATCTTCTGTATATATGAAACGGTAGGGGAATACAAAACATATTGATTACAATTTTGTTTAGTCAGTTCACCCCAAACAAGGTGATAATGCCACTAAGATACAAAGGGTTAGCAGGAGTGAAAGATATTAATGAGAATATTTTAGACGAAACCGGAAGTCAAACCTTAACACGAAACAAGAGTAAACGTCTATTTCTGTTCAAAAGACAAGGGAAGAGTGTGAACTGGGTGATAACTGAACCTATTGACTTAAAAATTTAATTCGGTTAAGTTAGACATGCAGATATACCGAATTGCAAATCTGAGAGGGGGAAGGATGTTAAAAAAAAGTTGCTAAGAACAAACTTTTTCAATTGGACTAGGTAGACTGAACTATCGCCCGGTTCACACTCCACCCACGTCTATTGAACAGGTTAAGAGGCTCATCCCTTGTTCCCTGTTTAGGATGTGGTTTCAGGCTTTCTCTTTTTCCAATCTTTTCACTTTTCCTTATTTTTTTTTCAATTTTAGTAGATAGACTGAACTATCGCCCGGTTCACACTCCACCCACCTCTATTGAACAGGTGTAGAGGCTCATCCCTTGTTCCCTGTTTAGGATGTGGTTTCCGGCTTTCTCTTTTCCAATCTTTTCACTTTTCCTTATTTTTTTTTTCAATTGGTGTAGATAGACTGAACTATCGCCCGGTTCACACTCCACCCACGTCTATTGAACAGGTGTAGAGGCTCATCCCTTGTTCCCTGTTTAGGATGTGGTTTCCGGCTTTCTCTTTTCCAATATTTTCATTTTTCCTTATTATTTTTTTTTCAATTGGTGTAGATAGACTGAACTATCGCCCGGTTCACACACCACCCACGTCTATTGAACAGGTGTAGAGGCTCATCCCTTGTTCCCTGTTTCGGATGTGGTTTCCGGCTTTCTCTTTTCCAATCTTTTCACTCTTACGTAGCCCCCTGCACACCAGTGGCCTTACCGCCTAGTGATATGATTTTTAAAAAAAGCATTGGTAGTCGTGGACAGCCATGAACACCCACGTCATGAAGCGACACGGCATATAGACGCAATAGACTCTCGAGAATCCCGAATAGTTAAAAGACGAACTAATGCTCCTTAAAGGATTTTCAAACCAACTGTCGTGTTAAAGACCAAAACTACTTACTGAAATGAAAGGTACATCTGCTATTTCTCTGTGCGCCTGTCTATATGCGCAGATAACAATAAATCTAGGCCCAACGGTTCACGCAAATAAATCAGAATTTGTCAGCCCCAGCCTCCCGGACAGAGGAAATGTGGCAGGCCAGGAAGTAAAAGAATGACGTTGAAATTGCTTATATCTAGAGTCGTGTCAGCAAGAGACTTGGGCAATGCAAGGTGAGATGCACTTTAGTAGATTTCATCTCCTATTGGTCTTGAGGCGAGAAGATTAAGAAGAGGAAGTATTTACCTGTTGCTTTCACTTAATGTCAAGAAATCGGACCGCAGAATCACAGAACAACTGTGCTATTTAATGTATGTGTGTATATAGGGAGGAAGTCTTCATTCATATATGTGTGTGTGAATGTTTCTTTGTGTATGTTCAGAAAGAGATACACACAAATGTGCAAGATTGTAAATTTTATGTATTCATGGGGCCTTTTCATATATATAGGTATAAATATTGATACATGTGGTGTGCTTTTATCAGTATAGATAGATATGAGCAGATAGTAAGTTAGCAGATAGATAGATAGATAGATAGATAGATAGATTCTTTCTAGATAGATAGATAGATAGATAGATAGATAGATAGATAGAAACAATCTTTCTTAGATAGATAGATAGATAGATAGATAGATAGATAGATAGATAGATAGAAACAATCTTTCTTAGATAGATAGATAGATAGATAGATAGATAGATAGATAGATAGATAGAAACAATCTTTCTAGATAGATAGATAGATAGATAGATAGATAGATAGATAGATAGATAGATAGAAACATTCTTTCTAGATAGATAGATAGATAGATAGATAGATAGATAGATAGATAGATAGATAGATAGATAGATAAAAATATGATGGCTTAAGGCGTACAATTCCAATTTCTTACACAATGTTGATTTCGATATGCACACAACTTACATATGTAATAACGAGAGTTCTTCACCAGTAAATATAACGATTTCTAACTAATATAATTGAATGTCTCTTTCAATGGTAATTTAGTAGATGACTTAATGCCAAACTTTGTGAGGTTTTTATCATATATTGAATGAGAATACAAATAATAGCCCTTTATGTTACATAAAGTTCCATTAAAACTTTACTTCTTTTTTTCCAACACACTAATGCTAGCAAATGGTAAATATCAGTCAGTTAAAGGCCATGCGTGATACACGCTTGGGTGATCATGTCTCGAAAGAGACGTGACTGACTGGGGAGATTTTCCTGCTGTAGGTTGACATTACTTTCTGCGCAAAATTATAGCCCTATCTAAAAAAAACA
>JBBBDQ010000188.1:1340000-1440000 GCA_037127315.1 Ascarosepion bandense
TTTATTTGTAGTCCTTTCTTGTCACTCTTTTCAGCTACCTTCTGTAGAAGGTCTTGTAGTTTTCTTTCTTTGTCTGCCATCAGCACTGTATCATTTGCGTATCTTATGAAGTTCAAATTGTGGCCTCCGATGACAAATCCTGGCATAACATCTAGAATCCTCGGAATGTGACTCGCGGTACAATTTGAATAAATCCAGTGAAAAGAAACGTAACAATTTTATGAGATTTTCGTTTAACAATAGTATGCATTCAGTAGAGTACTGTTGTGCTTTGAATAGATTTTCAATTTGTTGAATTTGAAATAACATAGACTGGTTCATCGTCTTCATATATAGTTAATGCTATCAGTGGGCTGAGGTAAATTTATATTTAATATTAACAAAATTTTTATCAAATCTTATACTTTCCTTAACACTTAAATAATATATAACCATTAATTATATTTTTGACTAGTAGTAAGCACCCAGTGTTGCACCGGATGGGAAGAGTATAACTCGACTTTTAATTTTTTTATACGACCCATATCTGCAGACATTAAATACGGGTGATAACTCTTGTATTTTTTGAAAGAGTTATTTTCCATGTAAAAGTTACTGCGCTGAACTTATCTTTAACAAACAAAAAAATACTTGAAAAAAAAAAGATTAAACTGAAGCGCCACGCATAATTTCTTTTTCTTTGTTGTGTAGATTGATAACTTTGCAAGGAGTAAGTCTTGAAATTAATCGGATGAAAAATGTGGAAGTGTACGTTAATAGAAATCAGTGACGATATACACACGGATACACACATTGGATTGTAGCATCTTTTCGAGCAGCAACTTGTAGTAAATACACCAATTTTACAAGTATGTGGTGAAAAATTCTCAACAAAGTGTCCTTCTGAAAATCAATATTATAACTGCTAATTCCGTGAACAGAAAAGAGGAAACTTTGATGGAGTCTTAAAGAAAATGACATCAAAAAGAACGAACACTTATACTCAGAATTAAGAAAAACCAGCCAAAATTGTTTAGACACATAATGAGTAAGAGGGGCTTGAAAAGTGTAACACTCACAAGACATATTGAGGACAAGAGGTATAGAAAAAAGCAACGAGCTATTTCCTGACGAGCTTGTGTGAATAGATGTCGGAACGGGAGTCAAGAGTTTTAGCAAAGGGAGAAAAACTTCTATAGCCCACAAGTTGGGGTGCGTCATGATCCCCCATGTCCTGAAGGGACGCGGTGAATAGGAGAAGATGAATGTTTGATAATCAGAATAATGATTTTGGGAACTGGGTTTAACTGACAAAACTTAAAACTTCCGTTTTATTTATATATAGATTATGAATATTGACGATTTTCATTGGTTGTACGCGGTTTGTTTTTCTCATCAAAAATAATTATATGAAGATTTTGTTTCTAATTCATCGAGAAAATAAGTTACCAAACAGCATTAAATATAATCAAGAATAGTGCATACTATTCCCAAGTTTTATCAACAATTGTATTTTTCTACCTACATTTATATATTTTACAAATTAAACTAAGCACAACTGATTATTAAAAGATAAAAGATAAAGCACAACTGATTATTAAAAGATAAAATATTTTCGTGGACTTTGACGTCATTATAGTCTTATTTTTGTTCAAATCCGTAATTTGTTTAGCTCATCATCATCATCATCATCATCTTCTTCTTCTTCTTCTTCTTCTTCTTCTTCTTCTTCTTCTTCTTCTTCTTCTATGTGCCCTGTCCCTCCAGGATGTAGGCGATCATGGCTTTCCACGTCTCCCTATCACTGTCTTAAAAACTCTAGATAACATTCACTATTTTTTATCCATAATGTTGAATGTGTTAAAATCATTAAAGTTTTTAACAAGAAAAATCTCAAGTTGATGTTAAAAATTGCCGCAAAACATTGATTTATTTAAGATGGAATGATTTATTATGAGATGTCTCTAATTTGTATGTATATACATTATATTTATTTTCAATTTTTCTAGTTGAATTATTCACCTCTATTGCATATGATCCATTATTGTACACAATTAGGTTATAATAATATTTGTATTTTATATGAATACTACCTTATGATAATTGAAATGTAGTAGAGGTGGGGGCATAGCATAGATTCGGCAGCAGGTAAGGCACGAGATCCTTGCATCGGCCCTGAAATAATGCTCTTTTGGGTCTTGTGCCAGAATACTATAAGCCTCAAATCATATATTCAAGTGGGTATCACATATTCAGAGGTGGTGGGAACGAGACCCTCGTACCGATCATGAATGTAATATCTATTATTGGACAAAGATAAGAGATTTACTAAGCGCCGGTTAGATGTGGCACAAGCCCGAAAGTATAGTGCACCCAGTGAGGATCAAACTCACTACTCAATTGTAATGATTTTAGCGAGATAAGCATTCTAACCATTACACCACGTCGAGGTAAACATTATGCAGTTTAAACGCAAATGGGAAGGGTAATACTAGTATTAGCCGTCTCTTTATAAGAAAATATTTTGCATTTACTGACCGATCCGCCAGGCTGCTGTCGGTTTACATTAATAAAAAATCTTTATCTTAAAATAATTTTGAAGAAAAATAGCCCACTGTTGCCTCTCTTTCCTTTACTGATGGTGGCTTTCTTCCTAACCTTTTATTCGAAATAGTGCAGAACATCATTATTTTCATTGTGTGCTAATGTTCTTTTCAAGTTACAGGTGATATCCATTTTAGTTGTTGCTGCTGTTGAGAGTCCCTAAGTGATGCGGTTTCTGTTATTTAGTACAGTTCTTTATTTATGATTCATTAGCACCCGTCCATGAACTTTGAAGAAGGGTGGTCCTAACTATGACTTACAGGCTTCATCCGCTGGAAACCAGATTAATCATCGAGCTGTTGTATACAGTTGACAGTTTAGTTATTTCTGAACTAATTTGGGGCTATGCGTGACATCCGTATGAAATATTATTTTCAAAAATCAATCGAGGACTGTATTGACACAAATAAAAGCATTTTAGATATTGGTTGGATTGTAGCATCTATTCGAGCAGCAACTTGTAGTAAATACACCAATTTTACAAGTATGTACTGAAAAGTTCTCAACAAAGTGTCCTTCTGAAAATCAATATTATAACTGCTAATTCCGTGAACAGAAAAGAGGAAACTATGATGGAGTCTTAAAGAAAATGACATAAAAAAGAATGAACACTTCTACTCAGAATTAAGAAGAAACAGCCAAAATTGTTTAGACACATAATGAGTAAGAGGGGCTTGAAAAGTGTAACACTCACAAGACATATTGAGGACAAGAGGTATAGAAGAAAGCAACGAGCTATTTCCTGACGAGCTTGTGTGAATAGATGTCGGAACAGGAGTCAAGAGTTTTAGCAAAGGGAGAAAAACTTCTATAGACCACAAGTTGGGGAGCGTCATGATCACCCATGTCCTGAAGGGACACGGCGCATAGAAGAATATGAATGTTTGATAATCAGAATAATGATTTTGGGAAGTGGGTTTAACTGACAAATCTCAGCACGTCATGGTACAGTCTAAGAATTTTTAAGGTTATCGAGGTGGGTGTAAACACTCCATTGCTCCATGTGCAAGATTGATTCTGACGAGAAAAACTTCCTGGCCCGAAACAGTGACCCAAATTTCCTAGCGGTAGATGTAGCTATTGGTTCGATGTAGTCGTTCCAATTGAGGTTGGCTGAGAGAGTGATGCCGAGGAAGCGCAGTGTATTGCTTTTTGAGAGACTAGCATGATCTATACTAATGGAAGGTAAGAAAGTTTTTCTATGGTTGTTAAAGGAGAGCAGCTTCGTTTTAGAAGCATTAAAATTTACAAGCCATTTGTTACCACTGTCCACTACAGATTGGAGGTCCTTTCCAAGAGCAGCAACGAGGTTTACTTTGCCAGCCTTGGCAGATTTATTATTGGGATTGGAGTAAATAGTGGTGTCATTTGCATATTTGAAAACTGATTACGTCAGGAAGAACATTCATGAAGACCAGGAAAAGCGTAGGATTTAAGATAGAGCCTTGAGGGACACCCGTGTTCGTATTATAGGATCTGAAATCACGCTCATTCAATACCACCTTCATTACGCAATTTGATAGGAACGACTGGATTAAATCGAACAAAATTCTAGTTAAACCATAACCCTGTAGCTTTCGCAGAAGGCCAGCATGCTGAACCCTGTCAAATGCTTTCGCACAAGGCCGAAAAGTATAAGGCACTCAGTGAGGATTGAACTCACTACTCAGTCGTGATTGTTCTAGTGTGATAAGCTTGTTAACCATTACACCACATCGAGTGGCCCATCGATAGATGTATGTGTGTGTATCGTAACATTTATTAACGCGATAAGTGGCATTGGCGAACCAAGTTCAAACACTAACCGGGTCTATTTTGTTTACTTCTCAACAATGCCCATGGGGGGAAAAAAACGTGTTCATTCTGCTATTGGTTAAATAGCAAGGTAGACTGAACTCTCTTGCCTTGTGTGGTAGCCAATATAGAAAAAGGAAAACTCTGGATTCAAATTACAGGGTAGACTGAAATCTTTTAGCCTTGGCATGCGAGCAGAAAAACAGAAAGATGAAGTAATTCATAAGTGTTACGTTCATTTTTGTATTGATACACTTATAAAAGGCATGTATCCGCTTCTTTTTTTTTTTTTTTTTCATTAGCGAGCGCGTTTCCGGTGTTTTCAGACAAAATCTAGATTTTTTTAGGCAGTCTTACTCTTTTCGCCCAAGATTGTTGCTTCGTAAACTTGTTATATTCTCGTTAGCTGGATATACATTTATGGACTTGTAAAATTTAAAACAGCATACCGTGTAAACATTTATCCTGAAGTGCTGAATTAATACAAATTATTTTTTAAGATAAAAAATTCTGAGGACGTCATTAATTTTTGTTGCTAAATTTTATCTTGTCTAATCCAGAAAGAAAAAAATAGTTGATTGAACACAAAAAGTATGGATAAATGTCATCAAAGAACGGAAATATGATATCTGTTTGAGTCTGTTCTTTCTAAAATGGTTGGATGTCCTGATAGTGAAACGGTTATAAGTGTAGAAAGTGAAATCATATTAATGCCTTTAAAAAAGGCATGAACACATATCTCATTCCCCAACTCTGTGTTAAATAGCAGAGCAGACTGATCTCTCTAAAGAAAAATTCTTCATTTCAAATGTTATAGAATGTAACAGAAAATTACTATAATATCAAAAATAAAAATGTTTATGACCACATTAAGTTGAAACACCGGATCACCACAAATTAAGCAATGTTGAGCCGGGTCAGTACCTAGATGAGTGACCGCTTGTGAATACCAGTTGGTGTAAGCTTGGATGTGCGGGAGGTGTAATAAATAATAGCTCGGAGCAGAGTTCTAATTCCAGTTGGATTCGTTATATTCACTTACGCGCAAATATTCGATGCAAAGTTATGAATCCACCTCTTCTTTTCCGGCTATGGGTTAATTAGTAAAACTTGCACCATGAAATCATTATTATCTCAAACGCCTCCATTTTACAATCTAAAATAGTTTCTCGCTTTAAATAACCTACAAAGGTTTGATAAGCTGCAGAAAACGAATCAACCACTCAATAAAAAATGAAAACAAATGAAAAAAGTAAAACAAAAAAGAAAATCTTATGGTAATTCACAGATAATAAAGTAAAGAAATTTGTGGAGAGCCAGGGTTTTTTACACCCGAAAGGTGAAAGTCTGTTCTGAATTGCAAACCATGAAGAATAATTCGGGAAACTACTCCTCTGTTCTTACCCAAGAAGGTCTGGTAATTCACAGATAATAAAGAAAAGGAATCCTTGGAGAGCTAAGGTTTTCTACACCCGAAAGGTGAAAGACTGCTCTGAATTGCAAACCGTGAAGAATAATTCGGGAAACTACTCCTCTTTTCTTACCCAAGAAGGTCTGGTAATTCACAGATAATAAAGAAAAGGAATCCTTGGAGAGCTAAGGTTTTCTACACCCGAAAGGTGAAAGACTGCTCTGAATTGCAAACCGTGAAGAATAATTCGGGAAACTACTCATCTGTTCTTAGCCAAGAAGGTCTGGTAATTCCTAGATAATAAAGAAAAGGAATCCTTGGAGAGCTAAGGTTTTCTACACCCGAAAGGTGAAAGACTGCTCTGAATTGCAAACCGTGAAGAATAATTCGGGAAACTACTCCTCTGTTCTTACCCAAGAAGGTCTGGTAATTCACAGATAATAAAGAAAAGGAATCCTTGGAGAGCTGAGGTTTTCTACACCCGAAAGGTGAAAGACTGCTCTGAATTGCAAACCGTGAAGAATAATTCGGGAAACTACTCCTCTGTTCTTAGCCAAGAAGGTCTGGTAATTCACAGATAATAAAGAAAAGGAATCCTTGGAGAGCTAAGGTTTTCTACACCCGAAAGGTGAAAGACTGCTCTGAATTGCAAACCGTGAAGAATAATTCGGGAAACTACTCCTCTGTTCTTACCCAAGAAGGTCTGGTAATTCACAGATAATAAAGAAAAGGAATCCTTGGAGAGCTAAGGTTTTCTACACCCGAAAGGTGAAAGACTGCTCTGAATTGCAAACCATGAAGAATAATTCGGGAAACTACTCCTCTGTTCTTACCCAAGAAGGTCTGGTAATTCCTAGATAATAAAGAAAAGGAATCCTTGGAGAGCTGAGGTTTTCTACACCCGAAAGGTGAAAGACTGCTCTGAATTGCAAACCGTGAAGAATAATTCGGGAAACTACTCATCTGTTCTTAGCCAAGAAGGTCTGGTAATTCACAGATAATAAAGAAA
The DNA here is from genome assembly GCA_037127315.1 of Ascarosepion bandense. NCBI lineage: Eukaryota > Metazoa > Mollusca > Cephalopoda > Sepiida > Sepiidae > Ascarosepion > Ascarosepion bandense. Next base: position 1,346,798 of record JBBBDQ010000188.1, read on the forward strand.
AGGAATCCTTGGAGAGCTGAGGTTTTCTACACCCGAAAGGTGAAAGACTGCTCTGAATTGCAAACCGTGAAGAATAATTCGGGAAACTACTCATCTGTTTTTAGCCAAGAAGGTCTGGTAATTCACAGATAATAAAGAAAAGGAATCCTTGGAGAGCTAAGGTTTTCTACACCCGAAAGGTGAAAGACTGCTCTGAATTGCAAACCGTGAAGAATAATTCGGGAAACTACTCATCTGTTCTTAGCCAAGAAGGTCTGGTAATTCCTAGATAATAAAGAAAAGGAATCCTTGGAGAGCTAAGGTTTTCTACACCTGATAGATGAAAGACTGCTCTGAATTGCAAACCGTGAAGAAAAAGTCGAGAAACCACTCATCTATCTTACCCGGGAAGTCATGATAATTCACAGATCATCAAGAAAAGAAATACGTATAGAGCCAAGGTTTTTTACGTCCGAAAGGAGAAAGACTGCTCGGAATTGCGAATCGAGATGAAGAAAACTGGATACCATTCCAGTTACTCAAGAAAGCATGGTTAATATCAGATAATAAAGAAAAAAAAAACACTTAAGATCCAGAATCTTCTACGTTCTGAAAACCGATAGCATTTTTATGAATCCGCCTGTCTTAAACTTGTTTAGAATATAATAGAATAATGTGTGTGGGTGGGTGAGGGTAGAATATTTTTTCTAGATACTCTTCTACCAGGATATGCGTTGTGATGAAGTGGGTATCGACTCGGAACGAGAAATCGAGGAGCCGAGTTCGAATTCTAATTGAATTTGTTGGACTCATTTATGTGTGCAAATACTCTTTGGATAGGTATTAATCCGTCTCTTCCCTCCCGTTATGGGTTAAATAACAAGACAGATTGGGTTCTATAGCCTTGGTTGTCAATCAGTCTACCGCAGAAAGTAATGGCAACCTACTGCGGGATAATCTTCTGCCCAGTCTTTCGAGACATGATCGCCCAAGCGTGTATCATGTATGGCACTTAACTGACTGACTCTTCTACCACCGACTTAACCATTTAACGCTTCACCACTCAGGACTGACAGCAAAACTCCCAATGCACACCGCATCTCATTCGCATTTTAAGCAGGGAAGTTTATAAAGTATTTAAAAAAAGAAAATAATATATTTTTCGTTTTGATTCCAAAAAGATTATTATCGAAATTTTCCAACACTTACAGAAAAGTAAAATGTGTCCCAATAAATAAATAAAATATTAGAAAAGGGAATTTGTTTATAATATTGTTAAAATACATCCACAATCTTTGATATAAAGTTTCTTGAAAAAAATCACAAGTAGTTCGTAAGAATTTTAATACTTCAGACAAATACAGTAGAGGCCATGTACACATAAATGTTGTCTGTATTATTTTAAAAAAAGATTTCAAGAGCAATAGAATAATAATTATAATAAAAAAAAAATAACGAAAAGAAAATGAAGCTAAGAAAAATTTAAATCTCACTGTGAAGCCCGAGGCAATGCAAAATTACTTGTCAAGTAAAAGGTTAATAATTCTCTAACATAACACTCTTACTGGCAAAACTAGATAATTATTTGAGAAAAAAAAAAAAAAAAACTCCAATATTTGTCTAAGCTTCTATAAAGTCTCCAAATTTCTTCCAAACACAACAGCAACAGCTTCATTGGAAATATCATCATCATATTTATTGATATAATTTCTTTAATTATTGTCATCACCCCAGCTATACAACTATCGGCGTCAGTTTCTCCACGGTGATCACGACTCAAGTATCGTTGCATTTCATATGATCCAGGCACCAGCAATTTTTTTTCCTCTCTGTATTTTGTCGCCCGAGTCTTAATTATATTTTTCATACTCTTTCATCTCCACCTGGTATTTTTCAAGGCTATATCTACGTCACTGTCTTCTTTTCGACTTCATCTTTTATTCACTCCAACAACATCGCATTTTCGTTTCTCCTACGCCGTCTTATAATTTCCTTTACCTTCTTTGTCGTTTTTCTGTTTCTCTTCTGCCTTTGTTTTTTTCCCCCCTCATTATTCTTTTCTGCCTATTTGTTTTTCTTCTCTAGTCTCTTCTGTCTGTTTTTATCCTCCTTATTATTGTCTGTCTTTTTCTCTTTCTTATTTTTCTCACACCTGTCAGCGTTTTCTTTTCCCCCTTACAGATCCGTTCTCTCTTTCTCCTTTACCACAATTTACTTCATTTTTCCCTTTACCTAATAATTTACTTTTCACTTCTCTTCTATTCCCGAATGACGTCTTCTTCTTCTTCTTCTTCTTCTTCTTCTTCTTCTTCTTCTTCTTCTTCTTCTTCTTCTTCTCTCAAACCCTCTCTCCTAAATTTCCATTTTTTTTGTCTCAGTAATGCTCGATTTCTTCCCCGTTCTCTAAAACTTCTGACGATTCCTCTTTTTCTTCCCCAATGCTGTCCTGCTTAATCAGCTACCACCTCATGCCATTTATTTTTTCTGAATTTGTCTTCAGCATATATACATTCGCATAGACATACACAATAGCCAAGTGTGTACATCATCCGGGGTCGGTTGTGTAACGTCAGCCATCTTTATACTCACTGATACATTCACACGAAAATGGCGAACCCTATTGTGTGGCCAATAATTAAACATAGCAGACTCATTGAAAAAAAATTCTTTGAGTGATCTTCCTTGCCCAAACAACGTGCACTCGACATTTTAGTTTCTGTCACGTGATCAAGCACATGACAGATGTCGAGTTAAAATGTGAAAGAGATGCGGTGTGCATCGGGCGTTTTGCTGTTGGTGTTGAATAGTGAAGTGTCAAATGGTTAAGTCAGTGGTAGACGAGTATTTCGAAATAATACTCTCTCTCTCTCTCTCTCTCTCTCTCTCTCTCTCTCACTCACTCACTCACTCACACACATACACACACTGTTCTAAGTCTAAACCACGACTCGGAGTTTCATGCACTACGCAATCATATGCACCTGATGATTGCGTATTGCATGAAACATGGAGTCATACTTTAGACGTAGGATAATATGTATATCTAAACTTATTTATAAATGGAACTTTGTCTTTGTGTGTGTGTGTGGCTGTGTGTGTGTCCGTTACCTATAGACTCCAAAACGGCTGAACCGATTTTCTTGAAAATTTACACAGTTGTACTATAAGCGTCTGCGAGTGTTCTTAGCTAGATTTTGTGTCGAGGTACCCCCGATAAATATCGATAATCGAAAAAATCGGGTTATAGAAAGAGTGGTCCGATTTTAATCAAATTTGATACACTCATAGACAAAGACATAAGAAACGATATTCAGAAGTTTCAAGGTTGCAGTTTTTACAATAGTGCAGAAAATCGATAATATATATATATATATATATATATATATATATAAAAGGCAAAATGTTTTTGTGTGTGTCTGTTTATCTGCCCGTATGTCTGTATTTTTTCAGCCCTTTTATTTTAGATTTTGCTTCGGGTTTGGCTCTAAGTAGGTATAATTGTAGTTCTTAGTCTCAGTCATGATACCATTTACTCAGAGGACTTATTTAGCCTTCAAAATTCAGTTTACGACGAAAAAACTTATTTGATATCAATACCAGGAAATCAAAATTTGACTTACATCCATTCATTTTTCTTTCAGTCTATGGTTTTGCTTTAAGTGGAAACAACTATTGCTTTTTAGTCTTTTGTGCCAACGTCCAAAGAGTCTGGGCTCCAGGACCATGCTTTAGTTTTAAAGCTTTCATTACACCCGAGTAACGCCGAGCTATACTGCTAGTTTATTAATATATACTTAATAGTGCTGTTATATTATATTGAGCACTGTTTTATTAACACCTGATAAATATTTATATATCGGTGTGTACCTGCGTGTATACGTATATGTATACCTATTTACACCCATACTTATACGTTGTAACCAAAAAGGTTAATGCGTGATTAATAACCCAGAACGGAGGTTGGAAATAAATAGTAATATTTATAATATCATCAAATACAAAACGCGCAAGCTGCGTGAAGTAAATAACGACTGCTAGTAGAGAACTGCTAGACAGTAAAAAAAAAAAACCCACACTCTATCAATAGTCTCCATGCATTAAGGATCTGAACATATCAACTACTGTCCATAGGTAAGTACATAACAACCCCTTTTTAGATTTACTCTGCACAGCGTAAATATTTTTTTATCTTTTTTCCTTTCCGTAATCCTTTTTTTCTCTTACTACACCTTTTCCAAAATTCTATTTGTTGTGGGATCTCCCCTTTTTGTCTAGAATAATAGACTCGACTGAGTGTACATATACTTCTGTCATAGAGAGATCAATTGAGAGTAATCGTAGAGATCCGTGTGAGTTATCGGAGAGTACCGGAACTGATACGTAAGTTACCGAGAGATACCGAAGTTACCCAGAGACTACCGCATCAGAAGTCAGACTAGCTCTGAGTTCCACTTAGCTAGAATAATATAAACGGATATACTATTTCCAACGACTTCACTTCAAGACTTGTATATATTTATTTCTTACTAATAGTATTCCTGGATTTACTAATCTGCGTTCAAGTTTGTATATTACGTTCAGAATAACCTACTTTTTTATCTCCATATCTGTTTTGTTGTTCATTATTTTGCGCAGATCCTCACCCGGAATCCACAGCACTATTTAAGGAGCCTTCCGAGGGATGAGTACCTCGAATAAATAAAAAAGAACCCCTATAGGTTCAACCTCGTCTGGTGTATTGTTATTTTCTATTGTATATCTACTTTTGATCTGATTAAAGTGTCATTTATGCACCTTTTCTGGTTTCCTTGAGCAGATATACCATCCTTCTGATTCTTCAGACAATAGTTCCAATTTTCCGATATGTTTTATTTGTTTGATACATCCGGTAAAAACCTTTTGTCCAATTTTATAAAAATGCTTTTCAGGTTTTTGTATTGTATGATCAGATTAGTTTGTCAAATACTGATCATATTTTACGAGTAAATATAATTTTCGCTGCCGTCATTTCCAAAGGCGCATTTTTATTCGATGTTAAGTCTGTACACCTGCAAAAATCGATGTAATGCTGCATCTGCATATCGATCATTGACTTTTTAGAGCCCTTTTGTAAATATCCACGAAACGCTTTACCTGGCCGTTACTTCTAGGATGGCAGTGAGCAATTGTTATATGCTCTACCACAAACGTTTTGAAAAATTCCTTGAATTCTTTCGATGTAAATTGCGTGACGTTATCCGAAACAATCGAATCTGGAACTCCGAACCTCACGAACAGTTCGTGTAGAAACTGGATTGCTACTTGCGTGGTTGGTTTCTTCCAACTGAAAATTTCTGGCCACTTTGAAAAACTGTCCATGATTGTCAAATAATATGATTCATTAAGTAAACTAGCATAATTAATGTGAATATGTGACCATGAGTGGCCAGTTTCTGGCCATGGCTTTATTCACCATCATCATTTATCCATCACACCCATAGAGCAGCAACTTTTTGTTGCTGTTTCTGTAACAAACTGTTTTTTTACGGGGCAGGGTTGTAGCCAACCCCCAAACCCCAAACCCCAAACCTGGAAGACCGGTGAACCATACTTGGTCCTTACGTTTACAGCACCTGCTATTCCCAAATGGTCACCCATTTAAGTACTGACCAGGCTCGATGTTGCTTAAATGCGGTTATCGGACAGGAACCGGTGTATTCAACACGATATAGCCGTAGACATCCTATGGCTTTATTAGTAGGGCTTTAGCAGCTTAAGCATCGCATTTGCATGACTTTACCAACGTTTCAATGTCTTTATCCATGTTTCGCCAGTATACATAACTTCTCATCAAGCTTTTCATTCTGAATATACCATTCGTTTTTGTAGTGCTAAAGGTACCACTATTCTTTCGCTACACATGAAATCGTCATCACAACCTCGGAGTTGATTTTACTCCTGTCTTTTAGCTTTTCCTTTATTGCTATAATGAATTTGTCAACCAACGATTTCTTTTTAATTTCTTCCAAAGTCACCGGTAGTTCCCGCACAGTATTACACAGTATCTTTTTTTATATTTACCTCTAATTGTAGAGAAGCAATAACCGTGTCTTCTATAAATTCATTATTTTTGGAATAAGATTGAACGATCCGTCCGCGTGACTTAACTTACCCAACGGCAAGAAATCCATTCTAAAGTCGTACTTTAGTAAAATGGTTTCTCCATCGCTATAACCTATTAGCAGTATGAGTCGGTATTCCTTTTTTGACCCATATATAGCTAGCAACGGTTCGTGATCCGTTTGTAAAATAAACCTTCTCCCGTGAATGAATCTGTGAAACTTTTTAAGGGCAAAGATAATTCCTAAACTTTCCTTTTCTATCAGGAATATTTTTTCAGCTGGAAGAAGCATCCTGGATGCGTGTGCAATAGGTTTCATTATGTCGTCTTCGAATTTATGCATACTGCAGGCTCCTATACCGTATGCACTAGAGTCACTTGCTACGATTATTTTTTTGTTTTTTGTTAATCATAATATAACAAAAACAAGTCTAACGTTAGACTTTCTTTAATTTTTTCGAATGCTTCCTGGCACTCCGTCATCCAAACCCATATAGAGTCTTTCTTCAATAGTTCATTTAACGGAACTCGCAAACGATGCATGTTTAGCACAAAAACATTGCTAATCACAGGAAACTTTATAGGTAACTGACATTTTCAGGAGAAAGCATATCTTTTATAGCATTGGCTCGTGCTGAATTTGGTCTTCTACCATTCATGTCAATTATTTGTCCAAAATATTTGATGTTGTCCATAAAGAATTCACACTTTTCGTCTCTCTGCTTGAATCCATAGTCCTGAATTCTTTTGAAAACTTCAAAAACATTTTCCTTATGTTCTTCTGGGATTTCACTTTTCATCAAAATATCGTCAAGATATGTGACTGTAAAGTCAAGTCCACTCAGCATCGTGTCCATGAATTGCTGAAAATAGCTGGAGCAACCTTCATATCGAACGGCAATCTACTAAATTTACACAATCTTCGATTTGTAGTTATGGACAATAATCTTGAACATTCTTCATCTACTTGAATCTGAAGATATGCGTCGCTTAGGTCGGGTTTAGAAAATATCCGACCTCCGCTTATAGAGGATTTTTAGGTCCTTTACGATTTTTATTACGATTCGTTCAACATACGATTCAAGAAAAATAAAGACAACAACTCCAATTTGTAACCAATAAATTAAAGTATATTCAATAAACATAGCATATAATAGTAGTATACATAGAGTAAGAGGAAAAAGTTGTTCCCCTTTAACTGTTTGTTGACCAAAGTCAATTAAATGAAAAAAAATTTTTTCTTGCGCTGAAAAGGTTTGTTATAATCGTTAGAAAGATTTTCACGTAAAAATAAATAAGATGAAGAATACAATTATTTTGAATGTAATTGTAAGTAACACAAATTTTGGTCAAGAGTTCAAAAGTTCAAAAGTTCTTGGTGAAAATGTTAAGAGAGAAAACAAAGTTAAGAAAGGTTTGAGTAGAGAGGCTTACGTGGAGTCGTTTAGCCAGCCTGTTCGTCTACAGGCTAGCTTGTGGAAAATAGCCGTATTCAACGAAGAAGAGTGGATCAAAGACAAAGCGCAGGAAAAACTGGTTTTACATAAAAAATGTGATTGGCTAAAAATTTACCAATCACAACACATATATGAAAGAGCTGCTTGAGAGCCGAAAGATTCAAAGGCGACTGCGATTGCTAAATTGTCCTATACCAGAACAGTAGTGATTTATTACCTAATCGCAGACAAGTAAATGACATTGACCGAATGTGGGTAAGAAAAATATAGCAGCCGCTATACGCTAAGTTGCCCCAAAAGCACTTCCGGCCCGGGAAGTGAGTAATGATAACTTTTGATAGCATCATTCAAACCCGTGAAAAATCCACGCAGACACATATCTCTTTCGACTTTTCTTTTTTATACTGTATGTGAGGCCCAGTCGCTAGTTTATTTGAAAAGCTCATCGTTTATTTGTTTAAACGATGAAAAAAGGTACACTTCTTTTCTTTTTAAAAACCGGTTGTACGTTTTCCTTTAGCTCGAATTTCGCTTTCAATTTATTACACCTGCCAAAATATACCTCTGGGAATTTAGTTTTTAGTTTTTTCTTTCAAGTTTCTGTTTTGTTGATAAAACTATTAACTCTCTGGCAAAACCAACTGAGTGGAATGTTCCATAATTTAAACAGCTTCATCCAATCAGTCACAAAAAGGTTATTTGTATTAACAGTCTTAACTTCCACCTTTTTTTTTTTTCAAAGTCTCATTTGTAACAAATTCTCCTTCGAATTGTATTTTCTCTCCAGTCACAGTACGAAGGATTTTTTGGGTAACCTTTAACATTGGTTTTGTAATTTTCCTCCATGTATATTCAATTATTTTACTTAAGTGTCGATCCGCTATCCAAATGCAATTTTATGTTTTTGTTCAGGATTTTTACCTGCACACATTTTCTTGCATTCCGACAGGAAGATTCACTTGCGTTAGTTACTTGAAAGCGAATTCTTACCGTTTTATTATTATGTCATTTTTCATCATATTTCGATTTCTGCTTTGGTCTCGCTACCAACCAAGTCTGCGGGGAGACCTAAGGCAGGTCGTGGCGTGTTGTTATGGCTCCATTTCATGTTTTTCTATCTTCCCTATCATCCCTAGCATTACATAGATAAAGTTTTCCTTAGTGTGTGGGCTGTACTTAATAAGACAATGTTTTTGTATATCTCTTAAGCTGGGGTTTCCAGGGATTCTTTCAATGTGTTGTTTTGTTCCATTTTTTATCATTCCAAGTGCACCTACTATCACTGGCACAACTCTTGTTTTCAATTTCCACATTTTTTCTATTTCAATTTCCAGGTCTTTATATTTTGACAGTTTTTCAAATTCCTTGATTGCTATGTTACAATCCGCTGGACAAGCCATATCAATTAATAGACAAGTTTTCTCCTTCTGTTTTTTTCAATTGTTTTTAACAATAATGTCTGGCCTGTTTGCTTCAATTTTTCTGTCTGTGTAGATGGTGTAATCCCATACAATGGTTACATCTTCTATTTCTGTAACCGGTGCTGGGTGATGTTCATACCAGTGTTTGTTTACAGATTTTCCATAATGTTTGCACATTGTCCAATGTAAATATTGCCCAACTCTATCGTAGCGATTTTTATATTTATTTGACGCAAGCACAGAACAGCCTGAGATTAGGTGGTCTATTGTTTCTTTGTGTTTATCACAAAACCTGCATTTTGGATCCATATTATTATGCATAATATTTGCCTGAAAGTTTCTAGTGAAAAGACTTAGATCTTGTGCTGCAAGAATAAAGCCTTCGGTTTCAGACTTTAATCCAGATGCATGTAACCATCGATGAGTATTAACTTTGTCAACATTGGATTTATTGGCACGTTCTGCATATTGGCAATGCAGAGGTTTGTCTTGCCAGCGTTGTTTCATCTTTTCAAGAGCTTTATCTTTGGCTTTCATTTTCATATTTTTTGCCGCAATAGTTGGTTCTTGGCTTCTGTTTTGCTTTTCTACAGAATCTACTAACTGTAAATCTTGTTTGTATTTACTGCCTTCTTTTATTATTGAATATTTTTTCTTTCTTTCTTCATGTTGCCTTACTAATTGTATCATCCAATCCTTTGTTGTTTCTATGTATATTAGTAAGCCAATAGTTGCTGTCTTGTATGACAATTCCAGCTGAATAAGACCTCTTCCCCCTTCTTTACGGGGTATGTATAGACGGTCTACATCAGCCTTTGGGTGATGCATCTTATGCTTATTATTATTATTATTATTATTATTATTGTCTTACAGTGAGAGTTTTTTATGTCATTTTCCTTTGCAACGAAAACATTTCTTATTTTTGAATGGATAGATATTATAAAAATGTCGTTCTCCACATGCGTAGCAAGGGTTAGGAGTCATGTCGTTTTTCTACTTCACCTTATTTCTGGTGAATCTTTATAATGTAGGACAATATGCTTTACTCGTATCCTTAGCGTCTCGGCGAACATTTGAAAATCTCTGCCAACCTTCTGCTAGGTTTTATAAAGTGAAATTGGACTCATTTACAAGTTTATTCAAAACTCTTCTCCCGATTTCAGCGTCTCTTGTTGACATCAAACCTTGAACAGATATGAAGCGTTTAAAATTAGTAGTGCTTAATTCTGCCAGTTTGAATCCCTCACACTGATTATTTACAATGCTATAGAACGTTGTGAAGTCTTCATCGTCATATTTTATCAAGTTCAGACATTTCTATCTTATATGGAACATGGACGTCTTTGAGCTGAATACTTCCGAAAGGAAAGTAATCGTTTCTTAAAACGTTAGGGCACTAGGTTTATTTGGTAATATATAATTTATATACATTTTGTATTCAATAGTGCCTGGTTTCCTTAAATCAAGTTTGATCTTTTGTGGTCGGACCAATTTGAACAGTCTGTTTTGGAAAGGTCTACGGAAATACAACGAAAAATGTTACATCTTCCTCTGGAATATGATTAAATTTCCCTGTCGCTTTTATGTTAGTATCTTGAGAAAAAGCACTTGAATCGTCATTCCTGTAAATTGTTATCATTTTCTGTTATTGTTCCAACAAAAATTCATCGAAACTTCGAGTCTTTTCTCTCAACGATTTTTTTTTGTGTTCTTGTTGCTTATTTAAGATTTCCAGCAAAACTTTTTAGAACACCTCCATTTTTACTTTTCACGAAAATATATATAAATTTTAAATGTCGTAATTCGAACAACTGGTTGATATTCACGTAATCATTGGTAAATCCTTGGAGCCCCAAAATACTTTGTAATTATGATACTTTTTTTACTTCATTTACCATCCTTGTTGAATTTTACGTAAAAACCCTTGTTCGCAAAAGTTATACTGGTGACATTTTTTGCCGATTCCTTGTTCGTGAAATTTTGTATACGTAAACATTGTTTTGGTGATCTTTTTCTTGAGGTCGGCTAAAATTTTCGCCACCAAATGTCTTCGTCACCAAAATGTTCGTCGGTAAGATCTTCGACGCCAAAATGTTCGTCACCAAAACTTCGTGACGAAAATCTTCTTGTACTTGGCCAAATCTTTGTCGTCAAATCTTCGACGGCCAGATCTTCGTCACCAAAATTCTGACTACCAAATCTTCGCCGGCAAAATGTTGTAACCTAAAAGGTTACCGCGTGAGTAATAACCCAAAACGGAGGTTGGAAATAAATAGTAATATTTATAATATCATCAAATACAAGACTCTCAAGCGCCATGAAGGAAATAACCACAGTTTGTAAAGAACTACTAGACAGTCTAGACAGTAAAAACAGCACACTCTCTCAAAAGTGTCCACATATTATATAATGATTGGGACATATAATGATTGGGACATACTCATTACTGTCTATAGGTACGTACAAATTAATATATATATATATATATATATATATATATATATATATATATATATATATATATGAATTTGAAGGTAAATTTCAAAAGGAACCAATTAAGTTGAAGGTAAATTCGAAAAGCATCCTATTGATATTAATTATTAAACCTAAACACTAAAACTGATCTAACCAGAGGGCTCAAACTAATTAAATTCATTTATTTACAGGGCCATTATTTTTTTTTTTAATCATTTCACCCCGAGCAAGGCGGAAACGCCACTGATGTGCAGGGGGCTACATAAATGTAAAAAGATTAATTAGAAGAGAGTGAGGAGTACAAACTAGTTAGAAAGGAACAATAGAAAGCTGAGAAAGCAGGTGCGATGACAGATACATAGGTGGAGAAAAAGGGAAGGTTATACGGGGGTGGGGAGAGAGCTAGAGTCCAGTGGTTAGTAGATGAGTATTGACTTTGCATTTAAATTTCTGGAGGTTGTAGCCGTCAGGAAAGCAAGAATACGGGAGCGAGTTCCACAGGCGGGAAGTGCGAGAGAAGAAGCTGCAGGAGTAGAATTCTCGTCTGCATTTGGCTAACCTGGCTGTGAATGGGTGGGACCCAGTTGCCAGTCTGGTTGCGCGAGTAAACACCTGTTGAGGAGGCATCAGTGACTTAAGTTCGTCTGAGCGGAAGCCATGAAAGTATTTATAGAACAGACAAAGGGAGGCCACATTTCGACGATGGGGAAGTGGCTGCAGTCGAGCCGCCAGATCAGTACCTATCACATTACAGACTCTCCTTTGGAGCCTGTCAAGAACACTGAGGAGAACGGCAGGGGCACCTGACCATAAATGGCAGCAGTACTCCATGCACGGACGGATAGTTCACTTGTATATATGCAGGATGGATTCAGGCAGAAAAAACATCCCGGATCGACATAGTGACCCAACCTTCTTAGCAGTAGATTTTGCTATGGATTCAATATAGTGGTTCCATTTGATGTCTGAGGACAGGGTAAGTCCGAGGAGGCGTAGTGTATTACTCTCCGGGAGAATCGCTTGGTCCATGCTTATGGGAGGCAGGAGAGGTTGCCTGTAATGATTGACAGACAACAGTTTGGTCTTAGATGAATTGAAATTGACAAGCCACTTCTTGCCCCAGTTCACCACAGAGTGTAGATCCCGTTCAAGGTCAGCAGCGAGATTATGTCTGCCCGCCACGACAGGTTTCTTACTGGTGCGGGAGTATATTGTAGTGTCATCTGCGTAGATGCCTACTTGGGACTTGATCTCATCTGGGAGGTCGTTGATGAAAATAAGGAAGAGCGTCGGGCCCAGGATAGAGCCCTGTGGGACACCAGCATTTGTGCTGTAGGACGAAGAGGCACGCACATTCAGAACGACCTTCATTTTGCGGTTATTTAAGAAAGATTGGATTAGGTCAAGCAGGTGACCGGTAATACCATAACCGCGTAGTTTGCATAGGAGGCCAGAGTGCCAAACCCTGTCGAAAGCCTTGGCGATGTCCAGAGCAACCGCGCGAACCTCGTCAGACTCATCAAGGGCCTGTAGCATGTACTCCGTTACGGTTATGGTTATTTCAACGAGTGGATATATCATTCGTTTCATCAGCGAAACCAAGACATTATAGCAATTTTTACTTTTGTGTTTGTGTGTGCGTGTGGGTGTGTGTGTGTAAAAAACGGAAGTAAGTGTAACCAAATAAAAAGAAAGAAAGAAAGAAAGAAAGAAAGAAATTGAAACCCGTCAGTTTGGCTGACGGTACAGAAAAAAATGCCAATCGGTGGAGGAAGGTACCTTAAAATAAATTAAAGATAAAAAAAAGTATATATATATATATATATATATATATATATATATATATATATATATATACACAAAATAGGTCAGACATCCACGGGCTCTCAAGTTACCAAAATTAAAATCTAAAAATTCTAATCTGAAATCAACCAAATAATGTTAATATAAAAAAATACGTAAAAAATTTACATCGTGAAATGAAAGAGTTGAAAGAACAGGAAGTTATTCTATAATATAAATAAACTAGATGGATAATAAGAAGAACAAAACTATTTTAAGGAATTTTAATTTAGATTAATCATAAGAAATTAAATTAGAAATAAAAATAAAGAATAAAAAATATGAAAAATAAAAAACAAGAAAATAAAAATAAAAAATTAAAATAAAATAAATACAAATACAAATAATAATAATAATATTAATAATAATAATAATAAGAGATATACAAAAAATTGTCTTATTAAGTACAGCCCACACACTAAGGAAAACTTTATCTATGTAATGCTAGGGATGATAGGGAAGATAGAAAAACATGAAATGGAGTCATAACAACACGCCACGACCTGCCTTAGGTCTCCCCGCAGACTTGGTTGGTAGTGAGACCAAAGTAGAAATCGAAATATGATGAAAAAATGACATAATAGTAATAAATAACTATACATAGATAAAACAATAAAAATAAATATAAATGAATCTAAAATGGTATGGAAATTAATTTATAATTTTAATATTAATAAATTTAAAATTAAACGAAATAAAAGCAAATATAATATATATATATATATATATATATATATATATATATATACAAAATAATTTCCTTATATTGCTAATATGAAGGGATAAAACCACAAAAGTAATTTAGATTAATTATTATTAGCAAGTTATATTAAATTTAAAATTTAAAATTAAATTAAAACTAAGAAACCAGTTATATTAAGACAAATGGATTAATTATCACTTATGTAAAAAAATATGCATATGGAACCAGAATGAAAAATAGGACTAGAATAAAAAAGAGGGTATAAGAACGGGATGTGCTATTATAAATAATGTAGTGTAGGACTAATAAGAAAAAATAAAAATAAATAAAACAAAAATAAAATAAATGTTTAAGAGAAATTAAATTTTACAGTAGTTATTAGGAAATTAGATTTAAATTTATGACGCCCCAGTATCAAACAATAGAACTAGAAAGAATATAGGTGTAAAAAGATTATCATATAATATAATGAATTATAATGTAATTAAGAGGAAAGGAAATTTAACGGAATTTTAACTTGGGATCAATTATTAGGGAATTTTAATCTAAATTTAAGTTTGTGACGACATTTGCTTATAAATTCTTTTCTTAAATTCAAAAGCAAATTTTACTTAGGATATTTTAATATTTTAATTTTTTTTACTGAACATAGATTGCATCTATCGTAAAGGTTATTAGGGGTGTGAACCAAACCTATTAATCTCCAACTCACTCTTGGGTTGAGTCTTTCATTTTCATTTCTTTCATTTCCCAAAATCATTCGGGAAAGGAAAGGTTGAAAATTTAGGTTGGGGTTCGAAAAGGAGTGTTTATGGGAGTAGTTTAAAATTCTAATGCAAACTTGATAATTATTATTTTTGTTATTTATGAGGGAGATATTGGCTTGGTAGACCACTTGGGTAGGCTTACATTTGTCTTCTTCAAGACAATTGTTTACAGACTTACACTTGAAAGATGGTATTATACCAATTTTAACTTTAGCTCTATCTAAATTGTTTGTTTAATTGTTGTGTCTATTGTGGGAATTAAATTTCCTATAATTAATCTAAAATTAAAATTTCTTAAAATAACTGTTTGTACTTTTTAAGCATATAATTTACTTACATTATAGAATAACTTCCTGTTCTTTTCATTTCGAGGTAAACTTTTAACGTAATTTTATTTTGATATTAACATTATTCGAGGCCGTTTTAGATCAGAATTTATCCATCGATTTCTTTTATTTATTTTTTGGATTAAACATTTTAGATTGTAATTTTTACATTGTAACTTGAGACCCCGTGGATATTTGACCTAATTTTTCTTTCTCTCTCCCCCTCTCTCTCTCTCTCTCTCTCTATATATATATATATATATATATATATATATATATATATATATATATATATAATTTTTTATCTTTAATTTAATTTAAGGTATCTATTTTAACCTGCCACCAATTGGCATTTTTTCTATTCCGTCATACAAACTGACACTTTTTTTTTACTACCCTTTTTCTCTCTCTCTTTCTTTCTTTTTTTCTTTCTTTCTTTTTTTCTTTCTTTCATTTTCTTTTTGGCTATTTTTACTTCCATTTTCTTACTCACATCATTACAAATTACTGAAATTTTCGATAATGTCTAATGTCTAATGTTTACTCAAATAAGAGTATCGGTTAAAAATAATGTTTAAACAAATAAATGTTTTAAATGCCTAAAGATGTTAGAATTATCGTTCAAATGTAGTGTCAAACGTCGTGAAAGCGAGTTTGTGGCGTGAACAACAATATTGTTTAATCCGTTGGAGATACAAACTCCCAAAGGGCACCTGAATTGTGAACTATGTTGGTTTTTTTTTTTCAAATCGCTAACCGGGGGAGAAGAGTCATTGCGATTAACTGAGTTGGATATACTAGATTTAGAGTAGTATATGATTAACTTAAATTTTTGCTAGGATCTGTTGTAGATTTATTAGTACTTACTACTTTTTAGTATATTTTTATCTTGTTTATAGTTTGTATGCATTTGATTACGGTATAGGACATTAATATGTTTGAAATTAGTTGAGGCACCACTGTGCTTCACCTGCTTAGTATTGAGACTTCTAAGAAAGCATCTTATTTTTTCGTCAATTATATAGTTTGGGAAGCTATTATTATACATCTTTATGTTTTTCTTTTAGAAAATCTTAGATATTAGAAAAGAAAATCGACAGACATTAATTTCAATGTTTTGAAAAAAAAACAGGAATGTGCTAAGGTTGAGAATACCATGGACGGAACAGGTGAGCAACGATGAGATTCCGGAGAGGAAAGAAAAGAAAAGAGAAATTATACTGAACATCAAGTAAAGACAGTTGAAATTTCTACGACATGTAATGAGGAAGGAGAGCTTGAAGAATCATTCTTAGCATATAACTTTAAGTCATCCATGTAAAATAGATGGCTTATTTTCTTTTGGCCTATTTATAACCACATTCTGTCTTATTAAGTTGACTGGTTAGTGCTATTAATGATATGCAGAATAGTAATGGAGACAAAGAATCACCTTGAAATATACCTCTTTTGATGTTTATTTCATCAGACTTATAGGTTCCATTTATATGATTGAGGTAAAGGGTTGTTTTCCATATAGACATGCACTGTTTGATGAAATTGATGATGACGGGTGATATCTTGTATATATTTAAAGTCTTTAAAATCCAGGAATGTGGCACACTATCGAATGCCTTACGATAATCTATCCAGGCAGTACTAAGATTTTTCTTTGTACTGTAGCAGTTTTCTAGGATCATTTTGTTAATAAGCAATTGGTCTTTACACCCATAACAACCACGTTTGCACCCTTTTTGTTCAAGCGGTATCATGTCATTTCTTTCTAAGAATAAATATGTCTGCTTTGTTAAAATAGATGTTAATAGTTTATATGTTGTCGGAAGACATGTAATTGGTCTGTAATTTTTCGGGTTGTTTGTGTTACCATTCTTGGGTAGAAGAAATGTAATTCCTTTGGTCATCCATGCAGGAATTTTAGTGGGATCGTCAACCATTTCTTGAAGTTCTTTGGCTAGTTTTTATGTGCTGCATTTAAATAATATAGCCAAAAGTTAGGAATTTTATCTATACCTGGGAATTTCCAGTTGTGTGCTTTTTTTAGTGCAAATTTAACATCCTCTTCTGTAATTCCATCCCATGTCTGTTCTGGTTTATTTTTCATTCGTTCTATCTCTTGTGCAATCCAATCTACTTCTTTGTTGTGTTCTTTAGGACAAGCCCATATCTTCTCCCAGAACTGTGTAACTTCTTCCATTCTGGGGGGGGGGGACTGTCACTTCAATTCTTTTTTTACCTATTATTATTATTATTATTATTATTATTATGTCATTTTTCATCATATTTCGATTTCTGCTTTGGTCTCACTACCAACCAAGTCTGCGGGGAGACCTAAGGCAGGTAGTGGCGTGTTGTTATGGCTCCATTTCATGTTTTTCTATCTTCCCTATCATCCCCAGCATTACATAGATAAAGTTTTCCTTAGTGTGTAGGCTGTACTTAATAAGACAATTTTTTGTATATCTCTTAAGCTGGGGTTTCCAGGGATTCTTTCAATGTGTTCTTTTGTTCCATTTTTTATCATTCCAAGTGCACCTACTATCACTGGCACAACTCTTGTTTTCAATTTCCACATTTTTTCTATTTCAATTTCCAGGTCTTTATATTTTGACAGTTTTTCAAATTCCTTGATTGCTATGTTACAATCCGCTGGACAAGCCATATCAGTTAATAGACAAGTTTTCTCCTTCTGTTTTTTTCAATTGTTTTTAACAATAATGTCTGGCCTGTTTGCTTCAATTTTTCTGTCTGTGTAGATGGTGTAATCCCATACAATGGTTACATCTTCTATTTCTGTAACCGGTGCTGGGTGATGTTCATACCAGTGTTTGTTTACAGATTTTCCATAATGTTTGCACATTGTCCAATGTAAATATTGCCCAACTCTATCGTGGCGATTTTTATATTTATTTGACGCAAGCACAGAACAGCCTGAGATTAGGTGGTCTATTGTTTCTTGGTGTTTATCACAAAACCTGCATTTTGGATCCATATTATTATGCATAATATTTGCCTGAAAGTTTCTCGTGAAAAGACTTTGGTCTTGTGCTGCAAGTATAAATCCTTCAGTTTCAGACTTTAATCCAGATGCACGTAACCATCGATGAGTATTAACTTTGTCAACATTGGATTTATTGGCACGTACTGGATATTGGCCATGCAGAGGTTTGTCTTGCCAGCGCTGTTTCATCTTTTCAAGAGCTTTATCTTTGGCTTTCATTTTCATATTTTTTGCCGCAATATTTGGTTCTTGGCTTCTGTTTTGCTTTTCTACAGAATCTACTAACTGTAAATCTTGTTTGTATTTACTGCCTTCTTTTATTATTGAATATTTTTTCTTTCTTTCTTCATGTTGCCTTACTAATTGTATCATCCAATCCTTTGTTGTTTCTATGTATGTTAGTAAGCCAATAGTTGTTGTCTTGTATGACAATTCCAGCTGAATAAGACCCCTTCCACCTTCTTTACGGGGTATGTATAGACGGTCTACATCAGCCTTTGGATGATGCATCTTATGCTTAAAAAGAAGCTTTCTTGTTTTAGCATCCATTCGCCTGATGTCGTTTAGAGTCCAGTTTAAGATGTTGAAGCTATATTGGACAACTGGGATTGCAAGGCTATTAATGGCCATAACTCTGTTCTGTGAATTTAATTCAGTTTTTAATATCATTCGTAGCCTTCTATAGTGTCTTTACGCACTATTTCTTTCATTTTTTTATGGTGAATCTTTTCGCTCTCATTTACACCTAGGTATTTATAAGCTTCTTCTGGTTTCAATTCTTTTATTGTTACAGCAGGGTCTAGGCTAATTGAGGATGTTTCTTGTATTGATCCACGTAAAACTGTAGCTTTAGCACATTTATTCAAATTAAATTTCATTCCAATGTCTTCGCTGAAGCATTTTACAGTTTGCAGAAGACCTTCCAGCTCATTATCATTCTTAGCATATAACTTTAAGTCATCCATGTAAAATAGATGGCTTATTTTCTTTTGGCCTATTTTATAACCACATTCTGTCTTATTAAGTTGACTGGTTAGTGCTATTAATGATATGCAGAATAGTAATGGAGACAAAGAATCACCTTGAAATATACCTCTTTTGATGTTTATTTCATCAGACTTATAGGTTCCATTTATATGATTGAGGTAAAGGGTTGTTTTCCATATAGACATGCACTGTTTGATGAAATTGATGATGACGGGTGATATCTTGTATATATTTAAAGTCTTTAAAATCCAGGAATGTGGCACACTATCGAATGCCTTACGATAATCTATCCAGGCAGTACTAAGATTTTTCTTTGTACTGTAGCAGTTTTCTAGGATCATTTTGTTAATAAGCAATTGGTCTTTACACCCATAACAATCACGTTTGCACCCTTTTTGTTCAAGCGGTATCATGTCATTTCTTTCTAAGAATAAATATGTCTGCTTTGTTAAAATAGATGTTAATAGTTTATATGTTGTCGGAAGACATGTAATTGGTCTGTAATTTTTCGGGTTGTTTGTGTTACCATTCTTGGGTAGAAGAAATGTAATTCCTTTGGTCATCCATGCAGGAATTTTAGTGGGATCGTCAACCATTTCTTGAAGTTCTTTGGCTAGTTTTTATGTGCTGCATTTAAATAATATAGCCAAAAGTTAGGAATTTTATCTATACCTGGGAATTTCCAGTTGTGTGCTTTTTTTAGTGCAAATTTAACATCCTCTTCTGTAATTCCATCCCATGTCTGTTCTGGTTTATTTTTCATTCGTTCTATCTCTTGTGCAATCCAATCTACTTCTTTGTTGTGTTCTTTAGGGCAAGCCCATATCTTCTCCCAGAACTGTGTAACTTCTTCCATTCTGGGGGGGGGGGGGGAACTGTCACTTCAATTCTTTTTTTACCTATTATTATTATTATTATTTAAACATTTATTTAAGGAAGCCATTTTGCATACATTTATTTTTGCCGCTGTACTTCATTATATAGAACCCCTTTTAATACGTGCTGACTTTTCTTATACAGTGTTTTACTGGAGCTTCATATGATTTTCTTTCTTCCTGTAGGCTTATTATTCTAAACTTTATATAATATTTATGTAGACATACAATTGCTACATACTCTACCCGTTTAAATCCTTCGATCTCAAAGTTATGACCAGAATTCGGCTCCTTTGTCATAATTCTTCTTTACCTTCTCTTTGCACTTTTTATTTATTTTAATATCCAAACTGTACTTATTTCTTTTTCTAGTTTCAGCCTTTTGGCTTTCAATAAACCTGCTAATGAACAAGACATTGTCTTCAGAGTTTTGACTGCCGTAAGACATTTATGTCTAGGGTACGCACGAAAGACTGACGTCCTACCCCCAGCCGAGGGTACCTGATTTTCATTACTTTATATTATCGCATTCTCAACCCGTACTTCGAAGATCTTACATCTAGATTTAATTGCTGATTTTCCGTCCGGAGCGGTTTCAGCAAGCGAAGCTCCGAACAATCCTTCGCATCAGTTGGGATGACCGCATCACCAACAACGAGGTCCTCGCTTGGACGTCTCTCCACAAAATTGAAGCTACCATTCTTTAACATCACCTCCACTGGGTCGGTCAGGTGTCCAGAATGCGTTCCATTGAACTCCCATATATCATCCTGTTTGGAGAAGCTACGCGGAGGCCTAAAACAACGATTGAAGTATCAGTTGAAGACATCCTTGACACAGGCTAACATCGAACATCCTGGAAAACTGTTGTTGCAAATCGGCATTCCTGGTGTAAGACCAGCCGGTGGAGACCAAAACTTTTGTGTCCAAACGTCATCATGAAAAGGATCTGCGACGTGCTGTTAGATTGGCTCATCTCGCCCAGCCACGTACATCACACTCCTGTCCACGACTCTTCATGAGTACACTGGGCCTTCACAGCTATCTCCGCCACAAAGGGGTAGAAAGGGAAGAGGGAGAGAGGATAAAGATGCCTCTGCGTAGATGCGAATGAGTGCTAACGAGGACGATACGCACAGATTGTATTTTAGTCGCTTTCGTGTATATATTAAAATATGTTCCACTAGTTGAACAAAGAAAAGAGTACTGGACTGGCATTTGATATCTGTTCTCTTATATGGAAGTGAATGCTGGAAAATTTTCTGAAAGATGAAGGAGAGACTCGAAGCAACAGAAACATGATTCTAGAAAAAGATGCTGAGAAAAACATGGACCGAACATGTGAGAAACGACAAGGTTTTGGAGAGGATGCAAACGAAAAGAAAACTTATACTTAACGTCAGGAAGAGACAGCTGAAGTTGCTGGGACACGTAATGAGGAAGGAGGACTTGTAGACTCTAATGCTCACAAGACGGATAGAGGGAAAGAAAGAAAGGTGAAAGTAACGCAAAACATACTTCATGGGGTTGAGCAAGTGGATGGTGGAGAAAGGTTTGGGAGAGATGCTAAGAAAAAAGTGTAAAGCGACAAGAGAGAGGGGTAAGTCGAGGTCCATGATCGCCTACGTCCTAAAGGGACACGGCACATAAACGAAGAAGTTAAATACTGGACACTAAAATGTCAAACGTAGTCAGAGTTAAAAAGCTTAGTTTTTAATAATCCTGTAATCCAGACATCTTTTGTAACATTTAAATTCAAAATTAAATATACGCATTATTGTACAGAGCTTGACATTGACACACACACACACACACACACACACACACACACACACACACACACACACACACACAATACGCATGAATTCTCCATCGTTTTAATACACTTAACATGCGTGTTCATACGCACATATACGTGTAAACAGACAAGCGTTTCTATACATTCATACACATAAAAAATATTCCACGCACATATATTTGAAAATAATTATCTATAGGTCCAATGCACGTGACACATATCTGACCAATCAGGCTTGTATTGCTCGAAAATTACGATTGAGTAGTGAGTTCGATCTTCACTGAGTACCTCATACTTTCAGCCTTGGGCCACATCTAAACGGCGCTTAGAAAATCATCATATCTGACCAATAAAAATTAAACCCAAATCATAAGAAACCAGTATACAGTCTCTTTAGAAACAAATTCATTTTTATCTCGATCTCTGAAGAAGATTTATTAAAAGTGAAAATATTCTAGATTGAGATACGTTTTCTAAATTGTCTTTTACTTTATTCTATCATCTTGTCAGATTCCGATTCATATATTCAACTTATATATATATATTTGTTGAATATATATATATATATATATATATATATATATATATATATATATATTATCCTACGTCTATGAAGCAACTTAGAGTTTCATGTATTATGCAATCATCAGGTGCATATTCAAACGGACATAAGGACATAAAGGAGATAAAGGTAATCTATGCTTTTTGAAAAACTTGTCATCTTAAACCATATCAATAATCCTAATTTACTGAATAAAACAAGTGATTTAATGGCCACATGCTGTCGTAGAAAAATACTTACTTAAATTCTTAGACCAAGATTGATATAAATTCCTTTATGCATTTGCCCCTTTCTTTCCATCTTTCTTCATTACTTCCCCTTTCTTTCTTTCTTTCTTTCTTTCTTTCTTTCTTTCTTTCTTTCATTCTTTCTTTCATTCTTTCTTTCTCCGAAATATTACTTTTAACAATTATGAATTAAACCGTTTTAATTTTTGCTCCCTACATTGTTTGATTTTTAATTTTAATTCTAAATTTTATTTTCTATTTCTTAATTTTATTTTATTTTTATTTTATTTTTATTCTAAATTTTAGAATTTTAATTTTTTATCTACAAGTAATATTTAAATAGTTAAGGTTTAACATCTTTTTCCTTTACGTCCCTGTGATTTCATCTCTATGCATTTATTATTTTTAATATTTTTGTTTATATTTTAATTTTAATGTTAAATTTGAATTTTTATCTACATGGAACCTTAGAATATATAAATTTTTAATCTTGTAATTAAAAAAGCAGTAAATTAACTTCAGAAGATTTAATTCCCATGAACATCGAGTGAACTTAAATTCAAATCTATTAAAATGACAGTTTGATATATGCACCTGATGATTGCATAATGCATGAAACTTCAAGTCGTGCCATAGATGTAGGATAATATGTATATTTATTGATATTTATATTTATTCAGTGTATATATATATATATGTATGTATGTATATATATATGTGTGTGTATGTATGTATATAGATATATATGTGTGTGTGTATTTTTTTGCAATTTAATTTTAAATTTAATTTCAAATTTAATTTTTTTATCTACATGTAACCATAGAATATTTAAATTTTTAATCTTGTTATTAAAAAAGCAGTAAATTAACTCCTTAATATTTAATTCCCGTGAACATCGAGTGAATTTAAATTCAAATCTATTAAAATGACAGTTTGAAATATGCACCTGATGATTGCAAAATTCAGATATAAATAAAAGTCAAAAGTATTTGAACGAACAAAATAAAATCTGAACTTTGGACAGTTTATACACAACTTCAATCACAATACGTAACACTGGAAAGATATAATAATTGATTAAACAGACAAATCTTACTGGTTCTTTTTATTTAAACTTATTTGCATGAATAATTACCGCCTAAATATTCCTTATTCAGTAATTTTGTCCTTTTCATTTTTAATTTATTTCTTTTTATCATATTTTCATTTAAAATTTTAAAATTTTAATTTTCCCTACATTTTTTACATACAAGTAATATTTGAATATTTAAATTTTTAAGACTCATGATTTACACCCTTTTGTTTCTTCTCCCTGCATTATATTTTCTTTTGCAATTTAATTTTAAATTTAATTTCAAATTTAATTTTTTATCCACATGTAACCATAGAATATTTAAATTTTTAATCTTGTTATTAAAAAAGCAGTAAATTAACTTCAGAAGATTTAATTCCAATGAACATCGAGTGAATTTAAATTCAAATCTATTAAAATGACAGTTTGAAATATGATTGCAAAATTCAGATATAAATAAAAATATATCTACAAAAAGATAATATGAATAATGACAAAAGGAAAAGTTAAATTCACAACATCGTATTATCTAATCTAAATCTAAACTTATTTATAAATCGAACTTTGTCTGTGTGTGTATGTGTCTGTGTGTGTGTATCCGTTACCTATAGACCCGAAACGGCTGAGCCGATTTCCTTGAAAATTTGCACAGTTGTACTATAAGCGTCCGCGAGTGTTCTTAGCTAGGCTTTGTGTCGAGGTACCCCCGATAAATATCGAAAATTGATAATTAAAAAAATCGGGTTATAGAAGGAGTGGTCCGATTTTAATCAAATTTGATACAATCATAGACAAAGACATAAGAAACGATATTCAGAAGTTTCAAGGTTGCAGTTCTTACAATATTGCAGAAAATTGATTATATATATATATATATATATATATATATATATATATATATATATATAAGGCAAGATGTTTGTGTGTGTCTGTTTATCTGTTTGTATGTCCTTTATACAAATCCACAATTTTTATCCGATTCTCACCAAACTTCACACAAATATTGTTTAGGCTGAGTCTGAGCTCCAAGACCATGAATTAGTTTTAAAGGTTTCATTACACCCGAGCAACGCCGGGCTATACTGCTAGTTGAAAATAAATAAATGAATACATAAATTAATACCCCAAAAACTAAAGTAAAATAATAATTACATTAAAAATTCAACAATAACAACATTTAATCACTTGTTTAAATTAAATTACGTCATTTAGCATCTTTTATAATTGATAGGGACCCGGTATGGGACCATAAAATAATAAGTCAACAAGGTGGTAGGTTCAAGAATATATATTACGTCAAGAAGAAATACAAACAATTGAGAACGAAACAAAACAACATTTTAAGAAACGTTGCTCCCCACTACCCTATGAAGTTACACGTACCATTCAGAAAGACGAAACGAACCGCATGTAGCCCTCGGGCAACAGTTTTCCTAGACTGTCTTAGACGATAAACCCTGTACCTGTTAAACTGTTCGGTGCCTGTACTGCAGGGCCGCGGCTAAGAGTATCGACCCAGCAAACTTTTGAAAGTGTGAAAACAGCAAAGACAATGAGGATACAGAGGCGAAGATATAGGATTTATCAACGTCAATTTGTAATATGATAAAAATGACGCAGCAAACAGTTAGAAATGAGAAAAGACTGGAATGTCGGCAGCGATTGGCATGATCTGCTCAGGCTGGAATGTTGACAT
Organism: Ascarosepion bandense; assembly: GCA_037127315.1. Classification (NCBI taxonomy): domain Eukaryota; kingdom Metazoa; phylum Mollusca; class Cephalopoda; order Sepiida; family Sepiidae; genus Ascarosepion; species Ascarosepion bandense. The sequence goes on from JBBBDQ010000188.1 coordinate 1,372,083, forward strand.
CGGTCGACGGGAAAATTGTCAGCGATAGTACGAAAGGCAGCGGCTGTAAAATCGTCAGCGTCTGGCTGGAATGTTGTCGTCGGTCGGCTGGAATGTCGTCAACGTCTGGCATAAACGGCCCAGGCTGGAACGTCGTCGTCATCTAGCACAGAATGAAAACGTGACCTGCAGGGGTCAGGTCTCGGCTGTAATTGAACGTAGTCCTGAGAGAACGTGTTCAGCTACAGCCTAGCACGTGTTCAATAACAGGTAATTGACAGAGAACAAGTACATGGGCGCTAGCCGTGGGCTGGCGCGTGTTTCTTTTCATTTGCAGGATTCGACCGCGGTTAAATGGGATCAATGCGAGCTAGCAAGTAAGGAAGCCACGGCAATTGGACTTGAATAGTCACTCTCTCCTTTGCCGGCTGCTTACTAAAACGTAATCGTTCAAGGAATGAACTGAGGGTAGCCGGATCGCAAACGAAACGTACACTTATCTGGAGGCGGCCGGTGAGCAGAAATAAGTATTATAAGTAGTGTACATATATTGCACAGATACTACACTTTGATCCAACTAGTCGGGCCAAGAAATTCTGTTATTTACTCAATCCCACCAATGGAACGCGATGTGACACAAGGTTGGTTTTTAACGTGGGAAACCTCGGGTGCGAAGGTTCGAGGTCCCCACGGTCAGTGATTACCAAGCCCCCACCTACGCGGTAACTGGGTACTAAGTTAGTCTTAGTAGCTGGTTATTGCTTGTCAAATATGGTCATCGCCTTCCAAACCTAAACACGCGTTACCAGGTGGCGAGTACTGCAGGCGGCCGGAAAGCAGAAAGTGAGCATCTGAAAAGAGATATTACGCTTTGAACCTACGTGCCGGTCCAAAATGTGCCGTTATCTACCCAGCTTTCCCCACTAAGACCGCATGTGACAAAAAGTCAGTTTTTTAAACTACGTGGTTACTGGATACTAAGCTTGTCTTAGCTGGATATAGTTTGTCACAGTTGGTAATGCCTTCCAAACTTACACACTCGCCACCCGGCGGCGAGTGCTCTATGCGACCAGAGAACAAGAAATGAGTATCTGAGAATAGATACTTCATTTTGCTCCTGCCCTTCGAACTAAGAAAGACGATTATTTCTCCCACCCCCTACTGGAGCGCGATGCAACACAAGGTTGATTTTGAACGTGCGGATCCCCCGGTCGCGAACGCTCAGGTTACTGATCAAAGACTACCCAGCCTCCGCGGTAACTGTGTACTAAGCTTAACTTAGCTGGAATAAGATTGTGTTAGCTTGTCAAAGATGGTCATTGCTTGTTAAAGCTCGTCATTGCCTTCCAAACTTACACACCAGCCACCAGGTGGCGCGTGTTGGTGGCCCGTGCTGCAAATGGCCGTATATTACATTTTGATCCTACATTCCGGGCCAAGAAGTGCCGTTATTTTATTTCCTCCTCTACTAAGGTCTGCTGTGACACAAGGTAAATTTTTAAGGTGGGAATGATGGGCGCGGACGTTTGGTTACTGGTCAAAGATTATCCAGGCCCGCCTATGCGGTAACATGGGTACTAAGCTTGTCTTAGCTGCTCTTGTCATCCTGTGGTCATTGCTTGTCAAAGCTGTAAATACCCTTCCAAACCTACACTGCTGCGGGTGGCCAAAGCGCAGGAAGTGAGTATCTGAGAACAGATACCACACTTTGATCCGGGATTTACTCTATTCTCTTATTGAAGCGAGTTGTGACAGAAGGTCAGTTATTAACGTGGTGAACCTGAGCGCATACGCTCAGGCCACTGGTCAAAGATTACCCAACCCCTGCTTGCGCAGTAACTGGATACGAAGGTAGTCTTAGCTAGTCACAGCTGGCCATTGACTTACAAACGCATCACCAGACACCGGAGTGCACAAAGGGAGAATATTAGGACAGATATTACACGTTGATCTTACCTGCTGGGCCAAGTAGTACTGTTATTTACCCAGCTTCCCCTATTCAAGGTCGATTTTTCAAAGTGGGGGCCCCGGGCGAGAACGCACTGGTTACTGATCAAAGATTGTCTAGCCCTCACCTATGCGGTAACTAGATACTAAGCTTAACTTAGCTGCTCTAAGCTTGTCAAAGCTGGCCATTGCCTTCCAAACGTACACACGCGCCACGAGGTGACGAGTGCTGTAGACCGCCGGAGAGCAGAACGCGAGCATCTGAGAACCGATACTACACTTTGATCCTACCCACCGGGCCAAGAAAGGCCGTAATTTACCCAGCCTTGCCCACTGAGGCGAGATGTGACACAAGGTCGATTTTTTAAAGTGGGGATCCCAGTCGCGAAAAATTACCCAGACCCCGCCTACGCGATAACTGGGTACTAAGCTTGTCTTAGCTTATTATAGTTTGTTAAAATTGGCCATTGCTTGTCAAAGCTGTGCATTGCCTTCCAAACATACACGGCTGCAGACGGTCGGAGAGCATGAAGTGAGTATCCGAGACCAGATACTACACTTTTATCTTACTCCCTCTGGCCACTTTTTGGCGAAAGTGGCACTGCTTATGAGGGTTCAGCTGTTAACAACATTTCATGGCTGGAAAGCGGAAGGCGAGGTCAAAATTGTGAAAAATCATGACAAGTGGCAAACGTAGGCTGCGACACCTGTGTAGTATTTGGTCTACCTCTTGATTCTGATATAGTATTTGGCCTACCTTTTTGATTCTGCTATAGTATCTGGCATACCTCTTTGATTCTCATATAATATGTAGTCTACACGGTGTTAATGTGTCCTATCTCATTAAGAATATTTTTATAGATGTTTATTTTCCCTAACCCTGAGCCTAACTTTGCCTTAACCTTTACCAGACAGTTATAATACTTCCTTATAATATGCTTTTTAACGTAGGCCACATACTATACTAGTGACAGAATGTCGTAGGCCACATTCAAAAGGAAGGCCACATACTATATCGGCACCAATTTTTCTTTTAACTCCATACTCTGGTTTTTAAGACAGAGAAAAAGATGTAAGGGCAAGCAAAGAAATAGCGGTACATTTTAAAGAAAAAATATTAAAAATTATTATCTCGGTTCAAAGTAACTTATGATCGTTATTCGAAGCATATTAAAAAAGAACATGGAATAATAAATACTGAAACTGTTTGCGACACCATCTTGTCGTTTTTATACCAAGTCATTAAATCGACTCCATTTTAGCAAAATGTGATCCTTCTCTAGAGTGTCGAAATATCTTTACTTTTTCGCTCGTTTTTTTCCTTTTTTTTTTTTTGTCATGAAATAGAAAAAATATGTCAGCAGCATAAAAATAAAAATAAAAATACTTGAAAGCATTCGTCTTATTTTTTTAATCTTTCATTTCTTTGTCATTTTTATTTGTGCTTTCTTCATAGTTTTCTTCATTGACATTATTTTTCTTCTTCCACGGCATTTGTAATCAGAGCATAACATCTGAAATGTGAAATAATTGATTCAACGACATCAAATTCATCCGCCCGTTCAGATCTCACGCCATCTAATACATTGGTTTACCCGTATAGAATTTTCTTATTCGTATTTTTTTCTCTTTCTGGTCATATAAAAAGTGGGTACCCTGCGGCTAACAACATTCGTGCCTTTTTCGATACAAAATAAATCCTGTTATTAGCTGTCATGCGAAAATTCCAACTTCGTTTTCAAATCGACATGTCATTAGCCTTTCATCCTTAACAAAAATGTAACATGTTTCGTAACATTAATCAGTTTTGTTCCCTCGTCGTATTTAGCTCTGTTGCATTTGATACATTCGCCGTTACAATATGTTTGTAGGCAGATGATTATTGTATCAGCCTTTGTAGATATTGCCAGTGCAGCGCATTCGATTTACCTTGTGGGTGAGGCTCACGTTCACGAACAAATTCTGGAGTTATCAAGAACAAAAGTAATAATCATTTCTCGTTAGCAATAAAAGAATAAACTTTTCACAAGATTATGTGTCGCTGTATGATATTTTAGATTTAAACGAATCTTTTCAGGTAAAAAAACTTATTTTTTTAAAAAGTTGTATGCTTTTTAATTTTTATATTATCAATTATTGTCTTTATTTCTTAAAAATTAAATTTGAGTTTATTTATTAAGCTGCACTCAATACAAATCCCGAGAACTACTCAAAGTAGAGAGTTATGGAATTAGGATGAAATAAGAAATAAAAATTATGATAGTATGACGGATAAAAAACTATTGATCCAAGACTTTTGGAAATTTTATTTTCTGAAAGAAAATAAAACCTGCTGTTATAGTAGTATCACTATTGCCCGAAGTAATAACGAAAAAGAAAGAAAAATATGCAAATCAGATTCAATTACAAAAAATATATATTTATTTCTAACCAACTAAACAAGGGTGCTTGCAAAAATTCGTCCCTTTTTTGCTGAGAATAGGATAACCTATTCTTTAACTAACACAATGGAAAACATATATCAGGAAAAACATAACTTAAAAATTACAATGCTAAAAAAAAAAAAAAAGTATTGGGACCACGTGCTGTGTCAATGATAACAAAAAAAAGTGGGAGAGCCTTAGCTATACAGCACACTTTCAGTTCTTTCAAATATTAAACGAAAATACGACGACCTGCATCCAAAACACATTTGTCAAACGAAATAAAAGTGAAAAGAATTAAATCCAGAACATTTCCAAATGTCAAAATAAAATATGTCAAATAAAACGGAAGAAATTAGACGCTTACATACGTCATACGAAAATACGACGACCAGCTTCTGTATAACTTTTTAAAAATAAATAAATGCGAAGAAAGTAAAAGCTAGGCGCTTTGCAAATTTCAAACGAAAGTATGACGAGCGACTTTCTAATCAATGTTGTCAAGGGAAGTGAAGAAAATAAACCCATACGCTTAATAAATCGTAAACGATAATACGACGACCTGCTTCCAATCAATTTAAAAAAATTGAAGAAAATAAAAATCAGACGCTTTCTAGATGTCACACGAACATACTAGGACCTTCTTTCAAATCACATTTTTGAAATGAAATAGTAAATAGAAACCAGACACTTTGAAAATATCAAGAGAAAATATTACAACTTCCTCTCAAATCAATTTTGTCAAAATAAATAAATACGAAGAATATTTAAACAATAAAATTCAACACGCTGCCTCAATATCAAATTTGTCTAAAGAAATACAAGTCAAGAAAATAAAAACAGGTCGCTAATATCAAATTAAAAGTACGACGATCTGATTCTATATCATTTTTTTGAAAGACATTAAGGGAGAAACAACACTCTTTGCATATGTCAAACGATGATGCGACGACCTGCTTCAAAATCCCTTTTGTCAAAAGAAATAAAAGCAAAGAAAATATCAGACTCTTTGCGAGTGTCAAACGTATATACAACGATCTGCTTCCAAATCGATTTTGTCAAAAGAAATAAAAACAACAATTTTAAATATATATCTGAATATTAAACAACTAAAACACTTGCCTATTTATTTATTTACTTTATCGCCATTAACATCGAGAAAAGTTTTACTGGTCACTTGAATGCCGACGAAACCCCTCTGCTAAGCGTCATTATCTTCATTATCTTCGATGCAAGCACCGTAGACAAATAGGCTGGGAAATAGCGATAAAAGCAACGTATCCGGTATGAGTGTCACTTGTCTGCTCCTTCTGCAGTTGGGTCTGAGAGTCAATACCAGAAAGATACTGTCCATGAAAGAAACAACGAATCACAAAATTGACATCATCAGCAGAATATTTATTCTTAAATACGACATTGCCTTTCCCTTTTTCTTCGCTATTTTGTAAATCGAGTACGGTTCAATCGATTTTCATGATTTTAGCAATTTTGGACAAAAGAAGCGTCTTCAAGAAGGATGCTCTTCGATCTTCTGAGATAAAGCATTGTCAGGTTCTTTTTTATCGCTCCTCACCTCTTCGGGCGTGGAGAATACTGTAACACCCCAACGGACGGTCCGAACATTTTCTCCGGCGGCCGTTCTCCACGCTGTGATGTTTGCCGGGAGTTAGTTGAAAACGTCGGCCGAACAGCTGGGGGTACAAGATTAAACTATAAGGAACGAACTTCCACAACTTGGATGAGTTGAAAGGATGCTTTATTTCGTTCAGAGTTAGCCTTTTCGGTTGGGGCAGGCGAATGTGACACACAGCTCTAACTCTAATTAATGGAGATCAACAAATCCGAACTGACAGAAACAAGACGAACGGAAGTTCTACTTAAAGCACACGCCCGGCGGAACTAACTCAACTCAACTGATCTGACTCGGAAAAATCACCTGTATTTATTTAAAATTAATCCGGAAATCCGGAAATGCTTTAGACCACTGGGTGATAAGCAATTGGCGACTGTAAGTCTGAAATTTCAGAGCACCCAAACTTTCCCCCCTTTGATGTGCAAACATCCCGTAGACACCCAGTCTGTACCTAGCCTCAGTATTTTTTCCCGGATTTTTTTATCTTTTTTATCTTAATAAACCTTCCGCCGGAAAATACTTAATGTGTGGTTAAGATACAGTAAAGACAGCCTTTGACCTGGTCATTCAAAAAACCTATTTCCTGAACTTTATCTATTATCACATTAAATCACCGAGTCAAATATTTACCGGAAGAGTGGTAGGATTTAAAACAGTAATCGGATACTCTTGTCTCTTCCACAATTTTCCTCATAAAAGAAAAAGCGTTTATTTATTTATTTTTTCTCTTCTTTTTCACTTTTGTTAAACGAAACATGTTTTTAATCTATTTTCTATTCTTAACCATTTTCTGTTTTAATCTATTATAATAAAATACATATTTTACAAAGCATCTTAATATACGCCTAGTTATCGTGTCACCTAATCTATTTTCTATTCTTAACCATTTTCTATTTTAATTTATTTTAATAAAATACATATTTTACAAAGCACCTTAATATACGCCTAGTTATCGTGTCACATTACTAACAATACTAGACCAAGCCTCAAGGAGCTTTCTCCACAGGCAAAATGGGTTCTTTGCCCGGCATTCCAAAAGAGAGAGGTAGCGTCGGCAATTGTATTGCGGTATTTTCATTAAACCCTCTTTAAATCTTGACCTTGTGTCATTTCCGGTAGCGACGTGGAGGTGGGCTCTTTTTAATACAATCAGGTTATTTTCACTATTACTTTTTCCATTTTATTTCCTGGCGACTTTTATCACAACTTTAGGATTATTCTATAATTGCTAAGTAAACAGCAAGTATCAAACATAAAAATAAATACCAGGTGAGATTTGAACTCGCGTGCCTTAAATACAGGGGTAGGGGACATGATAACGACAGATCGATTAGACATCGTCCAATTAAACCATATGCCAAATGTTCTTTGTTTCATTCTCGAACACCCCTGCTACAATAGTATTGTTTAATTTACACTAGCATAGTCAAATGTTGACATGATATTATAGATTGGACATCATTCAATTAAACCATATTCCTGATATTCTTTGATTCGTTGTCAACTACTTCTTCTACGACGGTATTGTTTACTTTACACTAGCATTGTCAAATGTTGACATATTATAGATTGGACATCGTCCAATTCAACATATGCCCGATATATTTTGCTTCGTTTTCGACTACCTCTACTGCGATATTATTGTTTCATTTACACTAGCATCAGCAGACGTTGACATGATATTACCAACTTGATATCGTCTAATTAATCCATATGCCCTGCAGTCTTTGGTTCGTTCGCGACTCCCCTGCTACGATGTTATTGTTTAATTTAGACTAGCATTATCAGATGTAATAATGTTGCGACCGATACCACCAGTGAGAGAATCGAAAAAGCCATAAAATGAAAACTAGTGCAAATTCATATAAAAAAGAGCAAAGAACTGAAACACAAATTGAAAGATACACTCAAGTTCTACATTTGCTGAGTTTTCTTTTTTATTTCTACTAGAAGTATAGCCCGGCGTTGCTCGGGTGTAATGAAAGCTTTAAAACTAATCCATGGTTCTGGAGCTCAGACTCAGTCTAAAAATATTTGCGTAAAGTTTGGTGAGAATCGGATAAAAATTGTGTATTTGTATAAAGGACATACAGACAGATAAACAGACACACACACAAACATCTTGCCTTATATATATATATATATATATATATATATATATATATATATATTATCGATTTTCTGCACTATTGTAAGAACTGCAACCTTGAAACTTCTGAATATCGTTTCTTATGTCTTTGTCTATGAGTGTGTCAAATTTGATTAAAATCGGACCACTCCTTCTATAACTCGATTTTTTCGATTATCGATTTTTGATATTTATCGGGAGTACCTCGACACAAAATTAGCTAAGAACACTCGCAGACGCTTATAATACAACTGTGTAAATTTTCAAGAAAATCGGTTCAGCCGTTTCGGAGTCTATAGGTAACGGACACACACACAGACACACACACATACACACACACAGACCAAGTCCCATTTATAAATAAGTTTAGATACTATTCTATTACTTTTTATGTGTCGTAACTCTTCAAGATTTGTCGATCATGATCTCCGATAAACGCTTAGCTCTTGTACTCCAAAGCAGTGTTTGTTTCCTTGCTGTTCCTCTCAGTCCCTGTTCTGGTATCCAATTAAAAAGGCTTGTTAAGTAGCTTACTCGATGCTCCCTTCTGCCCCCTTGCCTTTAATTTCTCCTGTGAGTATCAAATTATCCAACACATCTTTACTCATTATGTGTCCCAAAGAATTTATGTCTCTTTCCGATACGAACTGCAAGTGTCCTTTTTTTCCAGATTTTGGTAAAACTTCCTTGTTGCTAAAATACTTCGGCCATAGCATTCTCAACATCCTCCTGTAGAACCACACATCTTTGCTTCAGGTATTATATATATATATAATTCTTTAGTGCTTTGAATACTGCTGTCGTGTCTGGTGCTCCTGCTATTTATATCCAGGTTCTTAACAAAATCCAAAGAAGGATTCTAACCTGATATCTCGACTTCAGTCACTTGACATGGCATGACGTGACTTTGCTCCGTGTTTTTTACAGAAATTTTCATGACAACTGCTCTGACGAGCTTTTACTCGTGGTGTCCCGACTACATGAACTTAAGCATGCCATCTAGACCCCCACATGTTTATTGTTGAAATATCTAAATGCAACCGCCACTTCTACTCCAATAATTTCTATTCTCCTCGAAAATAGCTAAAAATATAACCAAGAGCGCTCGGATAAATAAAGTTTGGACAATTTTTATATAATTTATGTCCTCAAAAGAATAAAAATCAAAAGACCACACGAAAAATTACATAAAAAGACTTAACCATCACATACTGTCTGTCATTTTTAATTAAACTTGTACAAAAAGATTGTTTCCCAAAGCCATTTGAACGGCTGCTCTAATCCACAGTTGCATAATATCGATGTTCTTGTAGTGTCGTGACGCGCATGGATAGGTGCCCCCGCAAGTTCCCCCGGTGGGGCACTCAGAGGCTACATTATGCTGCAGTCTGCGCCAGTCTCACAAAAATCACCTAAACCGATCAACATTTCCTTCACTAACATCCGCGCTATGCGTACCAACTTTTGCAGTGTGAAATCTTTCCTCTACGAAAGGTCCCTAGACATCCTAGCTCTATGTAAAACTAACCTGAACTCCACAATCCCCTACACTGATTTCTCGATTCCAGACTATTTTCCCCTCTTTAGGAAGGACTCCAGTATCCACATGCATGGCCTAGTAGTTTATGTCAGCAAACATCTCTCTCTCTCTCTCTCTCTCTCTCTCTCTCTCTTATTAGGGAGGTTTCACTTGAATCTCATATGTCTTCGTCTAGCTCTACTCAACTCAGCTATCTTTTCTGTATCTACCGCTCCTCTTCCTCTCCTGACTGTTCGTTGCTAGACAGTATCTCTGATAATATAGATAAGGCCATTGTTTCTTGCTTGTTCGCCAGCATATTTCTGTTCGGTGGCTTTAATACCTACAATGTCAAGTGGCTGAAAATCTTTGTCAATGATCTTGCTGGTATCCACACCCTGAACTTTGCAATCACTCAGTCTCTCACACAAGTGGTGGACTTTCCCATATGCTTCCCCAGTATGCATGAAGAACAAGCTTCTCTATTGGGAATTTCCCGATTTTAATGGGTAACAATATCGTGACGCCGGCAAGAAGAAAGGAACACAACACAGATGAAAATGCTATAAAACTTGTATTTACAGGAAAAGAGAGAAAAAGAAGAAAGGATAGTCTCTTGCAAACAGTCGGGTTTGCGGAACTTATCTGAAAGAAGCGCCCTTTTAACAGTTTATATTTCCTGTGTCGTTATGGCAGGGTTGAAAAAGTAGAGCCATGACTTCTGTGCTTCAGTTGCTGTCTAATCCTCTCACATATCCTGGGTCTCGATGAAGGAGTGCAGGCGGGGAAGGGAGTTTGTAAAACCCGCTCACATGCGGAGTTTATTGAAAATCTAAAAAGGTAGCCTGTGATTGCTTGTTTTTCATCCAATCACAGGTTACCCAGTTGGCGAATCGGTAATAATTTCAATATGTCTGTTAGATCTCTGCTTCAGTTCTATTCCTGACTCCTGCTATGCCATTCCTCTTGGCAATTCTGGTCATGCTGTGGTTTATGTTAATATCTATCTCCACTCCTCTTCTCCCCAGGAACCACCGATGTCCCTTGAAATAAAATGTTTAGTCTACTCGTTGAACACTGCGCCTCTGAGGTCTCCTTTTGGGCAAAAGCTGGCATCGATGCTTTCATCTCAACCAGGAAGTTCCATCTTAAAACCTATTTGCCATCCCCTGTTTCACCCCTGCTTGCTCGACCGCCATAGCCCACAGGAACCACTACTTCCGGTTTTATCAAAGCCACGCGTCTGACTATAATAGGCGCCTTTTTGCCTCTGCTCGTAATGAGTGTAAGAGGATCCTGAATGACGTTCAGCTGTTGTTTGCTGACAGAATGAAGCAGCGTATAGCAACCCGTAGGTTTGGCTCCAAAGACTACTAGCGGCTCTGCAAAAGTTTGTTGAATAGCAGCAAGCCTTACATCCTTCTTTAATCAATAAATATGAGATCCTCACAGCTACACGAACAAGGCTGAGTGCTTTGCTCGCAGATTCTTCTCCAACTCTTCACTAATTTCGTCTGGATATCCGCACCCTACCTCCAATCTAGTAATGAGGCTTAACTGAGCGACGTTTGCATTAGTCCCTCGCTAGTCTTTAACATAATTCCAAGGCTTAAACTCCATAAGGTGAGCGAAGATGACGGAATCCTAGTCATCGTCGTAAAGAAATTTGCCTCTGAACTCTCCTCTGTCCTCTCCAAATTCTACAGCCACTGTGTCTCTGCTTCTTGTTTTTCTGCCTGGTGGGAGTGTTCTCCAGTGGTTCCTGTTTTTAAAAAATCTGGAAAACCCTCAGACTCCTCCAATTATTGCTCTATCAGCCTCCTACTGACTTTTGGCAAAGTATTCGAGACCATCATCAATGCTGAAGTGGTTTAACATCTCATAGACCACTGCCTATTCTCCGAAAAGACAGTATGGTTTTCTCTTCGCTAGGTCTACTGATGACATGCTAACGACCATCACAGAGTATATATACTAGACTCTCGATAAGAACGGCAAAGCTCGAGCTGTTGCCCTGGATATCTTCAAAGCATTTGATAGAGTGTGTCACACTGGCCTTTTGCGCAAGCTACAGGGCTACATCTGGACGCTCGTTTGACGTAATGAAGATGTTTCTATCGAATCGCGTAATGAATGTCAATTTGAATGGGCATGCTTCCAGATCCTATCACACGCACGCGGACGAGCCTCAAGGCCCTATCCTAAATCCTACGCTTTTTCTGATCTTCATCAACGATCTCCCTAATGTAATCTTATTCCAAGGAGGCATCTACGCTGACCACACTACCATTTATTCCAGCCTTGTTAAGAGATTTGCCGATGCTGACAAAAAAAAAAACAAAAAAACTTACAACTGCTATCGAAAAGGACCTCCAGTCAGCAGTGGACTGGGATAAGAAATGGTTCGTAAATTTTAATGGTTCCAAAATGAAGCTGCTATCCTTTAATCCCCATAATCAATCTTTCCTACCCGCCATCAGCATGGATCACGCTAGTTTCCCTGAAAGCAATACACTGCGCCTCCTCGACCTCACTCCTTGAGCTGATCGTAAGTGGAACGGCTACATTGAATTAATAGCTAAGTCTATTGCTAAGAATGTCGGGTATCTGTTTCAAGTCAGGAAGTTTTTCTCTTCTGAATCCATCATGTACATATACAAATTACCATCCGCCTGAACATTGAATACTGCTGTCATATTTGGTCCGGCGTCCCATATTGGGGTTCTCCACAAAATCCAAAAAATAATCTGCAATGTAGTCGATCCTGAAATGGCGGCTCGTCCCCAGTCTCTTTCACGCCGATGTGATGTGGATTTCCTTTGACTCTTCTACAAAGACTTTCACAGATTCTACTCCGACGAGCATGGCTCCTTGATGACCCCTCTGCACTAATTTACTCAAGCTACTAGACAAGCAACAAGGTCCCAATTTTTTACAGCAAAAACAATCAAGTGTAACCACAGCTTCCACTCTAACAGGTTCTTTTCTTGCACTTCCAGCTTGTGGTTCTGTATTCTTGCTTCCTTGAGAGCTACAATTTCCAAGAGTTTAAATGCAACACCAACTGTCATCTTTTATCTCGTTGACTCCCATTCGTTCCCCGACAACGCGTACCTTGTTCTTCTAACTTTATTCTCACACAGCTTTCTTCACACCAGTGTTCCTATCCTTCTCTTACCCATTCTCCGACACCTATTGTGACCTGTTCTACGTTATCTTTACTCTCCTATGATGTAACCCCCTGCACACCAGGGGGCAGACGATTCTATGTAGGTAGAAAAAAAGCAAATGCTGATAAGATAGTGAGGGTCACAATGCGCTGCCCGGTTGTGCACATACCCATGTAGTTTGATTCGCTCTTTTAACTTTGAAAAAAATTATTAAAAATGTTTTTCTTTTGATAATTAAGAATTCTCAGTGCGCAGGCCCAGTGGCGATTGTGAAACTCTGAAAGTCGGGGGGTCACTTGGGGGTCGAGATTTTTCTGAGAAGGAGGGAGGCAAACAAGCAGCCTCTTCATTATCATACGACACCCTTATCGTATACACAACTTATGAATGAGTTTAAGTATAAGTATGTTACGTCAATAAATTCATCGGAATAACTTTCCATTTATAGTAGTGGAGTTATAACCCTCTTTTTCACTGTCAAGCTATTGGAACACAGAGGTTAATTTTAAAAAAATCAGAAGGTTAATGCTAACGTCAATACGTTCTGAAGAATGGAAAAGTGCTGAAGATCAAATCTTATCAAAATCAGAGACTGATCAGTTTCATCAATTTTTGAAGCTTATAAAAGTGGAGGGTCAACCGAGGGGCCAGCCAAAATTCTGGTTGAAGGAACCCTAGCCCCTTCTGTCCCCCGCAGAATTGCCACTGCGCAGGCCCTTAAACGCAATACCCACGATTTAAAATACAAAAATTTCAAATATGAGTATTCACTATTATAATGCTTGTGGTGATAAAAAGTAGGTTTTAAAATACACCCATTAATTCCTTAGAAATTAATGTTTACAGTTCGGATACAAAACCAAACTTGTGTTCGAGAAAAATACGTAAATCGGGAAATGGGTTTCATTCAAAGGGAAATTAAAGTCTTTCTAGACTGACATTTCACTTAAATGTGTGATGTAGGTTCGATTTCTGGAATGCACATGATGATAGACATATTACAGCCAGTCAGTCAGACAGTTAAGTGCTACACGCTTGGGCGATCATGTCTTTCGAAACATTGTGGTGATACCGAGCAAGCGAGGGACCGGATGTTTGCCCCCAGAGATCCAGAAAGTAAATGACCAAATCTGATCTTTGCGCATCTGGGCTCCACGCAGAAGTTCCGGAGGTAAACCTAAAATAAATAAATATCAAATTCCTTTTATGGACCTATAGCGGAACTCTGGATCCTGATTGGTCATCAAATCGCAAAATTCAAAATACGACAGAGAAACGGTTTTTCCATAGCTAAAGAAAAAGATCGTTTCTGATCCATACCACGTGATTGGATTGAATATTTAAGGATGGTCTCTAACCGGTTACAGCGGTCATTTCAGAGGAGGCGGATTGCTGACACACGTCAAAGATGTAACTCTCAACTTCAAGTGACCCGGGCATTGTCCTCCATCTCTCTTTTTCCTTCTCTATTTCAACAATTACTGCTACAAACAACTTTGTCATTCAATACGAACTCTACTCATAACTTTCTCAATGAACATAAATTTCTATAATACTTGTTATTCTTTCTTTTTAATAAATTTCTATTTTAGCATTCAAAATGTATATTTTATTATTCCACTCTTCTGCACTAATTCTACATATTCCAACCTGCCGACGACCAACCTTCTGATGAAAACCCTTCTGATGAATATTATTCAACATAAAATTTGTAAGCTGTAGGGAGTGTGGTTATGTCTGACACAAGGCCAAACAAAAGAAACATTAACCAGCTCCCTTAACTTCAACATAACTGACTAGGCGGAAGATTTTTCCGCAGTAGGTTGTCATTTTTTCCTACGGTAGAATGATTTCAAACCAACACGATCTGGTTTGCTACTCAACCCATAGCTGGAGAGGAAAGAGATGGATTAATAATTTTCCCAAGGGTATTTGCGCGTAAGTGAATGCAGCGAATTCAACTGGAATTCGAACGTGGCACTCCGATTTCTTAACCCAAGCCGATATCCATTGCACTACATCCCACATTCTATACAACAAAAGCTATATCAGTCAGTTAAGTGCCATACGTGAAAAACGCTTGGGCGATCATGTCTCTAAAGAGACATGACTGACTGGGCAGAAGATTATCCCGCAGTAGTTTGCCATTGCTTTCTGCAGTAGACTGGTTGCCTGCCAAGGCTACAGAACCCAATCTGTCCTGTTATTTAACCCATAACTGGAAGGAAGAGACGAATTAATACCTTTCCCAAGGGTATGTGCGCGTAAGTGAATGCAGTGAATTCCACTGGAATTCGAACTCGGCTCCCTGATTTCTTATTCCGAGCCGATATCCACCGCAAACACAGTTTAAAATAAAAATGGAGCGTCTAATGTTTACCGTAATAAAAATGTTGGATTAAAAATAAATTCACTAATCCTTTACTAGAGGCTTACGACCATATCACGTTGAATACACCGGTTCTCGCTCGATCACCGAAGTTAAGCAACGTTGAACCTGGTCAGTAGTTAGATGGGTGACCGCTTGGGAATACCAGGTGCTGTGACGGATGTGCGTTGTGATGCAGTGGATATCTGCTCGGAAAGAGAAATCGGTGAGTCGAGTTCGAATTCCAGTTGAATACCCTACATTCACTTAAGCACTGGTACCCTTGGGAAAGGTATTAATCCGTCCCTTCCCTCCAGTTATGGGTTAAATAACAGGGTAAGACTTGGGGACCCTGCCCTTAAAAACAAATCCCAATGAATCTTGATACTCGAAAAGAAGAAAGTATTACTAGACACAAAACTTATATAAAAACAACAATAAATTGTTGAAAGAAAATGGTATCAACAGCAATAAATAAATAAAATTTAGTTGGTAATAAATGACCCACCAAGGTTGATATGCCATAAAAACAAAACAACCAACCAACCTTTACTAGAAATCTCTCTCTCTCTCTCTATATATATATATATATTGCTAAGGTGAAAATGTGTAGAAATTGTATTAATTTCGGAGTCTTCTATGGAAAATTTACGTCCAGTTTCATACAATATTTCACCTTTCTTAAAAATCTATTGATATCAAAATGTAGGATATTTATAAACAAGAGAAAAGGGGAAAAAAGCTAAATGAAGTCGACTTGGCTTTACTTGTCGAGGCTCAGTTTAGCGTCCTGACATTGTTAGCGTTCCACTCAATGTATAATTGTAACTGACATTCTTTGTTTATATGTTCGCTTCACTCCTAAATATATATATAATTTCATTAATAAGAACATTATTTTAGTCTGATGAACTCCTTTTGCAGACCGAAACTCGTTACATAGAAATTCTCGATTTTTTCATTCAATTACTCATACATAAATAGATTTGTAGATATATGTGTTATTATAAATATAATTGTACAAATAGCTACACACGCACACACACACACACACACACACACACACACACACACACACACACACATATATATATAGTATTTTCGCGTAAGTGAATGCAACAAATTCAACTGGAATTCGAACTCGGCTCTCCGATTTATCTCCGGTTTTCTGCGGTAGAGTGGTTGCCAACCAAAACCAGAGAACCCAATCTGTTCTGCTATTTAACCCATAGTTGGATGGAGAAGATAAATTCATACTTTTCCCAAGCGTAAGTAAATGCAACGAATTTAAGTAAAATTCGAACTGGGCTTTCCGATGTCTTGTTCCGAACCGATATCCACGATACCATATATCAGTCAGTTAAGTGCCATGTGCGATACACGCTTGGGCGATCATGTCTCGAAAGAGACATGACTGACTGGGCAGAAGATAATCCCGCAGTAGGTTGCCATTGCTTTCTTCGGTAGACTGGTTGCCGACCAATCTGGTTGCCGACCAATTGAACTCAATCTGTCCTATTATTTAACCCATAACTGGAAGGAAGAGACTGGTTAATACCTTTCCCAAGGGTATTTGCGCGTAAGTGAATGCAAAGAATTCAACTGGAATTCGAACTCGGTTCTCCGATTTCTCATTCCGAACCGATATCCACTACACCACAACGCACATCCGCATACCATATATACGCTACATAAAAAGCGCAAATTTAAAAACTTTTCCTATCGAGTGTCAACATTTAAATGCATAAAAATGTGACTAGATACAAATTAAAATTGTTTCATTTTTTGTATTTGTATATTTTCCTTGTTATAAAAGTTATTTATTTTAAAAAAAAAAGGAAAAAAAAAAAGGAATAGAAAAACAGCAAACGATATTAACAATGCCATATCAGTATATCCGCAAAACTTGAAGGTGGAAAGATAAATTTTTGTCTATTTCGAAATATGGAGCACTTTGTTTACAAAAATAAATGTATGCTGGGCTTTAAACTAAAGTAAAACTGCGTGTTATTTAGGCATGAACGATCTGTGTTTATATATTCTGGTAATTCTGTCTGTGTTACTGTACATGACAAGAAATTTTAGCTCAAAGGAAACCATTATAACGAAATGGTCGTATGGAGTCTCTATAGAAGCAATAATTTCTGAACGACCCAAACATTTTCTCTATGCAAACACATTCAAACTTGAACTTGCTATACAGAACCAAGGGAGCGTACGACTGGCCGTAATTTTAGCGATCGACAAAGTCCTTGTTTGAATTTTACCGGATCACTGGCTGCGAATTTTACAGGACATTCAAAATAATACCCGGGACGCGGATATTTAGAAAATTGAGCTGGCATTAAGGAAAACGACTAATAATAAAAATGGTGTGGGTAAACAATAAAAGCAACAACAGATATAAAATTTTCGACTATTCCTAATCCTCCTCTTCCTCCTGCTACTACTATCATCATCATCATCATCATCATCTTATAGTTTTGCTTGTTCCTTAGTTCCTTAGTACGTACGTTACGCCCTACCAATACCACAGATAATGAGCCATTACTGTTTGATTGCTAGGATAGACAGAAGTAAAGATGCTGTTTGGTTTTAGGGAAAGAAAGAAAAAAGAATCAAAAAGAAAGAAAGAAAGATAGAGAGAAAGAAATAAAGAAAGAAGAGCAAGGTTGAAAGAAAGAAAAGTGATAAAGGGGAGGTGATAACACTCTCATGCATTTAACGTCTGTTTCCGTAAAATGGAAAACCTTATGAGTCTTCTCATTTGTACCCTCTTACATTTTTATTAACGTCCTGAATTCATATCTATAGTTTTTATTTTAATATTTTGCTAAAGTTGTTGTTCAAATATTTAACGATGCCATATGGGAATTCCAATGTTTTATATATATATATATATATATATATATATATATATATATATATATAGTCATAGAACTCTAAAGAAGCTTACTCAATCACTAACTTAAAATTATGATTCGTCAGAAAATTAAATTAGGGAAACCGTAACATTTTTCTCTTGAATTGCTAGTTATTATTGCAGTGACTTGTGAATAAACTCGATGTTTTCTGTATATACGATATTGACCAATGGCAATATTTCTCAAAGTAAAACCGTAGAAACCTCTCAATTTGTATTTAAACCAACAAACATTGGTCTGCTTATTGAGAAAAACTTGTGTTTTTAAATAACAATTAGACCTTGAGTTTTTTTAAAAATAACACGATTGAATTTACCAAGGCCAACAAGTATTTTCATCAAATCATTTAATAAAGAAACGGCAGAAATAAAGCCTTCGTGAACATAAGAACTTTGTTAAAAAATTTCTGTCTTGATGGCCAGTCATGTTGAAGGTTATTTAAGTCCCTTTTGATACTCCGGCAGTAGTCAGGGATTATTCATTTGTCCCACCATCCTTGGTAGCGTTCTTCCATTGTTTTGATATCCTGATGGAATTGTTCTCCCTGCTCATCACTCACATCGCCGAAATTATCCGGAAATTTATCTGGATGGCTATGTAAAAAATGAACCTTAATACTCATATTATTGATAAAGTGTATTACTGATAACGTTTATCAGTTAATTTGAATTTGGGCGATAAATTGGAAAAATCCGTTACTTCTATTTTAGAATTTTTGACTCAAAAACACTTTTTTCTCGTTACAATATTTTATTCTAGGTGGCTGACATAAACTGCTCGGCCTACCTGAAAATAGATGCGTTTCTACAACCTTTCTTAACTTAGTGTTGCGATCAACCAACTTTTTTTCCAATAATGAGTAATTTCAGTACAGCAAAAACGGTAGCCAACCCTGAAAATCTAAGGTCATTTTCGGAATCATCACAATCAAATTAGCTAAAAAAACATATTTTGTTTCTTGGCACCAAAAATCATGTTGACTAGTGGTCAACAGAGATTCGGGTGATACTATAGCGGGTTGCCCATATTTCATGGGGCAACAGCATTGTTTGGCAGTGTCTATTTCCAGTACAAGTAACATGCCATGGGTTTTACTGGATAACTTTCAAAGTAGCAACAGGGATTCGGATACTTAGAAAAAACAGGATAGCAGGAAATAGGGTTATAAATTTTACGATATCTAAACCCGTGTTGTCTTATTTAATATCGAAATCACTTTTTAAAAATATACTTGAGTCTATAAGTAAACATTCTTCTTTTTCTTCTTCTATGTGCCATGTCCCTTCAGGACGTAGGTGATCATGGCTTTCCACGTCTCCCTATCCCTGGTGGCTCTTAGCACACTTTCTTCTGTTACCCCACCGAAACTTCCCTCTGCTATCTACATGCTCTGACATTTAAAATATATTATCCGCTGCTTTTCCCTGTCTCTTTTTCCTTCTATCTGACCTGTGATTATCAGATTCTTCAAGCCTTCCTTCCTCATTACATGTCCCAAGAATTTAGCTGTCTCTTCCTGATGCTCAATATGAAATTCTTTTTCGTTTCCATCCTTTCTAAAACCTCATCATTGCTCACATGCTCGACCCATGATATTCGCAGTATCCTTCTGTAGAACCACATTTCAGTTGCTTCAAGTTTTTTCCTTTATCTTTGATATTTTCCAGCATTCACTGCCATATTGAAGAACTAAACATCACATAGCAATCCAGTACTCTCTTCTTTGTTTCTTAGTGAAATTTTCCTGTCTTTTAATACTCTGCTCAGCTTCTGGAATGTGTCCTTGGCTATTCCAATTCACCTTCGGATCTCAGTGTTGCACTTTCCATCTTCCGTTAGAACACTTCCCAAGTACTTAAATTTTTGTATTAGCTTGATTTTAGTATCCCCAACCTGTAATTGGCATTTTGGGCTCCTCCGTTTACTGATGACCATATTTTCGAGTCTATTGGTATAGTTCTTTTTTTGTTATAATGTTTGGTTTCTTCTTAAAACATGACTTGGAATGTCATCGGACTAAATTTGTTACGTTGATGCGACTACACATGCGCACGAACGAGGGATGCTGGGAATTTTAAATTTCATTTTTTTTTATTTAATAATATAATCTAGCCTATTTCATTTAGATTCTTTTCCTTTTTCTTTTTGTTTCCATCACCTTTGTTACTAGAAATCCTACACTGTGATAATAGAACGTTGTGGTACAGTGGATATCGGCTCGGAACGAGAAACCGGGGAGCCGAGTTCGAATTCCAGTTGAATCCATTGTATTCACTTTCGCGCAAATACCCTTGGGAAAGGTATTAATCCGTCCCTTCCTTCCAGTTATGGGTTAAATAGCAGAACAGACTGGGTTCTATAGCCTTGATCGGCAACCAGTCTACCGCAGAAAGCAATGGCAACCTAATGCGGGATAATCTTCTGCCCAGTCAGTCATGTCTCTTTAGAGACATGATCGCCCAAGCGTGTATCACGTATGGCACTTAACTGACTGACCAGGATTTGTGAAATGCTGTAAAGTGTCATCAAAATCATAGTCTAGAAGAACAAAAACGAGGTTTATGAGACGTGACTAATTCCTAAATTGTAAATTAAAATCCACTGTACGCCTATCAATGTAAATAGTCAATATTGATAGTCGAAAATGTATTCCTAATAAACTACGCCAAGCTACACAAATAAGTTCCCTTTGCAAAAATAAACAGGGATGAAACAATCTTATCCAAAAGAAAAAAAAGTTTTCCTTTATAGCTAACAGTCAAAACCCGAAGATTTTTTCTTTTATTTCTAACATGGACTCTGATAACATTCTAATCTAATAAAAACTTTCGTACTTAAAATGTAAGAAGCGTTTTGTTCTTCATTTATTAATGTATTCTTATGCGAGCATATCACGAACTATTTTTCTTGCTTGCACGTTTTCTTTCATATGTCATTAATACATTCTTATTTTTATATTTTCCTGTATTCTTTGGATTGTTCTTTCTTCCCTCTATTTCTTCCTTTTGACTTCTTTCTCTTTCTATATCCCTGACAAAAATTCCCTTGTCTTGCAATTATTTTGATTTCGTTATTTTCACTAATTCCATTCAACTATTTTCATCGGGATGATTTTAGACGTATTCTCCTTGAAGTAATCATTTCACTGTTGTGTTCAATGGTTACTCGTTTCATCTCGTGTGCTGACGTGTCTATCTGTTAAGCCGACACATTTTGATTGCAGGCAAGTAAATATGGAAAGCAGCGAAGAAGTTTTAAAAGTAAATAGGAACAAAAATAGGACACATATACTTAGGAAGAGGACAAGAAAATTAACATTTCTAAACCATATAATGCGGAAAGAAGGATTAAAAAATACGACACTCAAAAGCATGAAGAGCATATAGAAACAACGAATAACGTGCCTCAATAGATGAATTTAAGTTAGAGGATGAATTAGGGGAGGGATTTCAGTCATATGTAAGAGTCACAGGTATAATTGTGAAAGTAATTATTTGATATTCATTTAGGCGAAAATACCCTTCGGAAATATATGAATCTATCTCTTCTCCCTTCAGCTATGTGTTAAATAGCATGAAACATTCGGTTCTGTAGCTTTGGTTGGCGACCAGTCTATCACATAAAGAAATGGCAACCTACTGCAGGAAAATCTTCTGCCTAGTCAGTCATGTCTTGAAAGTGACGTAATTGGTAAAGCATTTATTACATATGGCACTAAGCTGGCTGATTTATTGGATAACACTCCAAAACAAGAGAAAACCGTGGATCTAAAGAGGAAAAATGAAGCTTATAAAACGTGACTAATTTTTAAGTTATATATATTAGATACCTTCACAAAATCGGTTAAAAAACAGCATAGTATGAAGAAAAAAGGCCCTGAACTTAATAAAATTGAATTTTTTCCATCAAAATATTTATGTTATTATTAAGAGGAAAGATCAAACAATTTTTTAAATTTTTTTTGAAAATTTTAAAAATCTTTTCTAACATGTTCGAACTTTTGGTAAAAATCTTTTGATTTTCGTTAGCGGGTAACCAAATCATTATGAGAGTTTACAATGGTGAATGTAATATTACGTAACTCAATTTTTCCGTTGAAAACACATTAATTTGAAAATTCTTGCAAAAATCAAATGATTGTCGGATTTCAATGAAACTTTCAGGACTTATTCTCAATGAATTAAGTTATTTTTAAATTATTAAATTTAAAAGATCTTGACAAAAATATACATTTTTTTTATATCGGTTATCCCACCTCCACGTAAATTCATGAGATTTCAAAAACTTAAATTTTGTAGCAAAAATTTATTAGTTAAATGCAGGACACACTGGGGATTGTTAATCATCTATTATTTTTTCAAACATTTGGCCTTTTTACCAAAAATCTGCCCTCAGTGGTAAAATAGTAAATGCAATAAAACTATGTCATCATATAATCAAATAAGCTTTTAATTGTTTTAATAAATATTATATATTAGGAACATTATAGTCTGAAGAAAAAAATTCGATTAATAATGAAGTTTTAAAAGAAATGTTTTCATTTCTTTTTTAAATTATAATAATTTATAAGGTTTCTAAAATATTTTTAAAATACTTCAAGTACTATAGGCGTTAGGTTATAAACTTACTAAGTGAAGACTATATCTGCTAATCGAAAATTGAAAAGTTATATTTGTGTAAATCAGATTATTTTAACTTTAAATTTACTAATTTTTCAAAAATAAGAGGTCACAGATGTATATTTTATTTTCGAAAGATTTTTAAAACCGAGATTTAACTTTTATTTACAAATGTGTCGATCATGTCCCAAAAATATTTTAAATTTTAAAAACGCAAGATTTTATATTCCAATCATCAATATAAATTATGTTTGAAATACACCAGAATATTTTCCTGCAGTAGGTTGCTATTTCTTTATGTAATCATTTAACTTTCAATTAAAACTAAAATAAAAGTTTCAAGAAAAAAAATTCTACTAAAAAGTTACGAAAAGGAGTGTAGGTACCTCTTATATATATATATATATATATATAGTGTAATAGTTGTTACAATGGTTTATAAATTCATAGTATCACTACACAAACATTTTCGTGTTTCGAAGCTAGCCATGTATCTGGGCTGCTTCTTCAGGTGATTTAGTTGATATGAGAATTATCTAGTTGAAAAGACCGTTTATTTGTGTTGGATTTGTTTTTTAGGTGTTAGTGGGGTTGGTCTGTAATTTGAATTCTGTTGACCTTTTTAGCGTCTTAGGGTTAAGTGTTTGTTGGTGGCTAAGTTCAGGATATGTTTTCCTATTTATCTTGTGCGGGTGTAGTCTGCTGGCGCCTTGCATGTTGTTATTTGGTTTAGGGGTTGGTAGGTGTTGTTTTGTTTGGGGGCTAGTTGCTTCTTACTTTAATTTTGGTTATTTTGTATTGGGGTGTGTGTTTTTTTGTTTTTTTAGTTTTTAGTTTTTTACAGTGTCGATATTTTCATTTATTTTTCTACTATTTTACTGTAGCTGCATTTTTTTGCTGGTATGGTATGGGGTTTGTTGTCTTTTTCTGTTTATTTGTAGGGTTGGTTGTGTGTTTATTTTTTATATTTTTAGGGGGGTTTCGTGGGTGGGGTGTTTATTTGTTTACTTAAATTTTAATGAAAAATATTTGCGATGTTTGCATAGTACTGCTAATTCGTCTCTACGTTTTAATAAATCGTTACTGTTGGGGTACTGTAGAATGTGTAGCTTTTCACTTAGACATAAAGGGCAGATGTCGTTAAGTGAGTTGCAAGTTCTAGTTTTTTCTAGGATTTTCTATTTTACTTTGGGTTTCTGTTTTGAATCCTTTATCTTCCAAAAGTATGTAGAAAGGGATGTTTGGTTTCGGTATAAGCTGTTTTTAAATGAGGTTAGGTGCAAGTACCAGCGCTGCTTAAAAGTATTCTTAGTTGATCCGATATACACTTTATTTATAGTTGGATTTTCGATGGATGTTATGTTGTATTGATAGATTATTGAGTTTGTTTTACATTTATTTTGTAGTGGGTAGTTACTAGGGTTTCGACAATTGCACATGTTTTCGTTGTTTTGTTTGATTGTATTTTGGTTGTCGGTTTTGATCTACGTGTTGATTTAGGATATATTTGTTATGGTTTGTTATGATTTCTTCTAGGTTGTTTGTGCAACTGTAGCTTAGTTTAAGTGTGTTTTTGTTGAAGATTTTACTGAGAGGGTTATTTGTGGGGAAATGTCTTTTAATTAAGTTCAGGAACTTTTGTTCTAGCTTAGTGTTGATCATTTGGTTGAAAGGAGGTGTGTACCAAATGATTTTTCTGTTTCTGTTTTTCTTGTTGGGGTTATTGTTTGTTATGTATTGGATGTCTTGGTTTCTGTAGCCGCTTTTTTTTAATGACTTATATATATATACCCATCTTTTCACACAGGTACCCTTTAATGTGCGTTGTGGTGTAATGGATATCTGCTCGGAATGAGAAATCAGAAATCTGAGTCCGAATTCCAAATGAATTCGTTGAATTCACTTCCAAACAAACACCATTCATCCATCCCTTATCCCTCCAGCTATGAGTCGAATAGCAGGACGAATTGTGTTCTATAGCTTTGGCTAGCAACTAGTCTACCCCAGAAAGTAATGGCAACTTACTGCAGGAAAATTGTCTGCCTAGTCTGTCATATCTCAAAAGAGATGTGATCGCTTAAGCATGTATCATGTATGGCACTTAACTGACTAACCTATATATTGATAGAGACATCTTTTCAGGTACACACAGTTGGATAATTATAGTATATACATCTTTTCACACAAACACTAGATAATTAAAAGGTGCACATCTTTTCAGGTATACACTTAGTTAATTAAGATGTACGCATCTTTTCACTGACGTAATTGGAGTAGATAGACTAAACTGTCGCACGGTTCACACTCCACCCACGTCTATTGAACAGGTGAAGAGGCTCATCCCTTGTTTCTTGTTTAGGACGTGGTTTCCGGCTTTCTCTTTTCCAATCTTTTTACTCTTACGTAGCCCCCTGCGCATCAGTGGCGTTATCGACTTACTCGGGGTGATATGATTAAAAAAAAAAAACTTGAATAATCAAGATTTACTCATATTTAGATACACGCACACTTAGATAATTAAGGTGTACGCATGTTCCCACACCTGCACAGTTAGGTTATTAAGATATACGTGTCTTTTTAGACGCACACATAGATAATTAAGATGTACACATCCTTTAAACCAGGTACACTTTGTTATTTAAGATATGTACATTGTTTTACACACGCACTCGAATAATCAAGTTGTACTCGCTGTACTTTCGGCACATGCACACGTAGATAACTAAGGTGCACGCATCTTTTCACACAGGCACAATAAATATGTAAACATTATTCCGATCCCACTTGTACAATTGAGATATACAAATCTTAACAAAATGTACACCTTTTTTCACAAATCCACACAGATAAAGCAAATGTATACACGTTTTTATGACCATCCACTAACGTAATCAAGATATTTACCGATAAAATGCAGCCGTAACTTCTACTCCAACAGTTTCTTTCCTCGCACTTCCCGACTGTGGAATTCTCTTCCAAACGATTGCTTCCCCGACGGCTACAATCTCCAGGAGTTTAAATGTAAGGTCAATACACACCTCCTAACACACTAACCTGCTCCCATTCTATCAAGCACTCTTCCCATCTGCCCGACCCTCATCCTCGCTATCCTTACTCATCTGTCACCTTTCTCCTGACATTCCCTATGTCTATCCACTCCTTCTCTTTACCTTCCCCTATGTAGCCCCATGCGCAATAGTGGCAGTGGAATGCCTTGCTTGGGGTGAGATGATTAAAAAAAAAATATACATATTTTCTCAGATTATATAATCAAAATGTACACATCTTGTCACTATTTACACATTTTCTATACATATTTTTCACCAAAATATGCATGACTTTTCAGAAACACATTTATATCGCCTGCAATACATCCATTTTTTTTTTCATGCATACATACACACACCTATAAAATCAAGATGTACACATTTCCCAGACACATACACTTATAATATCAAAATATACACATTACTTCATACACTCATTAATAATATCACCAAAATACACACGTTTTTTACACAAACATGCAAGCACTTCAATCGAGATATACTCGTTTTTCTTCTTCACTTACACACACATTTAACAAAGACGTACACATGTTCCCACACACTTGACAACAATTTGGTGTTGTGCAAAGAAACACTAATAATGATATTGTTCGTCATAGTAGATATCACTAGACGCCATTATTTGAACTTAAAATATTTATCATATCTTTTCTCTCCTGCACGTTTTCACTTCGTCACCAAATATTTACGTAGTCAAATACACAGACAAGTACACAATCACACACGACGGACACCAAGTATAGAAGCATCCCCCCCCCGCACAAACACACACAAAGTCAGCATTTTGCTTCGGTTCACATTCTATCCGTTTCTCATGTAAAACCATTTCGTTGACATTTTCCAATATTCGCTTAATTGAATATTTGTCTTAAACTCTGTCGAGTAAAAACTTGGACTTTGCTTGACCCTATGCGAAAATGTGACGCCATACCCCCAAATAGTCGTTTCTGTCGTTAAAGTTTGATCTTTGATATCATCTTTTTTCTTTCTTTCTTGCTTGCTTGCTTTATTACTTTCTTTTTTGCTTGCTTGCTTTGTTACTTTCTTTTTTGGTTTCTTTCTTTCTTTCTTTCTTTTTTGTTTGCTTTCTTTCTTTCTTTTTTTCTTTTTTGTTTGCTTTTTTCTTCCTTTCTTTTTCTTTTGCTTACTTTCTGTCTTTCTTGCTTGCTTGCTTTCTTTCTTTCCTTCTTTCTTTTGCTTTCTTTCTTTCTTTCTTTTTGCTTTCTATCTTTCTGGCTTGCTTGCTTTTTTATTTTCTTTCTGTTTTGCTTTCTTGCTTGCTTTCTTTCTTTCTTTTTTGCTTTCTTTCTTTTTTCCTTTCTTTCTTTCTTTCTTTCTTCACTTTCTTTTTTCCTTTCTTGCTTTCTTTCTTTCTTTCTATGCACTAATCTGTTTCCACGTCTCTGGTTTGTTCTCTTGTGTGCTATTTGGATCTCATCATTACTTAAATGAGATAAAAACAAACAATGTTCTACCATTTTCTTATCGTCTCTCTCATCTTCGTTTTGGGTTCATAAAAACTATAATAACTTAAACGACAACTAAAAATTTCCACCGCGATACCAGGAGCAGTTCAAGCGCAGGTGAAAAACCAATATCTTGAATGCAGATTCTGCAAGACCACAAGGCCCTCGCTATGGAAAACCTTCGAGAATCGAAATCTTCTTAACTCCGATTTGGCTTTATACAGTGCCCAAGAAAAAGTTATCAAGAAATAAAGAAACTTGTAACCATGGACAAAAGAAGGAGAATGTGTGATAAGTGAAGAGAAAAATAAATAAAGAAATAAAGAAATAAAAACAAAGAAGAAAATCAATAAGTAACATTGACCAAACAATTTTTCCATTGGAAAAATTAGGTCATGAACCCTGCTTAGTTAAGCGGAAATAATATCTAACATGACAGTAAAAATTCTAATTTGTTGCTTAGTTCATGACATTAGAAAAAAGAAATAGAAAGAACAGACAAGAAAAATAAAGATTAAGCCAAAACAATAATAACAATATTTGATAGATATTGCTATGATACAGACAGTAGAAAAAAAATCTAATTCATTTTGCACAATTGTTTGCTTTTAGTTAATGCAGTCATTTTGGTTTAAAAAGTGGCACAAATTTTTGAGCGTTCATGCTTTCATTTTTATAGGAAAACACTTTCTGATAGTTTTACTTACTCTTTGTCCTTTCTTTATTTAACCAGGCGGCATCAATTGAAGTACAAAGTATTTCGATGTAAGCAATTGCAAATTTTCTTTTTCTTCCCTACAGAAAAGGTTAACAAATATAAATCATAGTTTTCCAACAGTTGCAAGAATGCTTTTGAATAAAACATTTAACGGTAACTGTGGGTTATCTGTCGCTACTTTAAAAAATTAATTTTCCAACTTTTTCATAAATACACATGTGTAAAATTATACTATCCCAAAGATTTATTTAGCAGTCTGAAAAAAATAAAAATAAAAAACATTTGAAATACCACATCTTACTTCATAAAAGATCACCAAAACGCATTTTAAAAAGTGGCTTCAGATAACCAGAAGTACCCACTTAACGATGAAAATAATATATATATGTTATATATATAATATGTGCGCGCGTATGTGTGTGCAACCTTGAATTTTGCCCTATATCATCAATGACATTTTCAGTTTCCTTTACTCTCAGTAACTCATTGTGTCTTAGTCACTTTATCGCCTTACTTGGAGTGAAATAGTGATATATATATATATATATATATATATATATATATATATATATATAAGTTTTCTTGGAACTTTTATTTTAGTTTTAATTGAAAGATTAAATTTACAATTTTCTGTAAGCAAAACACTCTGGTGTATTCCAAACAGAAATTATATTGATTGAAATCTAAAAACTAGAGATTTTTTTTTTATTTTCAATTCTTCGGCTTTTTTGAGCGATCGACATATTTGTAAACAAAACTTAATTCTAGGTCTTATAAATCTTGTAAAAACAAAATATACATCTGTGTCCCATGATTTTTGTAAAATTAGCAAATTTAATGTTAAATTAATCTGATTTAAACAAGTATTACTTATTTATAGAGTGAAATTTAAAATAAAACTATTTCTTAAACACTAAATTGAATTTTTTAAATGTCCGCCGTATTTGAAATGTGTTAACAGCTCGACAGATGCGAGGTAAGATAAGTGTACGGCGATTACAAATGACATATTTGTATAATTTTTTCCGGTAAGGGGAAGAAACCGTGAAACACATGAAATTACAATAAAAAAAAAACTTCAAATACACAGATACAAAAAAAAAAATAAAAAAAATTAATTTTAAAACTAGAATGGCTAGTTGATTTATATTAAACTTTTCAATTTTCGATAATTTTCGAGTCTTCAATTTATAATCTACCAACCTAACATCTTCAAGTAATGGAAATATTTTTTAAATATTTTTGAAACTTTAAAAATTATTCTTTAAAAAAAATGAAAACAATTCTTTTAAAATTTCATTTTTAATTGAATTTTTTTCTTCAGAATATAATGTCCTTAATTTATATAATTTATTAAAGCAATTAAAAGCTTATCTCATTAAATAATGTCATAGTTTTATCACATTTTTTATTTTACTATTCGGAGTAGATTTTCGATAAAAGAGAACTAAATGGTTGTAAAAAATAATACAGGATTTCCATTCCTCAATGAGTCCTGCGTTTAACTATTAAAACCAATTTTGCCTGCAGAACTTAATTTCTTAGAATTTTATGAATTTACCTGGAGTGGGTGTACATATATAAAGAATATTTTTACTAATATTTTTTAAAATATTAATTTTAAAATAGTTTCATTTATTTCTGAATAAGTCCTGAAAATTTCATTAAAATCCGACTATTATTTGATTTTTGCAAGAATTCACCGGAAAAGGCAGGTTATGTAACATTACGTTTTCTAATGTAAACTTTTGTAACGATTTGTCTCCCCGCTAACAAAAATAAAAACAAGAATTTTACCAAAATTCCAAACGTGTTAAAAAGGATCAAAAATTTTTCCAAAATAATTAAAATATATTTTAATAATTTATCATAATAACATAAGCATTTTAAGTTCATTTTCATTAAGTTTGGGACAGTTTGTCTTCATGCTATGTTGTTTTTTCAGCAATTTAGTGGAGGTTCCTATATTACAGTAACTTCACTGGTATCAATTTTAAAGAACGTTATTGCGTGAGGTAAACCCATTTGAAGTTCCTGTAAGATAATTTGCCATTGTAGAAAGGAGTTTGTATTAAACAAAATAAAATATAGTAAATCTTTCTAAATTAAAATAATTTATTGAATTTGAGATACATTTTTATTATCGTGACATTAAAAATTACTGTTTTTATTATTACAATGTGGCTTACCCCACTTGCCTTTGACAAAAACGCTCGTTAAGATGCGCTTTTTAAGTCTATAAAAAGGCAAGCATATTCTCTTTCTTCCTCTTTTTTCCTCTTGCTTTCAGATGTTGTCAAAAGTAGATAAAAAAACGCTACCAGATGGGCGCATTTGCTTCCTTGGTTGATGTTGAGGTTTAACACTCTTACACACGGGTCTATCAAATGCACTTGTTTCTCTCACTCTCTATCTCTATCTTTCTCTGTCTCTATCTCACACACACACACACCAACACACACACACATACACATACAAATACAAACACTCACACACACACACACATATTTTTCCCTTTTATTTCAATTGTGCAATTACTATTTTCAATACTTGCAAACAATTGCCTTTTATTTAAAATTCATTGTTTTGCGTCAATTATTTTTACTCATATGAGTCCGCCAATATTGTTTGCAGGTAAATGTTCCAATAGCTCATAAATATTAACTATGAAACGTTTAAACAAACGTAGCAATAATGCAAAATCCCGTAACAAGATAAACATAACTATTTCTCTTTGTTTTTATTTTTATAGTACACCCGCACATACGCACACAATATATATATATATATATATATATATATATATATATTATGGAGTCTCCCGTCGATTTCGACGTATGAGTGTCTAACCTCAGTTAGACTACCACACAAAGAATTGATTAGAGTGGTGAAGGCTTGTGTAGCACCATCCACACTTTTTGGAACTGCTGATAACAAACAATCGGTGCAGAGGTTTGCCACGGATCGCATGAATAGCAGACCTCAGATATTTAACCCATAACTGGAGGGAAGAGACGGATTAATACCTTTCCCAAGGGTACCAGTGCGTAAGTGAATGCAGAATGTTTGAAAGGAAATCGAACTCGGCTCACCGATTTCTCTTTCCGCGCCGATATCCACTGCACCACAACACACATCCGTCAATAATCGCTTACAGCACCTGGTATTCCCAAACGGTCACCCATCTAGTACTGACCAGGCTTAACGTTGCTTAACTTCGGTGATCGAGCGAGAACCGGTGTATTCAACGTGATATGTATGTATGTATGTATGTATGCATGCATGTATGTATGTATGTATGTATGTATGTGTGTGTGTGTGTGTGTGTGTGTGTGTGTGTGTGTGTGTGTGTGTGAAATAAGACAAAAATTTCCATATTTAAATCCGTTAAATAGCCATTTCTACGAGAAAATTCTCACTTCTTCAGCAACAGCGGAACCAAAATTTTATATTTGGCTCTGTAAATAGAATGTAATATTTGCATCGAGCCTTCCACCTTGATGAATTTTAATATTGATGAAATTTATATTACTAGGATCGGGTTTTGGGGATTACCTATCAGATCATCCTTTTGGATTTAATATATATATATTGTTTTACGTCTATGGCACGACTTGAAGTTATGCAGGCATTATGCAGTCATCAAATGCATATTTTAAACTGGCACTTTAATAGATTTGCATTTAAATTCACTCGATGTTGATGGGAATTAAATTCTATTGATTGAAGTTACTGCTTTTTTAATAACAAGATGAAAATTTAAATATTCTTAGATTACATGTAGCTTAAACCGGTATGGGGACTCATTCACAATCAGCAACAATAGATTCGACTATTATCAACTACCAAATTATAGGCTATCAATAGATTCTGGCAAGTTCAGCGAGCCCATACAGCTGGTGGTTAGGGCGCTGCAAGCCAACAAGAAATGTTTTAAATTTGAGCCATATGAAATGTGTATTAGAGCATATTCTAAGGCCAACTTTAGCTACTTCAGCTCTTTGGCTTAAAATAACCTCATTTTAATAAGAAATACTTTTAAAAAATAGATTTTGTTTTTGTTGAAACTTCTTGCACATTAAAAAAATAAGTTACTTTAGGAACACTTCAAATTAAGTTTGATTAAACGCTAGAAATATCGGCTTATACAATAACATTGATTTCACGGTGTCTGGGAGTGGCTTCAGTCCCCTATCTTTTAAGAATTTGTCTCTTAGCCTCTATTTAGGACAGTTCTCTTGAGATTAACTGTATCATTTGATTAAAAACATTACTGACATTATGTTATGGTGAAATTATTCCTCAGATAATGGACTCTCCCTCTTATATTAATAAAAGTTAACAGGAAGTTAACTCGAGAAGTTATTGGAAAGTTCATAGGAGATTTTAGAAGTTCTAGAGAGTTCTTTAGAGTTCTATTGAAGTTCAGTAGAACTACTAGGCAGTTGATAGTCGGCAGTTAGCTGAATACTAAAGAGTCAGCTTTCAGTGGAAGATTACCAAGTTCCTAACATTTTGGGTATGTTAAGTCGAATAGAAACCGACATCGCACGATCATAACTTTCAGTGCGAAAACTACTCCACAACATATTACTTTCTAAAAATAAAAGAAAATAATATTTCCAACACTCTTTTTTTTCTCGAGACATTAGGTTTTCGAACACGCGGAAAAGTTATTAGGTTTAATTCTAGAAAATAGGCAACAAAACACATTTAAAATTAAAAGAAAACAAAATGTTTGCAGTAGGATAATATATTTAAAAAGGCAAATATTAATTTTGAGAAGATCAGATGAAAAATAATTACAAAAAGGAAACCTTTACTTAATATCAGAAAAAGATCACATATATAAATCTACCATCCGCCCGTGCATTGAATACTGCTGCCACATCTGGTCGGGTGCCCCTGCTATTCTCCTCGGGCTTCTCGATAAGGTTCAGCGGAGGGTCTGTAATGTGATAGATACCGACTTGGCAGACCGTCTACAGTCTCTCTCCCACCGGCGCGACGTGGCTTCCCTGTGTCTCTTCTATAAATACTTTCATGGCTTTTGCTCCGATGAACTTAGATCACTGGTGCCCCCTAAATACGAATTTGAACGAGATACTAGATTAGCAACTAGATCCCACCCTTTTACAGTGAAACCGATAAAATGCAACCGCAACTTCTACTCCAACAGTTTCTTTCCTCGCACTTCCCAACTGTGGAATTCTCTTCCACACGATTGCTTCCCCGACGGATACAATCTCCAGGAGTTTAAATGTAAGGTCAATAGATACCTCCTAACACACTAACCTGCTCCCATTCTATCAAACACTCTTCCCATCTGCCCAACCCTAATCCTCGCTATCCTTACTCATCTGTCACTTTCCTCCTGACATTCCCTATGTCTAACCACTCCTCTTTACCTTCCCCTGTGTAGCCCCATGCGCAATAGTGGCGGTGGAATGCCTTGCTTGGGGTGAGATGATTAAAAAAAAAAAAGAAAAAAAAAGACAGTTAAGGTTTCTAGGGCACATTCAGTCAGTTAAGTGACATACGGGATACACGCTTGGGCGATCATGTCTCAAAAGAGACATGACTGACTGGGCAGAAGATTATCCCGCAGTAGATTGACATTGCTTTCTGCGGTAGACTGGTTGCCGATCAAGGCTACAGAACCCAATCTGCCTTATTATTCAACCCATAACTGAATGGAAGAGACGGATTAATACCTTTCCCAAGGGTATTTGAGCGTAAGCGAATGCAAGGAATTCGAACTCGGCTTCCCGATTTCTCACTCCGAGCCGATATCCACTGCACCACGACGCCCATTATACGGAAAAAATCAGAAAATCTGATACTCATTGGACAGATTGAAGGCAAAGGAGACGCATAACATACTTAGCGAACTTGAGTAAATGAATGCCGGAACATGGTACAGGAGAAATAACAAAGACAAAATTTATTAAGAGTTGCAAAAGACAGGAAATTTTGGAGAGCAATTATCGGATTCATTCTGAGGAGACACGGCTCATAATGAAGAACCTACAGTCTGATTTCACCCCTGCCATGCTATTTTAGCATTTGATTTAACCCCAATTCCACTTTTTATTTTGTGGTGCTCTGCTTGCACTAATCATTTTATCTAACACCATGCTTCCCAGGATCCTCAAAATTTTCTATCGGGTGAGCACATTTCTTCTTTTATATTCCTTGTCCTTTCCGGACGTAGTCGATCATAGCCTTTCACGTCTCTCTATCCCTGGTGGCTCTGAGCACACTTTCTCCTGTTACACCACGCAACCCCGTTCTGTCATCCACCTGCTCAGTCCCTTCAAATATGTTATCCGCTGCTTTCCTCTGTCTCTTTTCCCCACTATCTGGCCTGTTAGTATCAGGTTCTCCAAGCCCTCCTTCCTCATTGCATGTCCCAGGAACTTTAGTTGTCTTTTCCTGATGCTCCATATTAATTTCCTTTTTTGTTTTCATCCTTGCCAAAACCTCATTATTGCTTACACGCTCGGTTAACGATATCCGCAGCATCCTTCTGTAGAACCACATTTCAGTTGCTTCAAGTTTTTCCTTCATCTTTGATAATATTGTCCAGCATTCATTGCCATATTGAAAAACTGACATCACATAGCAATCCAGTACTCTCTTCTTTGTTTCTAGTGAAAGTTTCCTGTGTTTTAATACTTTACTCAGCTTCTGGAAGGCGTCCTTCACCATGCCAATTCGCCTTCGTATCTCTGTGTCGCACTTTCCATCTTCTGTTAAAACACTTCCCAGGTATTTAAATTTTTGTACTTGCTTGGTTTTAGTATCACCTAACTGTATTTGGCATTTTGGGCTGTTTTTTTTTTTTTTTTTTTTTTTTTTTTGCTGATGACTATGCATTCCGTTTTCTTTCAGTTTATTTGTCGTCCTTTTTTGTCATTCTCTTCGACTATCTCTGTAGAAGGCTTTTAGGTTTAAAAAAAAGGAACCTTTTCTCTTCCATCAACAGCTAAAAGTCTTCGCATCAGAGCCATGCATGAGATCTTACGTACATATGGCTGGTTAAAGGAAGATAGATGTTAAATGGTTTCAGTTGTAGTTTATGACCTTTTGTATTTTAAAATATTTGAAATTAAGCAGGTCCTGGGTATGACGGTAAACTGCATTCGGAAGCAAGGTCTCTGATGGGAGGTTGAGAGAAGCATGGAACCACCTCTTAATTGCTGTTGTTCCCAGGGCTACCATGACCCGGAGTGGTAGCACCTGTTGGGGTCCCAGATATGGCGAATAGTAAACTGGGGTCGAAACACGATGAAAGTATAAAAATAGACTTTTATAGAAAAATACAGATTTTTGAAGGAAAACAATTACCATAACATATTTTTGAAGGAAAAAAATATTATCAGCAATACATTTTTGAATACAAAACTAGAAAACTAAAATACATCTTCAATTTTCTAAAATAAAGAAAAAAATCATTAAAATGTGACTAAATCAACTTTCTCACTATAATCAAAAATGAAAAAAGTAGCTTAAACCCCACCTTTTGGCATTAAATAACCCACAGAGGTTGATATACCGTCAAACAAAACTCAAACCCTGAAATTAAGCAATTATAAAATAATGGATAAGTTGTTACTTCCGACCGGAAAGTTGACGATGAATGTTGGATCAAAGCTTCGTGACTGATTTCCTCGCTTTTAGTTCGTTTACTTAGTTTTTCTTGTTTGCCTGTTGAGTTTTAAGTTTTGGCCCGTGTTTGTAGATAAGCTACATCCGGCAGCAAGGGCTCTGATCTGGAGATTGAATGTTTTGAGAAGCGTGGAACCACCTTTTTAATTGCTGTTGTTCCCAGGTTCACCCTAACCCGAGGTGATAGCATCTTTTAGGTTCCCAGCTATGGACAAATAGTTGTAGGGACCTCGGCTATGCTTGTCAAATTGGCTTTGTGCCATACACAACCGAAGTTCCCAC
The DNA here is from genome assembly GCA_037127315.1 of Ascarosepion bandense. Classification (NCBI taxonomy): domain Eukaryota; kingdom Metazoa; phylum Mollusca; class Cephalopoda; order Sepiida; family Sepiidae; genus Ascarosepion; species Ascarosepion bandense. Next base: position 1,407,998 of record JBBBDQ010000188.1, read on the forward strand.
AATTTAAAATATCAGAAGTTTGAAAGAATGGTTGGAAGGATAAATGTCTTGTTTATACAAGAAAGTAATTTTATTTATTATCTGAACAGAAATAACGAATTTGTAAAATAAGTGAATTTGTATTTACGGAACAGAATAACATAAATGTGTAAGAATAACATAAATGTGTAACAAGAACATGTTCAAAGAGAAATGTATTTAGTTAAAGGTTCCACAGAACTTCAGAGTTCGTAGCTGATAGTCGTAGAATGTGTGTCTGTAAAAAGATTAAAAACGTTGCTAATAAAAGTCCGTGTTCCTTTCCTTTTTTATGGCCGGAGTAAAAGTGAAAAGGAAAGTTACGCAATAAAGGAGATTGTGCTTATCGAAGTCAGTTGAAATATCTTGTTGTTGTTGTTTTCTTTGACGGTATATGGGTGAAGACGAAGAAAAGAAAATTGGAAGGAGAGGTAGAACGAATTCATCTCGACGAGACACGACAAGGTCGGCGTCTTGAAATTTATTTTTTTACATTGTGTACGGTCCTTCAGATTAACGCTCCCATTTCGGACTGATTTGACCGGTCAAGATAGGTGAATAAGTAGTGGATTTTAGTCATGCGATCGGCTCCGAACAGTATTCCCATTTTCTAGCTGTGAAAATAAATTGACTGAGGTCATAGATCAATTTGCTATTTCCTATCCAATCAGAATCTAGAATCTTAACTTTCACATTGACTTGTGAAACTTGCCTTGGTCTGGGTTTTTCAAAAATGTTTTCAATCGTTCTGATTCATTTTTGCGGGCGTGCAATTTTACTTTTTGTGTTTTAGTTAATTGTTGGATGATATGGGATTTGTATCATATATAGTGAACCCTCAAAAAGAATACGCTGAAAGTATAAAAATACATTTTAATAGTAAAAACACCAGCAATATATTTTTTATATAAAAAGAAAAAATATATTTTATTTCATTATTTAGATTTCGGCATTAAATAACAAATAGAGACTGATATGCCGCGAAACAAAATCAACCAACCAATCAACATGAAAGAACTTTCATTACATTCAACCATATAATATCGGACCATTTCTTAAAGAAATTAAACTGTATTCCAACATATAAGTTCAACAAAACACACATATTACCGCCTCTAGTAATTATGTTCGCACAGACATATATAAGCACAATCTTCCATGTATTCAATTGTGAAAGCAGTATAACGTATATATTTATTACTTCAAAGCTCCCAAGAAAATTACATTTCGGTATTAAATGATCCAGAAGATGATATGCTCTTTAACAAATCATAATAAAAGTTCACAAGCTAGTACCAAGGAAAGTTTTAAATATTAAGCTCCAGTCCCAGGGATCCATACCTCCAGGAAGTACTTCTCCTTCTGGGGTGGGGGTTGGCGTCATTACCTAGCGCAAGTGCCGAAGAGGCTTGAGCAATTTTTCCACGGTATTGTTATTTAAACCTACTTTGTATTGATCGTGTATCACATTCAGTAACGACGTGGGCACATTGAAAAACAATACTCACAACCTGTTCATTAATCTGATCTTCAATTTCTCCACACGTATTTTTTGACTATATTCTCCAAGTAGAATAATTTTAAAATCTTTTGCAGTTCAGCTAAATATATTGAGTTGGCAGTTGCGATTGAACGTTCTGATTGCAGTATGTGCGTTGTGGTGCATTGGATATCGGATCGGAACGAGAAATCGGGGAGCCGAGTTCGAATTCCAGCCGAATTCATTGCATTCACTTACGCGCAAATACCCTTGGGAAAGGTATTAATCCGTCTATTCCTTCTAGTTATGGGTTAAATAACAGGACAGATTGGGTTCTATAGCCTTGGTCGGCAACCAGTCTACCGCAGAAAGCAATGGCAACCTACTGCGGGATAATCTTCTGCCCAGTCAGTCATGTCCCTTTCGAGTCAGTCATGTCCCTTTCGCCCAAGCGTGTATCACGTATGGCACTTAACTGACTGACTGACTAATAGCTATATAAAATTATCCGATGTTTGTTTTAAAAGTAAATTAAAATTAAATTGATGTGACTTTTAAAAAAGCTGTGTTAAGGAAAGGAAATATTATTATACGCGAAATTAAAAATGTTAAAGATCAAATATTGCAAGAAAATAATAGGGTTTGCTTTTGTTTTGATAAAGCAAGAGAAAAGAATTTCATTATTATCGTGAAAATTCGATTAATTCGTGAAATTATATCCTGATTTTTAATCGTTTCTCGTCGCTTTTTTTTTGTATTTTCTTTTTTGTCCCTACTTCAGAAAAAATATTTTTCTTCTTTCTTGCTACTTGGTAAACATTTCGTTCTTTGATATATTTTTGGCTCTGCATGTTCAGTACTTCTGTTTGTGCATTGAGCATTTTTTAATAACCGTTTGTTAGTTTAACCAGTACCTTGTTTATATATATATATATATATATATATATATATATATATATATATATATATATATTACGTCGATTTAACACGGCTGTCTGTTAATTTTTAGTTACATTCTCCCCTTTTTTTTTGCGAACCCAGACGATGTCAATTTTTTCTTTTCTTATTTATTTGATTTTATTTCTTTTTCGTTTTCTTTTTCTTTTCCTTTCCCTTTATTTTTATTTTTATTTTATTTTATTTTATTTTATTTTTTAATTTCTTTGCAATCTATTTAAAAAGGAAAAGTAGACTAATTTTTCTCCAGTTTCTGAAAGGATTTTTCTGTTGCTGAGGTGATGTGTTGTCCCCCGTGGGGATCTTCATATCGAAATGGCCATTCAACATCTTTGAATTAATCCTTTTTTAATATATATATATATATATATATATATATATAATCACTAAAAAGAATGATACTTAAGGTTAAAAATACATTTTAAAGAGGAGCATCTTTTTCATTTTTTCTTTTTTAGTTAAATTCTAAACCAATAGATTAAATTTAATATTCCCAATAAGCAAAGTACTATGTTGTGTTTTAAACCGAATTTAAATTGACTGTGATTTTTTCTTCTGATTAACTGTAAAATCACAAATCTATTAACACAACAAAATTCTTTGCGAAAAAATATTTCAAAAATAAAATATACATTTCTGAAACTTTATTTGAGAAATATTAACTGACTTAAAGTTTAATTAATCTGAATTAAAACAAATATTACCTACATTTAGTTTAGAATATCACAGAAAAGCATTTTTATTTTAATTGGGTAGTTTTAAAATGTATTGTCTCATCGATAGGCTAACGTTTAGGGAAATTTATCTAAGGAGGAAATAATGAACATAAAATTACTTAATACGACGTAAACACCATACAGGGCCGTATCTGACTACCGGGCACACCGGGCACGGGTGCGGGCCGATCCGTGCAATCATAGTGAAAATCCGGGAAAAAACAAAACAAAAAAACACGAATACACAAAAATATATAAAATAATTCGATGACTCAACGATTTGTAGTAAACTTTTCAATTTTCGATTAGTAAATATAATCTTCACTTGATAAATCAATAACGTAACCCCGACAAGGCTTTGTAGAATTTTTGAAAATTTTAGAATTTTATAAATTACTATAATTAAAAAAAAGAAAAAGATGAAAACAATCATTTCAAAATTTCATTATTTATCGTGAGATTTTTTCTTCAGTCTGTAATGTCCTTAATATATATTATTTATAAAAGCAATTAAAACCTTATCTAATTAAGTAATGTCATAGTTTCATTATATTTTTTTATTTTACTATTAGGAGCAAAGTTTCGGAAAAAAGGCCATTTGTGTGCAAATAATAATAGATTATTTACATTCTCCAATAAGTCCTGCGTTTAAATAATAAAACAAATTTTCGCTACAAAATTTAATTTCTTGAAATTTCATGAACTTACGTGGAATAGCGGAATAACAGATGTAACAAAAGCTTTTTACCAAGATTTTCTAAAAATAATAATTTCAAAAATAATTTCATTCATTTGTGAGTAATTCCTGAAAGTTTCATTAAAATCCGATAATTATTTGATTTTTGCAAGAATTTCCAAATTAATGTGTTTTTCACCGGAAAAAAACTGAGATACGTAATATTACATTCTTCAATGTAAACTCTTGTAACGATTTGGTTACCAGCTAACAAAAATCAAAATAATATTTTTACCAAAATTTCAAACGTGTTAGAAAGGATTAAAATTTAAAAAAATATTTTAAAAATACTTTGATCTTTCCTCATAATGATAACATAACATTTTGATAGGAAAAGTTCATTTTTATTAAAAGACCCATTGGGAGAAGCTGGTGATGAAGGTTGCTCAGGGATGCACGTGCCCCCTACTTCTATTTAATCCAAAATGAGAAGCATAGTCGCTAGGCTAAAGACATACAGAAGAAAGCTACCTCAGTCTTGAAAGTTTCATTAAAATCAGACAATTATTTTATTTCTTTTTTTTCAAGAATTTCCAAAACAATGTTTTGAAAAAGTTGCGACCATAGCCCGTACGAATTAAGGTCCTATGTTGACACTAGAAAAACGAACATTTTGACCAAATTTTCGAAGGTTTTAAACAGGAGTAAAAGTAATTTTTACATTAAAGAAATTCTTTGTTAGTCTCTTTTCTTAATAACAAAAATATTTTGACGATAAAACTGTCTACGTTTTGGACATGTACTATTATGAACTATGTGCGTTGTCGATAACAGCTTGGAATGAGAAAATGGAGAGCCGAGTTCGAATTCCAGTTAAATTCGTTGCATAAAGTGCAGATGCCCTTGGGAAAAGTATTAATCCATCTTTCTCACTCCAGCTATGGGTTGAATAGCAGGACAAATTGGGTTTTGTATGCTTAGTTGGCACCCAGTCTACCGCAGAAAGATATGGCAACCTGCTGCGGGAAAATCTTCTGCTTAGTTAGTCATAGATCTAAAAACTCATGATGGCTCAAGTGTATGGCGTACGGAACTGAAAGAGTAAACAGTTATTTAGGTGAGGAAATTGTAGCGAGACATGATCGCGCAAGAGTGCCTGTTATGTATGGCACTTGACTGACTGATGTTCCTCCTTTTACTTTTTTTATTTTTTATTTTTTTATTTCTGTTAGCGTATCGAATCTTTGGAGGTACCTCCAATTAACAGACGCTATTTTTTATTAATATAAACTTTATATTTAGTTGCTACACATATTTGCTTAAACAAACCTATTTTTTATATCGCGAAATTAATGTCAGCCGGCCTAGGTATATAGAAGTTCGGCTAAAATGAAGAAAATATCTCTGAGAATAGATTTTTTTATATTATTGCTCACTCGATACAAGGTTCAAGAGCCACTCAAAGCCGGAGGGTTAGTCAATGAGGTTTTTCTAATATATATATATATATATATATATATATATATATATATATATATGGTAACTCCACTAAATCGATGAAAAAACAGCATAGTATGAAGGTTCCAAACTTGACAAAAATGAACATATTCTATCAAAATGTTTATGTTATTATTAAGAAGAAAGATCAAAGTATTTTTTAATTATTTAAAAAAAAATTTAATACGTTCTAAAATGTTCGAAATTTTAGTAATAATTCTGTTTCTATTTTCCTTAGCGGGGAGCCAAATCGTTACGAGAGTTTACAATGGAAAACGTAATATTACATAACTCAATTTTTTTTCTGTGGATAAGCATTAATTTAGAAATTCTTACAAAAATAATTGTCAGAAACTTTCAGAGATTATTCACAAATGAATGAAGTTATTTGTTATTTTTGAAACATTAATATTTTAAAATCTTTGTAATATATATATATATATATATATATATATATATATATATATATATTGTAACAAAGTTGTGGAACTCGTAGGTTTTTAATCTGCTGTTCATGCATTTACTTTTATAAAGAGTGCTCGATACAAACGTAGAGCGTTATATTGTAATAGTTGTTACAATGGTTGAGAAATTCATAGTATCACTCCACAAAAATTTTCGCGTTTCAAAGCTAACCTTGTTTTGGGGTTGTTTCTCATCGGGTGAAGAAGTTGGAATGAAAATTATCTGGTAAAAAGAAAATACATCTGTTACGCCCCTTTCACGTAAATTCATGAAATTTTAAAAAAATCAAATTTTGTCGGCAAAATTTATTAGTTTTATTAGTTAAACGCAAGAATTACTGGAAAATGTAAATCATTCTTTTTCAACCATTTAGCATCTTTTATCGAAAATCTGCTCCGAATAGTAAAATAAAAAAAAATGCAATCAAACTATGATATTTAATTACGTAAGTTTTAAATTGCTTCAATAAATAATATAAATTCAGGACATTATAGTCTGAAGAATACAGAAAATTTTCGATTAATAATGAAATTTTAAAAGATCTGTTTTCATTTTTTTAATTATAGTAATTTATGAAGTTTCAAAAATATTTCATTAATATTTTCAATACTTGTAAACTTTAATTTAATAGGTTATAAAGTGAAGACTATATTCACTAACTGAAAATTGAAAAGTATTATACAAATTTAATTTTAATAATTTTAATAATTTTCAATTTCTTTGTGTGTATTTGAATTTTTTTATAATAATTTCACAATTATGACTCTTGTGATCGCCATGCACTTATCTTATCTCGCATCTGTCGAGCTGTTAACAAATTTAAAATACGGCGGAAAGGTCAGAAAGTTCAACTCTGTGATTAAGAAATAGTTTTATTCTAAATTTCATGCTATAAATAAATAATAATTGTGTAAAGCAGATTAATTTAACTTTAAACTTGCTAATTTTCCAAAAATAATGTCACAGATGTATATTTTACTTTTGCAGGACTTTTAAAACTTAGAATTAACTTTTATTTACAAATATGCCCATCGCTCAAAAATGGCAGAAAAATTAAAAAATTAATAAAAATCTGAAAACTTTAGATTCCACTCATTTTAATTTCTGTTTGAAATGCACGAGGGTATTTTGCTTATTGTAAATAGTAAATTTAATCATTTAGCTTTCAATTAAAACTAAAATAAAAGTTTTAAGAAAACTTTCTTAGTTTTAAAAATTCAATTTAAAAATGAGTTATCAAAAATGAATGGCGGTAACTAATCTATATATATGAATGATAGAATAAAGAACAAGTGAGAAAATTGTCTTTAATTTTACATGTTTCAATTTTATTAAGCTTTATCAGAGATTTGTTTACATGATAGGAAGTTAAAGATAAAAAATAGATACAATATACTGGAATGTTGATTGGGGCTTGATTCGATTGGTCAGATACGTGTCACATCTAATAAATCAATAGGCGTTAATTTAAATGTAAGTTTATGTATGTATAGTAACGGTTGTGTGCTTATAGAACATAAAGGGAAAGGAGTAAGAAGTTTATAATATGAGAACATGCAAGACAAATAATAGACTTGAAGAGTAAAACTTCTGTGAATGAATTTGGTAAAACAGACCTCCCTCCTTACAACTGAAATACGAAAAGAATGAGGATGAGTCGCCTCTGGATACTTAGCGTGTCGGATCTAAGCGGTGACAACCTGAATTAGTGAAATTAAGGAATGTATCTTATGTGAATTTTTACCATGAAAATAGCAACAGAGTAGCAACGTCTTGTCTGTGAGGAAAAGGATTGTAGAATGGAAAATAATTCACCAAATGTAAATGCTTTTTTATCCCTTTCAAGACTCAATAGTGTGGATTGAGTAACTCCACTCCAGATATGGCAGCAATACTCTGTTTGGTTTGATCTGATTCTTGTAATGATAGTACTTTACATTTTATTATTAACTACATAATTGTTAACACTATTTATTTTATTTATTTATAACCTAACCTCAAACAATAAAGCTAAAAATAAAATAAAATGAAACCTTTTCAATTTTTTAAACTTTAGGTATCACAAATTAGTGGAGGTACCGACATTCACAATTAGTTTTTAAAAAAATGAGGAAACTACGAATTAAAAAAAAACCTTACTTTAAATTTTCAAAGTGTGATTTGAGAAGCTTGTTGAATGTTGAAACCTTCACGCGGGAGCGAAATGAAACAATTGTATCCTGCTGAAAAGTTTGTTTTTTTTTCCTGTAAGGGGACAACCCTTGAAACGCGTGACTGTTTAATGATACAACACTTATGGCCTACAATAATAAAAAAAGATAAACCAGATATTTGGCCACAAAAAATATTTTAATTATTTTAAAATGTTTAGTGAATGGAGATTTATATTAAACTTTTGAGTTAGTAAATATAGTCTTCACTTAATAACTTAATAACTTAATTGGTGCGATGATTGGAAAAAATAATGAAAGATTTTTGAAAATATAAATTATAACTGAAAAAAAATATCTTCAGACTCTCTTTAAGATATATTTTTTATAAAAGCAATTAAATTTATCCAAATAAAAAATTGCATAGTTTTATTGCATTTTTGTTTTCACTATTCGGAGCTGATTTTCTGAAAAGAAGCATCTGTAAGAAAAGAAAAAAAAAAGATGATTTACATTCTCAAGGGAATCCTGCATTTAATTAATTAAAATTATTCTTTCTGCTGAAATATATTTCTTTGCTTTAATAACACGATGCTTGTTCGTTGTTTTGTTTTTTGATTTTTTTTTTTTTTTTTTGTGGCATCGAATACATCCCGTGTTACAAATAACAATTTTGCTCTTCACTAAATAGTGAGACCAGGTTGCTAATAACTACTCGATAACAGGTGAATCTATTTTCCTTCTTCATGTACTGTGTCCCTTCAGGACGTAGGCGATCATGGACTTCCACTTTGCCCTGTCTCTTGTCACCCTCAATATTTTCCTCTTGGTATCTCTTCCAAAACCCGCTCCGCCATTCATTTGCTTAAGCCTACCAAATACGTCACGCGCTGCTTTCCTCTGTCTCTCTTTCCTTCTATCCGTCCTGTGTGTATTAAATTTTCCAGACATTTCTTCCTCATTACGGGTCCCAGGAACCTCGGCTGTCTCTTCCTGATGTTAAGTATGAGTCTTCTTTTCGTTTGTCTCCTCTCTAACACCTCATCGTTGCTCACGTGTTCGGTCCATTGTATCCTCAGCCCGCATTGTTCATAACCAGTTTGTCTCATACACTAATTAAATAATTTACACTGTTCGGACTTTTGCCCTCAACTTTCTTGCCAATTTTACGACATTTCGGCCGTTATACGTTCTGGTCTTCTTCAGCTGATAGGAATTTTGAACCGAACCTTTTATTTCGGTCAGTGGGGTATATCATTTTTATTCCAAAGGCCGAAACGTCGTAAACATGGTAATAAAGTTGAGAACAACAGTCCGAACAGTGTAAATAATGTAAATACTACCTTATCTCAGAAATAAAGACAAATAATGTTATGACTTTGATTCTTACCTGGCGCTCTACGAGTGTGGTACCACGCCGAACTAAGTTCAGCAAATGACAATAAGTGACTTACTTGATTGATGACATACTTAAATATATCCACCCACACACACACTGGCGCTAGTTAGTAATGTTCGATTCCTGGCAAGAGCAATAACAGTAATTGGACTTGAGAAACATATTTTCCTGAAAAATGGTTTTAAAAGAAGGATTTTATAAACTTCAACCGACGGGTGCAAATCAATAAATACCTAATGTTTCTTTATAAGGTCACAGTTATTATTAACATTACTATTCATAGATTAGTTCACAAATTGGCTGAACTACATTCGCCAGCATCGCCTCTGATCGGAAGATTGGGTGTTTTGAGGAGCATGGAACCACTTCTTAATTGCTGTTGTTTACACTGACCCCGGGTGCTAGTACCTGTTAGGATCCTAGCTATGGGTAAATAATGAACCCTTAAACAAAAAACCAAAACCCTATGAAAGTATAAAAATAGATTTTTGTAGTTGAAACCATAAGATTGTGTTCAAAATATTTAGATTTCAGCATTAAATAACCAACAGAAGTTGATATACCATTAAACAAAATCAGCAAGCTGGTTGAGTTCGATCCTCACGTGAGGATTTTTACGCGTGTCCTTTTATTTGAATGGGATTTGTAAAAGTAAACTAAAATTTAATACTTAGTCCAGTGGATATCGACTCGGAACAAGAAATCGGAGAGCCGAGTTCGAATGCAAGTTGAATTCGTTGTATTCACTTACGCACAAATACCCTTGAGAAAAGTATTAATCCGTCTCTTCCCTCCAGCTACGGATCAAATAACAGGATAGACTGGATTATATAGCCTTGGTTGGCAACCATTCTACCGCTGAAAGTCATGGCAACATACTGCGGGGAAATCTTCTGCCCAGTCAGTAACGTCTCTTTCGAGACATTATCGCCCAAACTTGTATCACCTATGGCACTTAACTGACTGACTGACAGACATTTGTATTGCACATTTATAACATTTATTGATGCACAAATGTACGCATAATGTGTCAATGTTTCGTATGAACTGTAATAAATCACACTTATACATAAAATATATAGCAGCAAAAATAATAGAAATGAAGTTAAAAAGAAATAATGATCATTTATTTGCCGTGTTTCTTAAGAATGTGGAAGATCTTCGCTTTGCATATTTTTGTTTCCTTTACAGCTATGAGTACCGTTTTTCTTTTTACTATCGTTCCTACTCACTGTTCTCTTATCATTTTACACAAGCTCGTTAGAAATTTTAAGCTCTATTTCCATCATTTCTTACTTTCAATATGTTCTGTGTTATTCTCCAAGCCAGCTTTCCTCATTTCGAGTACCAAAAAGCTCAACTCTCTCTTTCTGATTCTGTCCTTTTTGTTTCAGTTTTCCTTACAACTTCCTAGTTGCTCAGATACTCTGTTCATGGCATACTCATCCATGCCTTAAGTTTCCTCTCCCACTGTAAGAAAATTGTCCAACATTTCCTGCATTGCAGAAGAATTTATACTACATAGCAATTCAGCTATAACCAATAAACTCTGTTCAGTTTTTCGTCTCTTTTTCTTCTTCTCGGTTGCTGACTTTGAATAATACCGATCTTACAGGTCATCTGGCTATCTTTTTCCCTCCTTGTGTTTCCTCTCGACTGGGTAGATTCGGGTTTGCCAAAACTTTACTATATTGAGGTTAACGGTGTAATCTAGTATGAACCTCTCTATGTACACTACAGGCCATAATTATTAGGTCAACCCAGTTTTTTTTTAAGAAATGGTGTATTTCATACTATTTTTAGTATTTATTGCCAAATGAAAATAAAATGGCTTTTTTGTTATTATTAATTAGCAATAATTTTACAAGGCAAGGAAGCAAAGATGAACTCGTTCGAATCACCTTAAATTTTCTTCATTCTTTCATTGATGAAACTGCAATATAGGTAATTATTAAATATTTACAAATTCATTTGATGCCCATTTTATTGTGCAATATTAACAAAAATACTCTTTTATTTTCATTTACAATTATTCACTTGGTAATAAATACTAAAAATAGTAAGAAATACAATTTTTTTAAAAACACTAGGGATGGCTAATATTTATGGCCGGTAGTGTACGTTGTGTACCGTAATTAAGAATGAGTAGAAATAAGAAAATGGTTAATGTTTTTGAATTGGTCTTGTGTGAAACATAACAAAACTTCTTAGAACTTCTTAGAACAGGTTTTATCATAATGATCAGAAGGTTATCAGCAGGTGGATTTGTGTAAGAATAAATGCATACTTTTTGTATGTTTAAATAGAAATTCATTAATAGAAAGAACAACATGAATTGGTAGAAGTTAATCTTCAATGAGAACAAAAGTTAAGGGTATTAGGAGTTCGCAGCAGTAATCTGTGTCTATGTATGTGAGAGCGTTTAGTTGGATTTAAGTGTCTTTGAATTAATTGCTCAGTCTTAAAGGGTTCCGTGCGGTTATCAAGTATAAGAATAGGTAGACGGGTGAACGACGAAGAGGAAGGAGGTGAGAGAGAAAGAGATGTAATAATAGCGATCGTTTGACCTGTGCCAAAGGTATGTGTTAATTACGCTCGTCTTCTTCTCTCTGGCAACAGTCGAATTTGATCCGTCTTTTATTTCGTTTGTGGGGCTTGGAAAGGTCATTTGGGAATTCACTCCTGGATGTGATTCTGACTTTTCCATTGGACGACGAACAAACTTCGCGTCAGCTCGCGTCACTCCGGAAAAGAATTTGTTTCTGATAATTGAAGATTATTTGAATTTTGTTTTTAGATTAGCCGAAAAACATTTCACGTGAAGGTGTGACATTTAACGAGTTTTGCTTTGGATTCGCTTTTGCGTTTGTGCTAAGCAAAGTTTGTAAATTCGAGTCTATTTTTATAACAAAATCAATGAGTCGGTGCTTAGTATTTGAATTTTAAACCTAGATCTTGTTTTGTTCATTACAAATGAATAATTCTCAGCTTACAGAGGTGGTAACTTACTCTTTTTTTTCGTTCAAGGGAAATGTCGGGAATCAAACTGGAATAAGAGCTATTTTTAAAAAATGAGCAATATCATTGCTAACTCATCCAAGAGGTAATGAATATAAAAAAACAAAAAAAAGTGAATAAAATGTTTCTATTATTACCTGAAGGATTAAGCTCTCTACTTGCCCGATAGTGGTTTGAAAATTGAGCAGTAATTGTTATAAAATGGTGGAAAGAATGACCTGCAGTGTGTGTCTGTGCGTTCGCCCCGGACACCTAAATTGCGGGTGTAAGTGGGCAGCTGTCTGACGATTCTTTGTCGGGCCAGATTCTCTCTCTCTCTCTCTCTCTCTCTCTCTCTCTCTCTCTCTCTGTGTGTGTGTGTGTGTGTGTGTAAAGATAATGGTGTTTTGGGGCGGATAGCATTAACATAAACAAACCTCTACCTTTGGAATTAAATAAAATCGGGATGTCTTCTTGGGTTAAAAGATTTTGGGTCATTTTTTTAATATACGCGTATTGGACTAATATAAAATAAATCCCAAGCTTGAAAATTAGACAAAAAAATGCTTTTTTTTTCTTTTTGTCCAGAAGAATTTCGGACACTTTTCTGTATGCTACCCATTTTGGCAGATAGCATGAATGTAAAAAAAAACCTGAATATAATTTCTCCCGACAAAAAAAAAAAACAAAAAAAAAAAACAAACAAAAAAAAAACATGGACAACATTTCTTCGTATCAGTGGAAAACCTTGATTTTACTCAATCTTGGCGATCTTTAAAAAAATCATTTCACCCCAAACAAGGTAGGACCGCCACTAGGTGATTACAGTGAGAGGAAAGACTGGGTACAGGAGGTATTGAAGAAAGGATAAAAGATGAACAGGATTTCTGATGATAGAAGGCGGCAATTGACGATTGTAGCCATCAGAGAAGTAAGTAAACGGGAGGGGGATCCACAGGCGGAAAGTGCGAGAAAAGAAACTGTTGGAGTAGAAGTGAGGGTTACATTTAAGTATTTCAACAGAAAAAGGGTGGGACATAAATGCCAATCTAGTACCACGCTTAAATTCAACAGAAAAAAAGAAACTCGTCAGAATTGTTGCCATAAAAATAGTTATAAAAAAAAATCTGAACGAAGCCACATCACTTTGGTGAGAAAGTGACTGAAGTCAAGATGCCAAGCCAGGATCGATTACATTGCAGGTCCTTGTTTGGGTTCTGTTGAGTACACCGAGATGAATAGCAGCTTTTGGACCAGTCTTTACATTTATTTTATGGGCTTAAAACATCATTTTTTAACCCGTTTCTTTTCTTTTTTTTTCTTTTTCTCAACCATTCAACAAACTCTGAGAATTTGAAAAATTATCATCTAATTAGTAGTTCCTTCAAATCGCCATTCTGTAATTTCCTGAAATTAAACGTTTAAACAGGGTCAATGACTGGTTACACAATATTCTTTTCTTTGTTTCTAACAAAATGTTTCTGTTTCTTTATTGTGTTATAAATAACTTGATATCAGAATTTTTTTTTAAATAAGTGATCAATTTTTAGATAAAGTAAATTATTAGATAGAAAAAATAACAGCTTTACCTGTTTATTTATGTTTTAAACGTTTTTTGTACTTTGATATACATATACACGTAAAAAAAAGAAGCAATAAAAAAGTTAAGGAATATTGGAAAATGCAAAAACAGTGAATGAACGAGTGGAAATAGATATAACAATTACTGGACACGAGAAACCGATTTACCTGAAAAATTGTTTTAACAGAAAGCATTTTTAAAATAAAACTGACAATAGCATTGACTGCTCAGCTAATGAATGCCGAATATTTACTTATAGGGACATTGCTAATATTAACATTTATGCAAATCTAATTTTTTCGACTTTTAATCAGCCTACGATTGTTTTCAACAAAACCAAACTTTTTAATCCCCCCCCCCCACACATCATTTCTTTCTCTTGCGCTTTATTCATGAGTATATGCGTGCGTCTGTAAGTGTGTAAGAGGACATGTGAGAAATGTAAGAGTTCGGAGCTTCTATTTTAATTTTCGTTGCCGTTAAGCCCCAACAAAATGTTTCTTCCCAAATCTTTGCGAAATTTTGTTTATATTATTACGGTCATTCTCGAAACATTTGTTTTCTTTCTTTCTTTCTTTCTTTCTTTCCGCTGCGCGTATAAGTGAATCTATCTACTTTCGTTCCGAAAACAAGTTGGTTGGAGTGAGTGCAAAAAAATATATTTCACAGAATAAAAGACAAAAATAAAAGAGAATGTGAACAAAGGGCATTTACTTAAAGATATTCATTTGTTTATTATCCTCGAGGAAATGGGACATTTTGATTTCCGTGCCACTCCAGCACTGTTGTTGACCAAGAAGATTCATTCAGTAAATTAATTGTAGGGTAAATGCGAGATCAATGAAAGTGAAATGAAGAGGAGAAAAAATCTGGCAGACCGAATATTAAAGTCGTGTGAGTTACGATGGAGCAAGAAGAGAACGTATTGAATGGTGTGCAAAGAAATGAGCAGAAGTGGTGGCGACAGCAAACGAAGGTTGAAACTGAAGAAGAATCGGATGAGAGACATCATAGACATATGATAGATAAACGAGAAAAAGAGAGTAATATAAGAAGTAAGGAAATGTTTAAATGATAGATTGTTAGAGAAGATAAAATAGATAGCTTCGGCGGTAGATTAATAGAGTGGGAGAGTCTGGCGGATGGAGAAGAAGAGCCTGACGGATAGAGAGAAAAAGGCAGAGGAGAGTCTGACGGATAGAGATAGAAAAAAAGGAGAGGATAGCCAGTCGGATAGAGAGGAAGAAAAAAAGGGAGAGGAGAGACTGACGGATAGACAGAGAGGAAAAAAGGGAGAGGGGAGCCTGACGGATAGAGAGGGGGCAACAAGAGATAGGAGAGCCTGACGGATAGAGAGGGAGAAAAAAAGGGAGAGGAGTGCCTGATGGATAGAGAGGAAGAAAAAAGGAGAGGAGAGCCTGACGGATAGAGAGAAAAAGGGAAAGGAGAGTCGGACAGATAGAGAGAGAAAAAAGGAAGAGGAGAGCCTGACGGATAGAGAGGAAGAAAAAAAGGGAGAGGAGAGACTGACGGATAGACAGAGAGGAAAAAAGGGAGAGGAGTGCCTGATGGATAGAGAGGAAGAAAAAAGGAGAGGAGAGCCTGACGGATAGAGAGAAAAAGGGAAAGGAGAGTCGGACAGATAGAGAGAGAAAAAAGGAAGAGGAGAGCCTGACGGATAGAGACGGGGCAACAAAGGATAGGAGAGCCTGACGGACAGAGAGGGAGAAAAAATCGAGAGGAGAGCCTGATGGATAGGGAGAGAGAAAAAAGGAGAGGAGAGCCTGACGAATAGGGAGAAAGAAAAAAGGAAGAGGCAAGCCTGACGGTTAGAAAGGGAGAAAAAAAAGAGAAAGGAGAGCCTGACGGATAGAGAGGGAGAAAAAAAGACGAGCCTGACGGATAGAAAGGGAGAACAAAGAGAGAGGAAATCCTGACGGATAGAGAAAGAGAAAAATGAGAGAAGAGAGCCTGACGGATAGAGAAGGAGGAGAGACCGACGGATAGAGAGGGAGAAAAAAAGGAAGAGGAGATCCTGATGGACAGAGAGATAAAAAAGGAAGAAGAGATCCTGACGGATGGAAAAAATGGTTCATTCTGGCGGATAGAGAAGGAGAACCTGACGGATAGAGACGAAAAATGAAGAGTACAGTCTGTCGGGTAGAAAGTAAAGAGCACAAAGAAGAAAGGGGTGAAGCGGAACTTGAGACTGGATAGACATTAGATAAGCTGCATAACAGAATAGAAATAGAAGCTGAGACGAAAAAAAAAATAAGTGAGAATAATAAAAAAAAATATCGATGTAGCAGACCTCACACACACATGTTGGTGTGTTTATGTGTTTAGTACAAAGCGTTATAGAGTATGGGGGTCTGTTGCAAATAATAATTTCTTTTTTCTAGCGAGATCTAAGAAGTGCAATGTCCATAACAATATCACTGAAGAGAATCCATTTGTCGTGAATATGAATACAGAAAATCGTAATGGATAGATGAATAGAAGGGTGGTGGAGAGATGAGAAAAGAGATTAGAAAAGATAACTGTACTTTAGGTTTTTTTTTTTTTTTGTTTTTTTTTTTTGAATGGGTGTTTTCAGAAATTTCTCCTAAATGAAAGAAATGTCCAAACAAGGTTTTTGAGCAAAACAAAATGTGTAATCTATTTTTTCTTTTCTCTGAAGTTATTTTCTTAAAGGTGTTTGTGCTGCTGCTGCTGTTAACTGAATATATATATATATATATATATATATATATATATATATATATATATTCAGTTAACAACTGAATATATATATAAAACGTGTATATAGTTATAATTATATAAAATGTGATGTATATGTCGTCACTACTTTCACTACTTTTTGCTTCCTCTCTTTACTGATATTACACAAGATTATTTGACGGATCAACGAAATCACAGACGGCCAGCCGAGGGCACCAAGGACTTGAAAGACAGATAATACTTAAAGAATATATCACTATATTTATATTCACTAAAACTTTACGTCTAATGTTCAGGTTTAAGACATTCAGCCTGAAAATTATTTATTTTCGTGTCTGTAAAAAAAAAACTAGGCGCATTTAATAAAAGAATAAAACTTTTTCTCATGTAATCACTAAATACAAGGAATATACGATTTATACTGTGTAACTTTCTGAAGGTTTAATTAGGTAATATTATAAGTGGTTCACTTAACAGTTACCTTGTCATATAAATTAACCATGAATAGCTCACTGTATGATAGAAAAAACAAGAACGGTTGCAACGTTCGTTTAATAAACGAATCTTTTTTTTTTAATCATATCACCCCAAGCAAGGCGGTAACACCAGTTATGCGCAGGGGGCTACTTAAGAGTAAAAAGATTGGAAAAGAGAAAGCCGGAAACCACATCCTAAACAGGGAACAAGGGATGAGCCTCTTCACCTGTTCAATAGACGTGGGTGGAGTGTGAACCGGGTGTTAGTTTAGTCTATCTACTCCAATTGAGAAAAAAAAAAGAAGAAAAGCGTAAAAAGATTGGAAAAGAGAAAGCCGGAAACCACATCCTAAACAGGGAACAAGGGATGAGCCTCTTCACCTGTTCAATAGACGTGGGTGGAGTGTGAACCGGGTGTTAGTTTAGTCTATCTACTCCAATTGAGAAAAAAAAAGGAAAAGCGTAAAAAGATTGGAAAAGAGAAAGCCGGAAACCACATCCTAAACAGGGAACAAAGGATGAGCCTCTTCACCTGTTCAATAGACGTGGGTGGAGTGTGAACCGGGCGATAGTTTAGTCTATCTACTCCAATTAAAAAAAATAAACAAAAAAGAAAGTGAAAAGATTGGAAAAGAGAAAACCGGAAACCACATAGTGTTTGTAGTAGAAATTTTGTAAGTTCTATAATGGCAAAAATGTAAATTAGCATGTTTTCTTTAAGTTACTAATTCATTAGTGTTGGATCATCAGGTTCGGTTGGCCGATAAGACTAAGTGCTTGATAGTCTTTTCAATCATTTTTTTTTCAGGATGTGGACAACCAAAGCTTTCTACTAGTTCCTATCTTTTATTGCTCTTTTTTGCTTTTACCAGCTTTCTGTATCTCTCTTCCTCTATCCATTCACTCCTGCTTGTGAAGTAGATTACTCGATGTTTCCTACTGCCTAAATTAAATTCTCTGTACCCTCTTTCTTCTGCACATGTCCCAGGAATTCTAGTTGTCTCTTTCTGGCCGGAAGTATCAGTTTGTTTGTAGTTCTTATTTTCTTTGAAACTTCCTCATTGTTCAAGTGCGCTGTCAACGGTATTCTTAGCATTCGTCGGTAGACTATAAGAGATAAAATATATAAGAGATCAAACATTGTTTCGTCACTGTTTGCTCATCGGAAACATTTTCGTCTCTTTCTAAATAGGTCCTGGGTATGACGGCAAACTGCATCCGGCAGCAAGGCCTATGATTGGGAAGTTGCGAGGAGAATGGAACCACCTTTTAACTGCTGTTTTACCCAGGTTCACCCTAACCCAGAGTGGTAGCACCAGTTAGGGTCCCAGCTATGGGCAAATAATTAACCCCCAAACATGGATCTAAACAATATGAAAGTATAAAAATAGACTTTTATAGAAATATATATATACATAAAAATAGACTTTTATAGAAAAAAAACATACATTTTTGAAGGGAAAAAATTATTGCCATAACACATTTTTGAAGGAAAAAGAAAAATATTGCCATAATACACCTTTGGAGAAAAAAATTATTACCAGCAATACATTTTTAAATACGAAATTAGAAGATATCTTCCATGTTATAAAATGATAATATTTTTTTTTTACATCAAAATCTGTTTCAATCAGCCTTTCACGATAACCGAACATTAAAAAAATCCCTCAAACCCCACCTTTTTAGCATTAAATGTCCCACAGAGGTTGATATGCCGTTAAATAAAACTCAAACTCAAACTGACTATTTCTAAACAATTTTCTTTGTTCCTGGAAGACATCGTTTGCACTTCCTCTGAACTTTCGAATTTCTGTGACACTTTGCATAGTTTTCTCTTCTTTTTTTTTAACCTCATTTAGTCAGAGTAATTTTTTCTGTTTCAACGTTTGGCTGTTGTGTTCCTCTAGCATTCTATTCGGCTATTCTTAACAAAATTTCGAATTGAAACCGCTTATTTTATTATTCTTATTCTGTTTTCCATACTCATGTATATAACGTCTTTGGTAAAATTGTTCCTTTAGTATAGCTAAAGTTTAAGCTTAAGTATATTCATACTAATTGTCCCTGGGATTGAATTCTGAATTACTATGTCACCAAATTCAGTAAGCAACGCTTTAAACCTCTAGGTCATGACTGATTGAAATGTCATCGTAACAACAAGGACGAGGACGCAAATCCGATTGTAAATAAAAAAAACTTCTCCCCAAAACTTAGTCGTTCTGAGTATGATATCTGGCAGCAAGGCATCTGATCGTGAGATCGGAGATTTTGAGGTGAATGGAACCACCTTCTCAATTGCTGTTTTCTCAGGTCTACTCTGACCCAGGGTGGTAGCATCTGATAGAGTCCTAGATTTGAGCAAGCAGTTAACCCCCTCTTTGATGTCAAAACATTATTTTTATACTAAAAATACATTTTTATTGTAAGAATTTCCAGTAACAAATTTTAATAGAAAAAAAATTACTAAAGTTCCAAGGAAAATTAAATTTTGGCATTAAATGACTCATAATTAGTTGATATGATGTTTCTTCTTCTTCAGGGCGTAGACGATCATAGTTTTCCATATCTCCCTGTCCCTGGTGGCACTTAGCACGCTTTCTCCTGTTACACCACACAACCCTCGTTCTGTCATCCACCTGATCAGGCCCTTCAAATATGTTATCCACTACTTTCCCCTGTCTCTCTTTCCCTCTATCTGGCCTGTTAGGTTCTCTAATCTCTCCTTCCTCATTGCATGTCCAAGGAATTTTAGCTGTGTCTTTCTGATGCTCAGTATTAATTTCCTTTTCGTTTCCATCCTTTCCAAAACCTTATCATTGCTCACGTGCTCGATCCATAATATTAGCAGTAAAATTTAAGACGTTCCCAATACGTAGTTCACATTTTGGGTTGTCTCTTTTGCCTTTGACCATACATTCTGTTTTTTTATAGTTATTTTAGGTGCTACGCTCTTTCTGATCTTTATCAATGATCTTCCGGGTGCTGTCAGTTCCCAAAACATTTATGCAGATGACACCACCATTTACTCCCGTCTTAAAAGGCATATACAAATCAACCATCCGTCATATATGGTTATATATGGTCAAGCATCCCCGCTGTTCATCTCAGTGTTCTTGACAGGCTCCAAAGGAGAATCAGTAATGTGATAGGTACCGACTTGGCGGCTCGACTCTAGCCGCTTTCTCACCGACGGAATGTGGCTTCCCTCTGTCTGTTCTATAAATATTTTCATGGCTCCGACGAACTTAAGTCACTGGTGCCCCTGTCACAGGAGTTTACTCGTGCAACCAGGAAGGCAACTGGGTTCCACGCATTCACAGTTAGATCAACCAAATGCAGACAACAATTCACAGACAATGCAACTTCGTTTCTCGCACTTCCCACCTGTGGACCTCTCTTCCATATTCTTAC
This sequence comes from Ascarosepion bandense, assembly GCA_037127315.1. Lineage (NCBI taxonomy): Eukaryota > Metazoa > Mollusca > Cephalopoda > Sepiida > Sepiidae > Ascarosepion > Ascarosepion bandense. The sequence continues at coordinate 1,428,543 of JBBBDQ010000188.1, forward strand.
TTTCCTAATGGCTACAACCTTCAGGAATTTAAATGCAATATCAATACCCATCTCTTAACCACTTGACTCTAGTTATTTCTACATCACCCTGTATATCTTTTACTTTCTCTCTATCTTTGCAATTGTCATCACGCCGGTATTCCCATCCTTCTCTTGCTCCTTTCTCTGACACTCCCTGTAATTTGTTCGTCTTTCTCTTTACTCTTATCTAATCTTTTACTCTTATGTAGCCCCCTGCGCATCAATGGCGTTACCACCTTGCATGGAGTGAAACGATTAAAAAAAAAAGGAAATATGCCAAGGCTCACAAAGTACACCTTGCTTCTGCTTTAAAAAAAACAACCTCCAATCATTGGTTAACTTGGGCAGAAAATTGGTTGTACATTTTAATGTCTCTAAAACAAAACTGTTCTCCTTTGACCACCATAAACAAGCTATCCTGTGAAATCAAGTATTGTTCTTTCATGTTTGAACTTGGTTCGCCACTACCAAGTCCAAGGATCGGACTCATGACCACTAGATGATACTAACACATGTATAACCAACTACTACACCTACTACACCATCGTCCACTACCAAGTCCAAGTGGTCATGAGTTTGATCCTTGGGCTTGTTAGTAGCGAACCAAGTTTAAACATAAAAGAACAATAATTGATTTCACAGGATATTTTGCAATAATCAACGAAAATCCTCATCAACCAATCTTTTGGGCGCCTGATGATGACCAAAGGGTACTTGGTCAAAACGTTGCATCTATTATAACACCTATATCAAGCAAGATGAGAACAAAAGTTCGAAATAATTCCAAGATTAGAATCCATCTTGTACATGAATAAAACTACCATTCGTCCGTGCATTGAATACTGTTGCCATATATAGTCGGATGCTCTTGCCATTCATTTCGAGGTTCTTAACAAAATCCAAAAAAGGATCTGCAATGTAATCGATCCTGATTTTGCACCTCGACTTCAGTCACTTTCTCACCGACGTGGTGTGGCTTTCCTGTGTTTTTTCTACAAATATTTTCATGACAACATTTTTTTTTAATCATATCACCCCGAGCAAGGCGGTAACGCCACTGATGAGCAGGGGGCTACATAGGAGTGAAAAGATTGGAAAAAAGAAAACCAGAAACCGCATCTTAAACAGGAAACAAGGGATGAGCCTCTTCACCTGTTCAGTAGATGTGGGTGGAGTGTGAACCGGGCGATCAAGCTTCATTCCCTGGTGCCTTGACCACATAAATTCTAGCTTGCTGCTGGATTGGCAACTTTTAACATTGAAAAAGTTCAATGTAACCGCCACGTCTACTCCAACAGTTTATTTTCTCGGATTTCTCGCCTGTGAAACTCACTTCCGTTTACTTGTTTCTCTGATAGCTACAACTCCAAAAATGTAATTGCCATCTTCTATCTCCTTGAATCCCGTTTATCTTTTATCTTTCCCTGAATATCTACTGTACCCAGTTTTCCTCTCACTGCGTACTCGTGGCGGTCCCACCTTGCTTGTAGTGACATGATGAAAAGAAAAATGCCTCAGAGACGTAGACTGGAGATTGTATTGAACTGTTCATAAACTTTAAATTAGTTTTTTTTTCCTGTAAGAGGTCGTCTTAGATACATTTATTTATTGTCGTTTGCTTAAATTAAATTTTTTGTGCTCATTTATTAAAACAAAACTCACTTGTTTTTGCCAACTATTGTTTACGGAACAAATATATCAGGAAGATAGTACTTGTCACTCTTGCAATATTTGCAAGTAAAATCTACAATTTGTAGTCAGTCTCAACAGGTGGTGTTTGAAAAGTCGAAAAGATTACAAAATAGTATTTTATTCATCGCTAAACTCGGATTGTGGGTTGGTTTGATGATAATCCAAAGATTATGAGTGAAAAAGAGCCAAGTACGCAATTCGGATATCGCGCTTAATTATCTGCTTTTTTTGTTGTTGTTGTTTTTTTTTGTTTTGTTTTGTTTTTGTTTTGTTGTTTTTTGTTTTTTTGGGGGGTGTTTTTGTTTTCTGTTTTTTTTTTGTTTTGTTTTTTGTTTTTTTTTTTTGTTTTTGTTTTTTTGCTTTTGTTTTTTTTGTTTGTTTTTTTTGTTTTGTTTTGTTTGTTTTTTTTTTTGTATTTTGGGGTTTTTTTTTGTTTTGTTTTTGTTTTTTTTTGTTTTTGTTTTTTTGTTTTTTGTTGTTTTTTTTTTGTTTTTTTTGTTTTTTTTTCTGAGAAACTGATGTCTCTGGAATTATTGGGAAGTCCTTTAATAAGGAACTTCAAAATCGGATTCAAGTTTAGTTGGACCAGGTGCAGTAGAGGAAGGAAAATAATCGTGACAAATGAGGAGCCCAGGAAAATATATGTCCCTTAAATTAATAAAAAAAAATGTTTTCAGGGAAATTAAAGTCTGACAGAATCTGTGAGAAGATATTAAAAAGGATATTCCAAAATGATTGATAAACAAACTTTAAATTTCGCCTGAGCAAAGATTTCTGTAATGCTGAACTTAAAAAATATACTATTTTAGGCCGGGAATTTGATTGACCAACGGTGAATATTTTGATAAAAGGACATCTTTCCTTCGTTTCTAATAATTTTCTAACATTGCATAGCATCTTTCGCTATTTCAATGCGTCTTTGGATTTGGGTGTCGTGTTATCCATCCCCTGGTAAACACTTCTTAGATATTTAAACTATTATACTTACTTGATTTTGTTTTTTCCAATTCAGATTTTATATACTGGGTTATTGCTTTTGCTGACAATCATACATTTTGTCTTCTTACAAACTAGTCATTTCTTCTCGCTTTCTTTTACTAACGTCACTAGGACTGCCTGTATTACTTAATAGTCCTGTTTTTTTTTCTCCTTTTGTAATGAAATCCTCCTGTTTCTTAATACCTAGCTTAACTTTTGGAAGACATCTTTCGCTATTTTAATTCACCTTCGGATTTCGTTATTAGACTTTCCGTCCTCTATTAAAACCAGATATTTAAATTGTTGTACTTATTTATATGTTGGGTTGATCTTTTGCTGACAATCATGCATTTTCTTGTTGCAAGCCACTGTTTTAGTCTAACTAGGCTCAGTGTCGCAACATATGATGAACACCGACGTGATCTCAAACTACCACAGCACATGTCAACTTTTCTGGATCAAATTTGTATTTTTCTTAGCCTTTTTCTCTCTTGATCATTTCTTTTCTTTAATGTTACTTCTGAGCCTTTCATTCTCACATCGACTGTTTTTATTAAAGTTGTTCTCATTTATTTACTGCTGTTTTTCTTTCATTATTTTCATTTCCTTTCTTGCTTCGGCCATTTTTTTCTATCATCTTTTCTTTCTCTGTCCAACTTTTCCTTCCTTCATTCAACGTATAATCATTTCTTCCCTAGTTTGTTTTTCATTTGTTTTTAATCAATTCTGCTTACCTTTTTTTTCAATCTTTGATCTTTCGTTCAGAACATTTTTATAATTTCTTAATTGAATTAGCAAGCTGTTTACTTCTCGTTCTCCTTCCCCCATCATTCCTCTTTTTAAACAAAAAGATGAAAGAAAACGAGCGAGAATAGAACGAAAAACGAAAAGAACATTGAAATAAAAACAAGAAAATTAAAGACAAGAATGGTAATCTAATTGTACAAATTGAAAGAAATTAAGCAAAGCGAGTCAAGAATGGAATGAAAAGAATGCTCTTGAAACCAACGAGAAAGAAAACTGGCTTTCTTGCCATAAAAGCACAGATTTCTTTCATTATAAACGATAAAGAAAGTACGAAAAGCCAAGTGAAAATATGTAAGAAAAAGAAACATGGACACAGAAAATGAGTGAGCAAGTAAAAAATGTAAAAATAATTAAAAAAACTGACCACTCTCGCGCTATCTTTAAGTTCTTTGTTTTATTTGTGCTAGTTTTTGAACAGAGAACTGTTGAGTATCATTTCCAATAAAATAAAAAAAGCTCTAAAATCCTATCAAATACCAGTTTCCTCTAAAGATGATTTAAATATTAAAAAACAAAGGGTAAGTTTGACGTTTGCCACAATTGTTCGATCATTTTTACCGAACACAATTAGCCTGAGTGAGCGAATTTTCTTTTCGTTTTATTTTTGCCTTCGTAGTCGCAGAGCTCAGATTTTCTATTTTTTCAAATCAAGAAATGGGCATGGTCTTTCCTCCAGATATGGGTTAAATAATAGGACAGATTGAGTTTTATAGTCTTGGCTGGCAAGCATTCTACCGCAGAAACAAATGGTAATCTACTGCGGGATAATCTTCTGCCCAGTCAGTCATGTCTCGAAAGAGACATGATCGCCCAAAGCGTGTATCCCGTACGGCACTTAACTGACTGACTAACTGATATCTGGGGAGCGAAGGCGGAAATAAACAACAGGTCAGTCAATCATCAAATAACAAAAAATATGATTTCAAAGTCGGAGGATCCGCGCATTCTTCCAGTTGATAAATTAATCCTTTGAAAATAAATATTTGACATTTTTCAATCAATGGGTCGCATTCCCTCCGACAATAAAAAAAAAAAATGCTTCATGATACCTTTGACGAGTATTTAAGCAAAGTTTCTAGGCCAGACAAACCAGTAAGGAACGGCAACAATTCACGACAGAAGGCTCGGTTCAAAGATTTGCTTACTCATTCACCCGTCTTCCTCATCAAGCTATGTGGCACTTACTCTTGGTAAGTGGCACTTACTCTTGGTTCCCTTTCTCAGGCGAAGAAATAAAATTTCTTTTCATCTTAGCAAACAATTAGGAACTGAATTGAGAAAAATGTGGTTGTAAAAGTGCGAAAACAAAAATATTTTATATTTAAAAACCTTCCTCACCTTTTTGCTTTGTTCTGGGTTGATTTATGTCCGTAACATATCTTTTAATGAATTACATCAACTAGTGATAAAAGCATACGGCAAAGTTTAACAAAACCAAAAACCAAAGCAAAACGATGTCAAAAGTACTTCCACTAAATCGCTGAAAAAACAGCATAGTATGAAGAAAAAAGGTCCCAAACTTGATAAAAACGAAGTTTTTCCATCAAAATGTTTGTTATTGTTAACAGGAAAGATCAAAGTCTTTTTTAATTATTTTATAAAAATTTTTTTATCCTTTCTAACACGTTCGAAATTTTGGTAAAATTGTGTTTTATTTTCGTTAGCGGAGAGTCAAATCGTTACGAGAGTTTACATTAGAAAACGTAATATTCACTTCTTCCCGGTGACAAACGCAATAATTTGGAAAATCTTGCAAAAATCAAATAGTCAGATTTTAATGAAACATTCAGGACTTACTCACAAATGAATGACATTTTTTAAATTATTATTTTAAAAGAAATATTAGTAAAAGTAACTTTTTACATCAATTACTCCCACATCGGATGTGCGTTGTGGTGCATTGGATATCGGCTCGGAACGAGAAATCGGGGAGCCGAGTTCGAATTCCAGCTGAATTCATTGCATTCACTTACGCGCAAATACCCTTGGGAAAGGTATTAATCCGTCTATTCCTTCCAGTTATGGGTTAAATAGCAGGACAGATTGGGTTCTATAGCCTTGGTTGGCAACCAGTCTACCGCAGAAAGCAATGGCAACCTACTGCGGGATAATATTCTGCCCAGTCAGTCATGTTTCTTTCGAGTCATGATCGCCCAAGCGTGTATCACGTATGGCACTTGACTGACTGACTCCCACATCCACGTAAATTCATAAAAATTCAAGAAATTTGTAAACTGATTACAAATCAAGGCTAGAGTTTCCATTTTACCCTTGCATTTAAATCATAGCTGGAGGAGAAGAGATAAATTCATAAATTTCCCAAATATTTTTGTGCGAAAGTAAATGTCATGTGCTCCACTGGAATTCGAACTCAGCTCTGAGCCATTACACTACCTGAACATCCACAAAAGTAGGTAACGTCACTAAATCGCTGAAAAACAGCATAGCATGAAGAAAAAACAGGTCCCAAACTTAATAAAAACGATCTTTTTCTCTCAATCAACGACTCAGAAGGGAATTCGCTGCAAGCGAATTCCCTTATCCTCCCCTAACCAGTCGGTAGAAGAAATCCGACAGTTCATCATTGCGCTTAACCCCTGCTCTGCTAACCATTTACACAAGCTCGCTAGGCAGGCTGTCTCGCCACTTTCTTTTGTCTCTTCTTTACTTTATAAATACAACTCGGTGTCCTTGGACACAGAGTCAAGTTAGGAACTAACCAAAGTCTATATCTCTGACCTGTAGTTGGCATTTTGGGGTCTTCAGTTTTCTTAAAGTTTATGCTCAGTCCTTTCTTTTCGCTTTCTCTTGTTACCTTTTGTAGGAGGTCCTGCATTTTCTTTTCTGTGTCTGCTATCAGCACCTTGTCATCCGCGTATCTTACATTTTTGAGATTGTAGCCGCCAATGACGAATCCTGGCAAAGATTTTATTTCACTCGGAATTGTTTCGCTGTTTAAGTTGAAGAGATTTGGTGACAAAACACATCCTTGTTTTACGCCCCTTTCTATTTATGCATACCTGCTAAATTCACTTCCTGTCCGTACGCAAGCGGTTTGCCGCCAGTATAAATTCTTCATTATCCTAACGTCTTTTCTGAAAATGTCGGGGTTGTCAAGCATCTCTATCAAGTCTTTGTGGTGTACTTTGTTAAACGCCTTTGGATAGTTCATAAAGTGCAGATAAATGTCCTTCTGCATCTGTATTCCTCGTTCATTCTGAGCATGAATATCGCATTCCTCGTTCCGGTATCTTTAACGAAGCCACACTGTTCTTGTCCTATCTCTAGGCCGATTCTACTGCGCGCTCTGTTCATCAGAATTCGGATGGTGAGTTTTGTTATGTGGCTTATTAACCTGATTGCTCGGTGAAGTTCACAGTCCTTTGCACTTGGCTTCTTAGATAGTGCTTTGAAAATCGATCTGCCTAGGTCTTCCGGTATATTGCCACTGTTGTAGATTTCTGTGATTCTATCTACGCCAAAATGTCTAATACTGTCAGCATCTCTATTACAATACCGTCGGGTCCTGCTGCTTCGTCACTCTTCATTTTGACAATTTCTGATTCCACTGGTTGCTCTTCCTTGTTATAGATGAGATCTCCGATACAATCGTCCAATCTTTGAAGTATTTTTTCTTTATGAGTGTTCCGTCCTATATATTATTAAGTTTTTAAGAATAAAAATCTATTAAACAAATGTAAGGAAATATATGTTATATGTAAACATTACAAAATGTTCACCTTAGAATATAGATAAAAAACAACTTTAAATCTATTAACATGCATATTCCCAATAATTTGCTTAAGAAAAATAATAATTGAATAGATATTAAAATAAGTTAATTGATATTTAATTTTTTTTTGTAATGATTAAATAGATATTTGAAAGATAGTATGAAGATAGGAAATAGATTAGAATAAGAAATAGAAATGTTATTTATAAATTAAAAGGAAAAAAAAATAGAATTAAATACATACTGAATTGAAATAAGAATAGTAGATTTTACTCATCAAAAGTCCCTTTAAGTTCGACCAAAAATTTAAAATGTTTTCTTTCTTTCTTCATCTCTTTCCTTTTTTTCTATGAGAAGAGGTCAAGATATGAAAAGCTGAAAGAACATTTTTGGTATAAGAATGTATACATCGAAGGTAGCAGGATCTAGAGAGGAGTAATAAAAATAAAAAATGAAAATAAAATTAGGTTGACACTTTGACCGCTAAGGATAAAAGAAGAAAGCATGTTTTCCACAAAAATAGAAACTACTTGTCAAATTGTGAATCTCTATTCTGATTAGTTAAATGAAACAGACATTTATGTCTGCCCACATCTATAAATAACAAACGTATTGTTTCTTGTATTTAAATGAAAATCATCTTCACAACTAACATTTAACATTGCCTGATGACGAGATAGAAATCTCGAAATAGAAATTTCCGTGTCGCAATATACTTTTTATTTTTAATTGTATAAGAAATTAATTATATATATATATATATATATATATATATATATATATATATATATATATATATAAATTTGTTATACAATTAAAAATAAAAATATATATATATTAAACTTATTTATAAACGGAACTTTGTATGTGTGTATGTGTGTGTGTGAGGGTGGGTGTCCCCGTTACCTACAGACTCCGAAACGGCTGAACCTATTTTCCTGAAAATTTACACAGTTGTACTATAAGCGTCTGCCAGTGTTCTTAGCTAGGTTTTGTGTCGAGGTACTCCTGATAAATATTGAAAATCGATAATCGAAAAAATCGAGTTATAGAAGGAGTCTTCCGATTTTAATCAAAATTGATACACTCATAGACAAAAATAAGAAACGATATTCAGAAGTTTCAAGGTTGCAGTTCTTACAATAGTGCAGAAAATCGATAATATATAAATATATATAAGGCAAGATGTTTGTGTGTGTGTCTGTTATATGTCCTTTATACAAAAATCCACAATTTTTGTCCGATTCTCACCAAACTTCACACAAATATTCTTTAGGCTGAGTCTGAGCTCCAGGACCATGGATTAGTTTTTAAACTTTCATTATACCCGAGCAACGCTGGGCTATACAGCTAGTATATATATATATATATATATATATATATATATATATATATATATATTCTAGGGTTTCAGTTTAATAACTATATCTGAATGAAGAAATACTGTTCTTGTGATTTAATATATGACAAGTTTTAAAATAACGGTGAATATTTGAAAATATTTAACAAATATCAGTTATATTTCCGTTTAAAAAAATGCCATGTAAATCCACAGATTATAGTGCGACCTATCTGCGAGTCAACTACAAATACCCACTTTAACAATCCCAAACTCATGTTGCGACCTAGCCACGAGCATATTCGGAAATAAATTTGCATTTTTGCTGTTGCTGTTGCTGTTGTTGTTGTTGATTGCGTAAGTTGTTGTTCTGTTATTCTTTTGAATAATATAACTTTAACTTTGTTCTTTAAACCTCCAGACCAAGGCAGCCTTCTCGACGGAGTATTCGAATGCCAAGACAATTTATGTACATTTGATATAATGACTTTCCTCCGAGACACTGTAAAACATTCTGGTTCGCTCTCTCCAAAAGGTTACCGACCCCCTTATTTAGGGGGATAAGAAAAACATGAACCGCTTGCTTGAGCCGATGCTTTATTTTGCCGATTGCGGTGATAATTCAGAGCTAACAGGAAATGGTGAAAACCGGTAACTCATCAAAATTTACCTGATCTAAAGAAGGGATAACACAAGGAAGTAACTGTTTCTGTAACGTGGGAACATAACAGTTGAAGATTTTTTAAAGTAAAAATCGAGGGAAAATCTTTGCATGTAGAAAAGGGTTATGCTTACTGATAAACTGAGTACTTTTAAAGTATATAATACTTCAAGATAAATCTGTTAAAACAACGTGTGAGCTTTCTCATAATTGTTTTGTAGCATGTAGTAATCCATTTATGTTTATTGCCAATTACTGCCTCAAGGTTTATGTTGAAGTGGAAATATTGGCAATCGTACAAGGTTTAGTAATTGAACAGTTTCTAGAGGGGTCCAACGATGATCCCAAAATTCATTAAAACTGTAATTTATACTTGGGGGCATTTGCCGGTTTTACAAACGTAAGAGGGAAAATATTTCCGTGAGTGGGTATCAGAAACAAAATGTTTGATAGCGTTTCCTTGATTCTCAGAAGCATATTACATTTCAAATTGTTTTCATTGAATTCGTATCTCGGTTTGCTACTTGACGTCGAGTTTCATTTAAATTTACTTTGAATTCATGGCCAATCAAAACATTTCCCGCTTTATGTTTACAAATGTCAGTCGCGTGCTTCCTGGATGCTGCATTTTTTCTTTTGCTTTTTTTTTTTTCGGACATTTTTATTGGACATTTTATTTTTCTGTTTTACTTTATCCTGTTTTTCTTAGCGTCTTTGACCTTCTCGCATTCTTTCTATCTGGCTTTATCTCTACTTGCCGGCAGCAGTCGATAGTTTTGTATGACTTACCTTCCCCTGACATAATTCTTGAAACTATTACACTTGTGATTCACAAAGCTTTTGTAGCGACTCCTCTTACAAACGCCGCAGGATATTCGAAAATTTTAATAATTGCAAGCAATGTGTGCTGTGCCACTTCAAGATGTGGGCGATCATGATTCTTTCTAGCTCCTTATCAGTATTTGTCTTTTTGCTCCCTCTCTAATTCTTTGGTCCAACCATTTACACAAGCTCCTTGGGGAGATTATCAGTTATTTTTGTCTGTTCTTTTTGCTTTTAATATGTCCTTTGAGTGAGATTTTCAAAGCCTATTTTCATTGTTATTCGCTCTAGAAATTCTAATTTTATCTTTCTGATTCTAAATATAAGTATCCATTTTGTTTCCATTTTTTCAAAAACTTTTCGTTGCTCACATGTTTAGTCTGTAGTGAAAAAAAAAACAAGTTATACGTTAAAAATTCAAATCTGACTCATTGTTAGAAATAAACGAATTTTCTGGAATTTACAAACTTTGCTTAACACACACAAAACTTGCGAAATTTCACACCTCGATGTGAAATGTTTGTCGTTCAATAGAAAGCCCAGAATCACATCCGGGAGTAAATTCCTAAACGATATAAAAGACAAGACAAGACAGCACTCTTCAGAGAGATAAGATGACGAGCAATTGGCACGTCCACCCGTCTACTTGATAACCGCAAGGAACACTTTAAGACTGAGCGAATACTTCAAAATCACTCCTACCCAACAAACACTCATACATACATACGTACGCATAAACTCTTTTCAACAAGTTACTACGAACTCTACCCTTAACTTCTTAATTATGTTTCTAATTGAACATTTACTTCTACCTACTTATATTGTTTTCTACTACCAATAAATTTCTATTGAAACATACAAAATGTATATTTTTATTCTTTCACAAATCCACACATTCCGATCTCCAACCTGCTGGCAACCTTCTGATGATAACGAAAAACTTGTAGAAAGTTCGGTTATGTTTAACACAAGGCCGATTCAATAAAACATTAACCATCTCCCTACGGCTTCAAGTCCTTGTCTTTTCAGCAGCCTTTTGTTGAACTACATTTTTGTTGCCTTAAGTTTCTTCATCTGTGTATAGATTGTTTAACATTTGCTGCCATATAGGAGGACCAACACTATACAGCTGTTCAATACTCTCTTTGTTTCTAACAAAATATTCCTGCTTTTTAATACTCCGAACGTTTGGAAGTCATCATTAGCAATTCTTATATGCCTTTTGGATTTCCGTATAGCATTGTTTTTTGTTAAAAACATATTTCAGACATTTAAATTTTTGCACTTGAATGGATTTTGACAACATGGCTTACGATCATCTTACGGCCTGTTTTGGAACGGTATAACAAATTCTATATTAAAGATTCGTTTAAGTTTTCTGATTATATACAGCGTTATCCCTCAA